>VXBX01003870.1:46356-100099 GCA_013400415.1 Scytalopus superciliaris | reverse complement strand
CCACCCCCGCAGAAACCAGCTCTAACATTGCCAGAGTGCAGATTTTAGACTCGGCTTTTAAAGACTTAAATTAGGGGAGCAGATAGAGATAGGGGGTCGGAGTCACACTGCTGATGAAATGCTGACACTTCAACTCAATCTGTGTGTCTCAAAAACCTCCTTTTGGGTAAAAAAGTTATCCTCTGGAACACCAAGGCCACCTCATGCCCTGCCCTCTGGGAATGTGATTCTGGCTCTGTAGGTTATCTGGGGTGGGGGAGGAAGCAGGGCAGAACGATGGGGTGCCAAGCAGATGATTCTCATTAATTTTGGAAGGAGTTATAAAAAGCAAGCTTTAAAGTCTATCCTAAATGTAAGGATTCAGCTGATTGAGAACTCATCTGCCTCTATCTCTTGGCTAATCGTGAATACCTTCTGCTGTGTCACTTCAAAGGCACAGCACAGCTGGGAGGGTTTTCATCAAAGCTTCTGCATGTCTGGGGGAGGTTTTCCCCCCCATGAATATACATCACTGGAGGCTCCTTTTCCCTACTTTTCCCATGCCTCTCTCTGATTGATCCTCATTTCATTCAGATGAGCTCTTCCTCTCTGGATGGCTAAAGGGCAAGAGACAGCTCCTTCCAAAGCTTTCCCACTCGATGCCTCTCCGAAGATTTTCCTCTCATCAGAGTGGGGGAGGGAGGGAGCTGTTCAGACAAGAGATTGAGCCTTTAAATTAAATTCTTGTCATCTGAGGGCTGGGCCTGATAGTAGCGGGGGTGGGAAGTGTATTCTCCCATATCTCTGGGATAACTCTGGCCAGATCCGGATCCGGTGTGGATGTGCCAGTGGACTGATCTCAGCACTCATCCCACCGACAGCCCCCAGTGCCAGGCAGGAGTTTGCTGGGTGGACCAGCATCACCCCCGGGTGCCTGCCCTGCGGGTACGTGAGCTGCAGGGACTCCGAGCACTTGCTGGAATTGCTCAATTCCTCTGTTCGGTGGGGAAGGAGGGCCGGGCAGCTCGGTGGAATTTCAAACACTCAGCCGCCCTCAGCCGGGCTGGGATTTCACAAGAGCCCAGACCCAGCACGTGCGAAGTGCCGGTGGAAATCAGAGCCCCTCGGGATCTCGGATGGGAGCTCACCCCTCCTGGAAATTCTGGGCCCGGTGCCACTTGGTTACAGCACGTCTCCTGGCTGGTGGCCAGAGCGCAGGAGCCTGAACCTCATCCCAGCCCTCCTGCCCTCCACCCTCTCGCTGCGTGTTCCCCAGGGCCAAAGTGAGCCCAGCACTGCCAGGTCAGGACACTGCTGAGGACACTGGATGTGTCTTCACTCCTACGCCCCTGGAAGGCTGGCCCACGGGCATGGGGACGTGGTGCAGTGACCCATGAAAAAGTGACATCCCCGGAGATTGTCCATGGCTGCTTGTCCAGTGAGATCTCCCTCCATTCCAGTGAGACCCCTCACTGTCAGGGACCCTCTCTGGGAGCAGCAGAACTGCAGAGCCACCACCCTCCACCTGCCAGCCAGTTCCACACCTCACGGCCTCCTGTGCATCCTCTCAGCTCAGAGTCCCACAAACCCACATCTTGGACCTTTACCAGGTCCTCAGGGCCATGTCATCCTCATGGGGACTCTAACACCATAATCTCTCTTGGCACCTATGAGTCCTGTCCTGCACACTCAGCTCCAGGCCAGAACCCTCCCCTCCACAGCAAGAGCCCCTCTGGAGAGGCATTTAAGGCAAAGTCAGTTGTGATGGTGCTCTTTGTGACTGGGGCCTTTCTTCCCCCCAGACAGGGATGGGATTTTCCCCACACTAGTCCCTGAATAGTTAATTGGATCGTGAATGGTTTATCACTTCTTTCACTGGGGTGTGTGGCTGGATTTACTTTGACACAAGCCCCTTTCTGAATTGCAAGTTGGCAACAATAAAAGGGAGAAGTCTTTAATTAGTTATCTGGCTAATTAACTTTTACAGCACTGTATAGCTTTGGCATCCAAATACTGCAATGCAAAACACTGCAAACATTCAAAGACTTCCCACCCCACCAGGAAGCTGCTGCCACCAGTGGTTGCGGGGGAAAAGCATCTCCCAGCCTTGGCCAGGGTGCCTGGAAATGCGCCTCTCCCTGGGCTCCCTGCACACCCACCTCTGCAGATAACCCACTCAAATTAGGGCTGCAGAACATACATGGCATCACCATGTTAGAGAATCTTGGGATTGTTGAGGGTGGAAAAGATCTTTAAGATGATCATGGACCCAGCACCACCACCGTGTTTGCCACTAACCCACGCCCCGAGTGCCACATTCACATGTTCTCTGAACACTCTTAGGGATGGTGACTCCACCACTGCCCTGGTGCTTTACAACCCTTTCATTGAAGAATTCCCTAATATGTGACCTAAAACTCCTCTGGCACAGCTTGAGGCCATTTTCTCTCATCCTGTCCATTCTTCCCTGGGAGCAGAACCTGAACCCCCCCTGGCTCCCCGCTCCTGTCACGGAGTTGCAGAGACCGAGAAGGTCCCCCCTGAGCCTCCTTTGCTCCAGGCTGAGCCCCCCCAGCTCCCTCAGCTACTCCATATGTTTCAGAGCCTTCCCCAGCTCTGGTCTCTTCTCTGGACATGCTACAGCTCCACATCACACTTCTCCTTCCCAGTGCATGCCTTCACTGTCGGTAGAACGCACTCAAGATACAGTTTATCTTCTGCTTGCAAGGGGTGTGCAGAGATCCCTGTTCCCTCCTGCCAGGCAGGGAGAGTTTCACCGTCAGGGCCAGCACTGGGGCATGGCACAGTCCTGAGCCAAGAGCGAAACCTCTGCCATCGGGCAGGGTGATGTCATAGCTCAGTGTAAGGAACTGCTCTCAAGGAGGGATAAGCTGGCAATCGCGGGGGCTGCCCCCGAGAGCAGGGGCTGGCTGCGGGGGTGCAGCAGGCAGGGTGCTGGAGCGAGGTGCTGGCTCTGTGTTGGAACACGCAGGGTCCCCGGCGCGGTTCCCACGCTGGTGGCTGGGAGCGGGGGGGGGGGTTCGGGAGCTGCTGCCCCCGGGACGTTCCCGTGGTGTTGTATCTGCACCTTGTGGGCAAGCACGTGTTTTCCTCCCCGTGCACCGGAGTTTCGCCGTGGCTGCGTGTCCAGGCAGCTCCCTGCCTGCTTTCAGCCTGAGTGAGAAGGCACTGGGAAGGGAAGGGAAGGGACAGGTTTCAGGGAAAGCGAGGGAAGCAGCACAGAACGGGCCATCAGCTGCAGCCCACTGGCTAATCCACACATCCCACTGCTCGGGGAGGCACAGAGGGAAAGGTCTGTCTGTCATCAGGCTGGGATCCAAACTGTGTCTGCTCTGTTGTAGTTCGGATTTTAAGTGAGATCTATTTAACTGCTGTATTTAATTTCTTAGTGGTGGAAAAGGATTCTGCTTCATGGCAGGCCCAACTCAACCAAGTAAAACCAGGAGCAATACTTTGCCCCCTCCTGCCCCAGTCCACGTGGGGTCTGGGAATCAGCTGAACTTTCAGCTGACAGAAGTGCTGCCTTTGCTCAAGAGGCCAGTTGTGCCTTTAGTGTTCCACAGCCAGCTGGTTGCTCCAGGATTTCAGTAGAGCAGCCCTGTGCTTGCACACCACAGACTGAACCCACAAACCAGGTCATGGGGAAAGTAAACTGAAGTCAGTGTGAAGCTGCAGAAAGAGGATCAAGACCTCTCAGCATCCCATAAACGTGGGCATAAGAGAATCTTCTCCTTGTTCATTTGCTGTGAGGGATATGAAACATTACCAGCTCCCCCTGGACCAGAGCAGGATCTAAACCTGGAAGGGACAGAGTTGCCTGTATTCTCCTCCAGCAGAAGCAGACTACGAAATGGGTACACCCTTTAAATCATGGCCCTTGTATCAGGAGCTGTGTCAGCTCCAGTTGCAGTGCACAGGCAAAGGCCTGAGTGCCTTTAAGAACCCTCCCCCAGAAGAAAAAATAAAGGAGATGAAATGATTCATAGCACTTGTATGGGGAAAACTTTATGGGCTTGTTTTTGCTTTTGCTTTTCATTTTAAGTCTTTTCAGACTCAGTTTAAAAAACACATCAAGCCCATTCTCTTCTCTTCCTCCTGGTGACAGGTTGCCCAGATGCCTGTCTGGGTCAAGGGGACACTGCTGCATTTTGTTTTACCATCTGGCATCGCCCAGCTCTGCAGATTTTTTAACCTCTTAATTCTCAGCAGCATTTCATCCTTTGCTAACCCTATAATTTCCCCATATTTGCTTTCCTGAGCCTTCCAAAACAATTCCCATCACCTCCACCACGCAGCAGCCTGTATGTCTAAGCCACGACAGTGTCAGGGCTGTTTCTAAGTGCAAAGAGGAAGAAATCTCCCTTCCAGAGCCACAGAAGACCAAGTGCCCCCAGTTCCACATCAGAGCTAAGTCTCCAACAAGGAATGTTCCAGGGACAGACAGGGAGGTTCCAGTCCCCTAAGGCCAGGCTGAGGCTGGCTGCTGGAGCCCCGTGGTGTCTCTCCTGCCCCCAGAGTGAGCCCTGCACTTGCTGCCAACACCATGATGATTTTTAAGGTCCCTTCCAACCCAAGCCAGTCTGAGATTCTGTGATTCACCCAGCCCTCACCCAACACAGTGGTGATGGAAATGTTAGAGCACATGGGAAATGTTAATCATACTGTACTTATGGATCAGAGGTTTCCCATGCTGCCATTTATACCAGAAATGTCCTGTTACATTTTTTAACATGTGGATTTTTTTTCTCCCCAGGCTCAGTCACCCTCCCAGCTCTCAGAACGCAGCACACACAGTTCTGCCAGAAATGCTTGTGGGTGGGGTGAGAGCAAAAGGAAGGAGCTGGGATGACTTGGTGCTGCCTGTTGCCTCCAAAGTCTTCACAAAATAAACCACAGCCCCAACTGTGCCTTCCTCACAACGGTGACACTGTATTTCCTGCAGTGCCCTTCCTCAAGAAGGGCAGATGGCCATCAGTGTGACTCAGGAGAGGTTGCAGGGTTTGCCCTCCTGGGCTGAATCAGCTGTTGCACATGGACAGGGAAGAGGTGGCACACTGAGAGTCCCCCAGGTACCACAGGGACACAGAGGGTGCAAGGGTGAGGCTGTGGAATGTGCTATGGAATGACAACTCCATCCCAAAGCATTTCACAGAAACACAAAATATCCTGAGCTAGAAAAGGCCCACCAGGACCATCCAGTTCAACTCCAGGCCCTGCACAGACACCCCAAAATCGCACCTTGTCCCTCAGGGGATCATCCCAAACCCTCCTGGAGCTCTGGCAGATCTGGGGCCGTGCCCACTGCCCTGGGGGGTTCAGTGCCCACCACCCTCTGGGGGGAGAACCTTGTCCTGACACTCCGGATGGAAGGGACCACAGTGGGGCCACGCAGGGTCATCCTAGAGCACACAGCACAGGACTGAATCCATACGGTTCTTGACTATTTGGATATTTATGCTCCGTATGAGTAAAACAGTGCCCACCATGAGGGGATGCCGTGGATTCCCAGGGGGGTGCTGAGCAGGGCGGGGGGCGGAGGCGGTGTGAGTGCCTCGCCGAGGTTTTCAGTGGGTGTCGCTGGGAGGGAAGCGCGTTTAGTTTGACAGGCAGCGACACCTCGTGGCATCGGCCACCCCCAGCCCGGCCACCAGCAGCACACCCGCTGGCCCTGGGACGGGCTCGCAGTCACGCTGAAACCTGGGCTCTTTGCCACAGAGGGCAGAAGTTTCACAGGAAATGATGATGATGATGATGATGCTGACAAGATTCACCTCTTGCAAACGCTTACTAAAAATGACATGTCATCTTTGGGAGAAGCTGCCCGAGGAGTCTCAGCCAGACCTTGATGACTGGCCTGGCAGTGCCCCTGATCCTGCCCAGGCTGGTACAGGAAGCACAAGAGCCGGGTATTGGTACTGGCTCTGCACTCTGAATGGATGCTGAAGGGGAACAGACGCTCCAGATTCTTCCCTTTGGCTTTTTCCTTGTAAAGGATTATAGTTCTTTTTCTTACAGAAGAAAGAGAAACGGCATAAAAATTAAATGAAATTAAAGAGAAGTAGCAAAAAAGCCAAGGAAAAGTACCAGTAACAGAAGCCCATGGTAAGAAGTGGAGATTTGTGGAGGAAACTGTGACTGAAGAAAACTTGTAACTTTGCTTCCTCCTACAGCTCGAATCATGCCATGCTCGTGGAAATGAGACATTTGATGCATTCCTGGTAAAAACACAAGCTTTGGCCAACACAAACCCAGCTCCATCAGCTCTTCTCCTGCTTTCTGCCCAGACCGGACACTCACAGGTGCAGCAGCAAGAGGCTGTCACCTGGGCTGGGTGAGTTTGCCAACCGGGAAAGACCCAGGAAAACCCCTTTTCTCTAAGCTGGTGTGGCCTCCTGTGTGGTAATTTCACTGCCTCATTGCCTTTGCTCATGGCACAGGCCTGGAGGTGACTGATGGGAAAGCAGGAGAGCAGATGTGCCAGCCAAACAGCACAACTGATCCAGGTATTTTCCCCTTTCCCTCCCTGTGCACAGAATGCAGAGGCACAGCTATTCCCAGCACACACCCCTGGGCACATTGCACCTGGAAGTGTGGCTGAGCTTTCCTGCTTTTCTGATACACACAGAACAAAGCTGCTGCTCCTTGGCTCTGCCCCAGGAAGGACTGTGAGCGTGCAGGATACAGCAGCAGCTTTGGAACTGCACTGTGCCCCGGGAGAGCCCTGGGGTTGAAAGGAACCGTGCTGTGAAAACATAAACACCTGGAGAGTCTTATGGCTGCAAATTCCAAGGCCAACAGCCGGTGTGCTCATGGATCTGGGAGCACAGGGGCCGAGCACCACCCGTGTGCTGGCACAGCCCTGGCAGCTGGTCCTGATTTCAGGGGTATTGTTGAACTCCTGACTAACAACTGGTAAGTGGTCAGTTGCAGCAGTGGCATTCAAAAAGCACCCAGGATTTAGCAGGTGGATCAACGTTCTCTTGGTTGCCCACAGCAGGAAGAGGCAGATCCTGGTTCCATCTCTGCACTTTACTCCCCCATCTGGAAAGTGGAGAGATTCCCTAACTCCTGAAAAACACGGTGGTAACGTAACCGAAGAGAAAATCCTCGATTTCCTGTAAACAGCAGAGTATCACCCATCCTGCTGCTTTTCACTGCTGGTGGTTATAAATAGGTATCTCTGGCAGTACAACCTTGTTTGGTTTCTATTAATATTTCACAGCCACGCAGGTAAGCTCCAAAGGTCCGCTCCTTAAGGAGGTGCCTCCCGAGAGGCGGCGGCGGTTTCGCTGTGCTCCCTGTGCACGCAGCCCTGCAGGGCTCAGCTCAGGTGCACTGGAGGGCGTACCACTGCAACCTTTACACCTCCCTCCCCCCCAAATCCTCTCCCCCCGGCTCCTTTCCCGGTCCAACGTGCAGGGCTGCACCAGGAAGGGCGGCTGTGCGCATGTGTGGGGCACTCACTCACCATCCTCTGCCATCCACACGAGCCAAGACAGCAGCCCCATGGAAAGGCACCAAGGAAAGGAACACAGGACAAGTGGGGAGTTCTCCCGGAGGGTCGGAGTCCTGGTGGCTCTGTGCTTCCTGCACCAGGCTCGAGGTACCCCCGTGTTACTTTTCCTTTCACACCGTGCCTTTGCTTGTAGGAGGAGAGACAAGTACAGGTACATTTTAAGCAGTTTGAATGGGAACGATCCACACAGAGTGAAATATTCCACGGTAAAGAAACGACAATTTAAACTCTGTCTACAGAAGGGGCCTTGTTGAGTGCTGGTGATGGACATGGACAAACTGATCTACTGGGAAAAATAGGTGCCAGGAAAGTACATGTGGCAGAGCTGCATCTCACAGCATTCCTGGCAGGATCTGCCTGGGGGGTGTTTTATCAGCAATGAGGAAAAAACTACTCTATCCCACCTGCTTCCACAGCCTGTTTCCAGTCTGAAATGAACTGAGCTGCTCTGCCTTGAATTTTGACACCACCTTAGTCAAAATCAGGTAGTATTTCCTATCCCCAAAGACATTTCAGATAATTCACATAATTTTCCCTTTTGATCAGGTCATGTTCAACTTCTCCCTCCTCAGCATGTGACACTACTGTCAAAGGATTTTGAAATGATTTTGACATGGAGCCCAGGAGAAGGCTCCCCCCCTGATGTGACGTACACTGTGAGGTATAAAAGGTAAGTCTGACTGAAGGTGGGGCACAGGGCAAACAACTGTGCAACTCTGCTTATCAATGTCATAATGATCAGCGACCCTTCACCAAAGCCAAACATTATTAATCATGTAGAAGGTGCTCCAAACTCTGAGCAAGATTTGGGAACCATCCTCCAAAACACCCCCTTCACTTGCAGTATAAATTACAGCAAAGCAACATGTTTAATATTATGGTAATTATGGTATGGTTATTTCTCTTTTCAGCCAGGACCACATGGACAAATGGATAAAGGTTCCTCATTGCAAAGACATTCCCAGAACCTCTTGCATTCTGACTTGCATGTTTTCAAACATCTACATTAAAGGCCGGGCTCAAGTGAAAGCTGTCTCGGGACAACTCCAGTCGCCGTGGGTGAAATCCCAGTTCAAGGATTACTTTTCCAAGGGTGAGTCTCTGTCAGGCTCCAGCCTGGATGCAGCAAATTAATAGATCACCCCCCACAGGAACAGCAAGCAGGAGCCTCTTGGGGCACCAGCTACAAGGAGCCCTGATCATTTGCAAACGAATTTCTTAGCAAGTGTTGTCAGCGTTTGTTCATCAGTGCCCCAGGTGAACAAACTGGCTTCAAGCCTTCCATGTGCCAGCAGGGGTATGTTAGGTGAAAGAGGTGTTCCTCTGCCTCCCTCCTTCCCCTGTGCCCATCACGAGACAGCAGCTGGGAGTGTAAATCAGCCACAGAAAGGTAAGACCCAAGCACGCACCATTCTCATGTCTGGTCACACCATTGCAGTGGAACTGGCTCCCCCCGTGCTAATCCTGAATGTCAAGGAGAAGTTAATCCAAGTGAATGCCTCCTTCCCTTTGCCCACCTGTGTGGAGAATCTCAGCCTGAAGTATGAATTGAACCACTGGGAAGCTGGATCTGAAGACAAGGTCAGTAAAAGTGGCTCTTCTTAGATGAAAAGGAGGAAGGGATGCCCAGCTTGAACTGACACAGCTTCAGATTTCTGGGCAGGGAGGGACTGGATCCTGGGCCCAGAGCAAAGGAACTGGCCAAGCCAGAGTTAAACCAAAGGCTGAGACAAAAAGCAGATGTGTGTGTGTCTGTGTGTCTGCACATCCTTATTTTATAGGTAGTTCCCTATTTTTATCAGGAAAGGGAGGCTACACTATAGTGAGTATCTGAGGTTTAAAACAACTAGCTCAGGCACAGGTAGGAGCATTCCCTGGCAGAACAGAGCAGAGCACAGCTGGAAATCCCACCCTGGGATCTGTAACCCTGGGAGAGATGCTTGCTTGGTGTGTCTCTCATGCACCTCCCGACCCCTGAAGCCACACAGCGTAGCAAAGGGAACTGTGGGCTGAAATGGGAGAGAAACACCATCCAGATAATGAAAGAACCATCTTTCCAATCCTGTTTTGTTTCTCAACAGAAGAAATACGAAGGTTATAGGAAGGACTCAGTGACTATTGACACCACTGCACTCGGAAACACCCACTGCTTCAGTGCCAGATCTATCTACGAAAGCATCGACTTAAAGCACAGCAAATTCTCCCAACCAGTGTGTGTGCCACTAAACCACAGAGGTATGTGGACCTTTCTCTGGTCCTTCCCAGAAAAGGATGTGGTGGGACATCAAATGGGATTAGGGCAAGTCAAAGATTTCCACCAAAACTAGCTTTTCAACAGCCACAAAAAAAAGGCTTCCTGTTAAAGGGACTGCTCGGATTTTCTGGTGAACAGTTCCTGTTTTCTGTAGAAATATTTCCATTTAAAAAAGTCAGCCCTGAAATGTTTGCTGAAAATCCTGAATACTGTACTTGAGTTATGCTCATGAGGAAATTTTGGGATAAAATATGGGAATAAAGCCTCCTTTTTTCCCTGATCCAAAAGCAAGGCATTGGCTGGGACCAACATTCATTTGTGGCCATGACTCTGACCTGGAGTCTGATCTTAGGCAAGTCTGTTCTCCTTCCTCTGGATGTGCAAAATAAAGATCTTGAGCCCAACATTTTTTGAGATTCCTGAACGAACAGCTGAGTACAGAGCCCATAATTACTATAACAATACCACCAACAGGAGATTATTTTTTCCTTTTCAACAGGGGAGTGGAAGTTCCCACTTTCTGCTGTGATCCTTGTGTTTGCCCTCCCCATCCTTCTCACCGGTGCCTTCATCCTCTGCTTTTTGAAACAAGATGCCAAGCAAAGGAAGATGCCTCAGGCTTTGGTATGACCCAAATTCTGGGGTCCCCTCCTGACCCAAAGTCTGGCTGGTTTTCAGAGGGTAACTGGGGAGGTGTGTGTGGGGGTTCTGCACTTCTCAATTTTACATTCCTAAGTCCCATTTTAAGTAAACTTTCCTATATCCCAGCTTTTATTTTAAAAGCATCACTGAGTCACTGTCTCGTTCCTTTTCCCTGGTAGGATTTTCATCATTTCAGAGCTGCCTGTCCCTTGGATCTCAGTGAAAGGGAATTCTGCAGTGATGATCTCAACTGCACAGAGAAGCCACTGGCACAAAGGAAGACAAACAGAACTCTAGCAAGAAACAGCCTGCCGTGCATGGCTTCTTTCCTGTCACCACCACCACCATCACCATCAGCATCATCAGATGAGGAGGAGGAAGAAGACAGCGGTACCTTCATCCCGTACGACCAAGTGACTCGGTTCCCAAAGAGACTTCCCAACTGCCAACCATCCCAAGCAGCTCAGGGGAAAGCAGGCTTGGATTCAGGGTCTGGAGGTCTCTCTGTGCACAGTGAATCTGTGCCTGACCTCAGTGCCGTGGGTTTCTCTTTCTTTCCGGAGAGAAAGGATGAGGTGGGCACCTCGGCATCCCAAGGAAATGGGGAGTCATCCCTTTCCCGCAGTCCCTCTTTTGGGAGAATATCCCTCACTGATGTGAGATTCCCAGATTCCAGTGAACAGTATGATGCAGACAGGGAAGAAAAGCTGGAGATGACCCCCCTTCAACCCCTGATGGAGGGGGTTTATGCCAAACGTCCACCCCATGAGCACCACCCACAGAAGGCTCATAATTTCTCCAGGTATTACCAGAAATCAATGGCTGATCTGCAGGTCCAGATCCGTGGGATATCCCAGCTTAGTGAGGATCCCAACATCCAGCTGCTCATCCCCTTATGGACACTGCAGGTGGCAGAAGATGAAGGGATTGCAAGTGACTGTGAGAGTGATAATTTTACTGAAGGGACACCTCCCACATCCACAGTGCTGAGTGACACCTTTGGACCTTCAGACACGGAGGGAAAATACGATCAAAAGTTTGAATTCAAAGGCTACAACCACACACATTACTTGGGAAGGACCTAGAGCACCCAGTGTGCCTGGAAAATGCTGGAGAGCTCCAGATATGCAGGCAAGGATACCTGAACAAGGACAAACAAGTGAGAGTGGTGCTGTCTTTATTTATTCATGGGGAGTTTCCTCTGCTGATGTCTGCCCTCCCAAGGCGTGTGACTGAAGGACGGTGTATTTTGTTGCTCAGTAACCTCTGCACACTCAGCGTCCCCAGTACCCCGTGATAAGGTGCCTGGCCCTGATGGGAGGCACAGCCTGAGCCGGGGGGAGGCAGGCAGGGAGCTCTCAGGAGGTTTCACACAGCAAACAGGCACTGCCTCCTGTGCACCTGAGACTTCAGAGCGAGGGAACTGCTGCCTGAGAGTTATGAAAGGCAAAACTACAACCCCGGCCTGCGTGAGACCATCAGCTGGGTCCTGAAAACACAGTGTTGTGCCTGCCCGTTGATCTGGAGCAGCTTTTGAACTGTCAGTGTCACATTTGTGCACTGTAAGTGCAGAACTGCACCTCTGCTTGAGGAGCATCTCACAGAGACATTCAGCAACATCCGTTTTTTATGGGATGAAAAGTTCTCCACCTCAGCCTACAGATCACCTTCTGTGTTCCAACAGAGGGACAAATATGCAGCATGTCTGTTTGTGTATTTATTTTTTGTTTTATATGAATATACTTATTGAAGCTGAAACTCCTCCTGCTGTGCAGAATGTCTGAGAGCAATAATATTTTGACATACAACTCCATGTGTATGTGTTTTTGTTTCCCAGAGCTACAAAGGGTGCCTGCAGTTCATCCAGAAAAGCATTTCATTTTAAAACAGGACCCCATCCTGCACTGTAATCCCGCCAGTTCATTTAGAAAGATATAGGTGATCCAAATACAATCACCACCCAATTTCTTGTGCAATCAAGAAAAAATCCCCAGGCATTGAGTTACGGGAAGCTCTGGAGTTGTGTAACCTCTATAGAATTATTTTGACATGTCTCAGCTCTGCAAACAGGGCCAGGGATGAGTTCTTTGTCTTGTCCAGGGGGCTGAGGGATGGGCTGCTGGCCAGGGGAGCTGCACTGGTGGAGGCAGAGAGGTGCTTCCCGGGCTATTCAAAAGGTGACATCTTGCTAGAGATAAGGGCAGGAATAAAGTCTGAAGGGACATTCTGAAGACTCGAGTCTCAGGTGCAGTTCAAGGTGCCTCATCCCTGCCCTATCACACAGCAGAAGCACAAGGTAGTGACGTGAGCAAAGGAAGATAATGGAAATACTTTAGCAGGCTATTCAGGGAACACCCTAACGAAGAGTTATACTTAATTAGATGAGGGCCACACTGGTGGATAGGTGTGTCTTGTTTAACAAACGCGTGAGGCTTCTGCATTTGTCCAGGTGAGGTGAGAAAGACAAAAGGCATCATGGCATGGTTGGAGTCCTGTTAATATCCCAGCAGAGCAGGGAACAGAAAGGGCTTCAGGAACAGAAAACCCACGAGATGAAGAGGGAAGCAGAAGGGGTAGCAAATTCTATCACGCCTGGCCACAAGGATAGACCAGTGAAAGCAGTTGCTTCCAGCCTCAGAAGGACACAGGGTTTGTGTTTTGATTAAATTGGTTGCAGGTGTGATCACAGAATCTCCTGAGCTGGAGGGGACCATGCAAGTCTAACTCCTGGCCCTGCACAGGACACCCTCAAATGCTGCTTATGGGACTAATTTGTAATAATAAGACAAAAATCTAGCATTTAGGAGCTTTAAACAGGCTCTAGACAATAGAAGAGCACTGCCATAAGGAATTTTGCCTTAAATTGTAAACAGCTACAAAAACAAACTGTATGTCTACAGCGGGCTCTGCACAAAACCATAGGACAGCACGTGCTCCTCCTATGGAAAGGCCACCTCCTTTCTACCTCCTTCCTACATGAGGTGAAAGAACCTCTGGACCCACCTGGCCGTGCAGGGCAGAGCCAAGGGGCTCGTGCTCTGTCCAGGCTGCAGCAGGGCACGTGCCGATCATTTGGTTCCCATCCAAGGTCAGCAGGAACCATAGAAGAGTGTAAAAGCTGAGTGATCTGGCTGACTCTCATTTTAAGAAAGTATTCAGCGGTATTTCTCAGGGAAATAGGTGCACTGCTTGCAGCAGGTATTAAACCAACCAGGTGCACTGCACTGGGTTTCCATTTCTAGAGTTTTAACAAGCCAAAGTCACCTGACCAGAAAAGCCAAGCTCAAACCCCAGGAACCTCAGGGAGGGCTTTCAGGCAGGAAGCTCTCAGCCAAAAGGTATTTGGCTGTTTTTCAAGAGCTGGGGATTTTCTAAGCCTCTGTCTCGTGCACCTTTGCACAGGCAGGTGAGAGAGGAGCTCCCGCTGTCCCTGCCGTGCCCTCACACATGCGCACGGCTCCCCGGGGCGGGATAGGAGCCCTGCAGCCTGTCACTGAGCAGCAGACCCAGCCTGGCCTCATGAGAAACAGTCTAGCTCTCATAAAAGGTGAATCACCTGCACACGGGATCACCTGCCTGCTCTCCCAGCCCAGCCTGCAGAGGTATTCATGAAGCAATTTCTGACCGTCCTGGCTGCATTTTCAGTGGTTGGTAAGTCCTGGCTTCTCCTTTCCTGTCACTGCTGGTGGTGGTTCTGTTTGATCCTGTAGCATGGGAGACAGTTCAGGCATGCTTACTGAATTAACACCCAGAGGGTGAGCTGTTGTCTGAGTTGTTTGGAACTTCCCTTCTGTGTCGATCTCTCCTTTTAATAATCCCCATGTAGGTTGGTGTGCTCGATGCTCGAAGGATTAGAAGGGAGACAAAAAGATTCTTTCACTTCAAAGCATTTGCCACTGATGTGTTACAATCCAAATCCTACAGGAGTAAAGGATATTCCTTGATTTCAGGGCTTTCCCTGTGTCTTAAGCAGAGACACAAATGAATAAACAGCTCTGATTTTAAAAGAGGTCCAAACAGAATGATTTGGGGTGGAAGGGATATTGAAAACCATCCAATCCCACCCCCTGCCATGGGCAGGGACACCTTCCACTGTCCCAGCTTGCTCCAACCTGGCCTGGGACACTTCCAGGGATGGGGCAGCCACAGCTTCTCTGCCCAACCTGTGCCAGGGCCTGCCCACCCCCACAGGGAAAAATTTCTCCCCTGTATCTATTCTAAATCTGCCCTCTAAAAGCCATTTAATCCTACTCCAGATGTGGCAAACCCACTCCCGGGTGAATGAAGGATAAAAGTGCTGTTTCCAAACTCCAGGTCTTTAGCAGGCAGCCTTGTCTCTGTCTCCTCCTGTCTTCCTTACGCTGTAGGGAAGGCGCCTTCAGAGACTCCTAGAACAGAAGGCCTGTCACACTGTGAAATATCCTGGTTTTCCCCTGCCCACACTTGACTGTGCTTGTGTTACACTGCTTTGCATAACTGTGTTTTTGTGTGGATAAATGTGGGAAGACAGAGATTTCCTACTCCTGATATGATCCTGGTATTGGTGACTCAGTTTTCGTGGTGCTCAGACAGGGAAACCCACCCCTTTCCCTTGAATTAGCAGAGGCAAGTGTTGAAATCCGGACAAAAGCTGGATTAGACGGCACTCCATTTCTGTGTAATTTCCCTGCCCCAGTGCCACACAGCCCTGAGGACAAATCTGTGCCTGACCCTCCTCCCCTGCTGGTTTCACTGCTGGCACTCAGCTCTGCTCCACGGAGGCAGCTGGAGGGAAAGCTTGGAGTGAGGATCCAGCTGGTTTAGCCTCTGCTCCTCCACCCCTGCTCAGTGGGATCTTGTCTAAGTCACCCCCATCCTGTCCTCAGCCTTCCCTCCTCTAGAATTTCCCTCCCTTTCACTTGCTGACCCCTTTTTAGTCTGAGGGGTCTCGTTGATTTTGAGCACTGTTTGGTACTGTTCACTTTCAGCAAGCACAGGCTGAAGCCCACACATGTTCCAGGTGTTTATCAATACCACAAACTGAGTCGAGTAACGTAAAAGTGATCTACCTTTGAGGATCTGTCTGTAATTTGAATGTACAGAGCTTGTCAGTCCTGGGGGTTACTCTGCAATTTAGAATCCTGTGTCTCAGCCTCAGGGAAATGTGTGTGTTCTCAAGAGAGGAGACAAAAGCCCATAGGATGCTCCTGCAGTGGCTGCTCAGGGCCAGTTTGCTGCAGGGGGCTATGGCTGGGACAGGTTTGGCAGGGACAGGTGACATCCCTGCTGGCCAAAGCCAAGCCCATCCTCCTGGGGAAGAGGAGCAGGGCTCGCGAAGCAGGGAGCTGGGTGGGTTGTTTGCTTTCACCCCGGCACACCCAGGGCAGAGTCCAGACATCAGGCCCCTGTGTGTCACTCTGTACAGGCAGATCCATCCAGGACAGGCTGAGGGCAGCCACTTCTTCAGTGATGTGAAACTCAGCTCTGCAGGTCACTTCCCTGAGCAGGGGCAGAAAGTAGAGGCATTCATAGACGTGATCCTGGTCTTGAAAACTGGTTATTATCCTCATTTTGCCATTATTTTTATTTTACCATTTTTCTCATTTTAACAGTTTTCTTTTTAACTGCTTTAAAAGAAACCTGGTAAGACCTTCAATGATTCTCTTTCTGACTGAAGTTTTTGAGCCCTTTCTGTGTAACTTCCTGACTTACATTTCTTTGGGATGAGTCAACAATCTGCAAGGTGTGTATGTGGTGATGTGTGCAGGGTTTGAAGGCTTGTTCTGCTTAAGCTTCTGCTTTGCAGCCCAGCTCGAGCAAAATACCAGGAAGGGGCATCCCTGACACTCCTGTTCACAAAACAGCACAAGACCCGTGTCACCTGAGGGCTGAGATGCCAGAATATGCTTTTCAATACCAGTTTCTTTGCTCCTCCAGGCATTGTCACTACAGAGAGATTGTCATGTCTGAAACGTGTAGCATTTTCTTCCACAAACTTTGAGAACATCCTGACCTGGGAAACGGAAGCAGATATTCCCCCTGGCACCGTATTTGATGTCCAATATAAACAGTATGTGAAGTTTGCTTCTTTTTGGAGTTGTGCTCTTCTTAGGCAGAGAGAGGGGCCAAGAAACAAAAGTTGATTTTGCTGTTTCTCCTGCCTGTTTTACTGTTACGGAAATGGTTCTGCTTGGAGAAGAACTCAGTGAAGGACAGGACTATTCAAAGTGGTACATGATGCTCAGTTAAGCAAATATTTTACATCTTTGGTTGCCAACTTTACCGCATTACTGAGCTACTCTTTCCCTTCAACAACTTCCTTCTCTGTTCTGCATTCCCTCACCTGTCAGTACAGGTGAGAACAACTGCCTTCCCCTGGTTCTGTTCTACCGAACTAAAAGCCTGTTTTCCCCCTCAGGTATGGAGAAAAATCCTGGCTTGCCAAGCCCGAGTGCCAGGGCATCCCCGTGCCCTTCTGCAACCTCACTCGTGAGACAGAGAACTTCACAGAGCATTACTACGGGCGGGTGCGGGCGAGGGGCCCGCGCGGCTGCTCCGCCGGCTGGGTGCGCTCCGAGCGCTTCGAGCCCAGGAAGGAGAGTACGTGCCCTGCCCGGCACCAAACCCTGACCCCAGCACAGGGAGACCCTGAGGGGAGGGAGGCTGGGCATTGGGCAAGGAGGAGAGTGAGCAAATGGGCAGGGCCTTCCCCGAGACCTGACATCAGAGTGGGACTAGAGGGGAAAAGGAAAAGCCAGGCATCTATGATTCCATGACTCCATGACTCTGTGCCCTTGAAGGAAGAGCTGCTTCTAAGGCAGACGAGAGGCAGAGGGGAACTAGTAAGAGACAGGATGCACCTGGGGACAGCCAGGAATACAGTCCCAGGAGCTATGAGATGTTTAAGATATAAGCTGATCTGATAATGTGTCAGCTCCAACCCTCACAGCTGGCATGCCTGCTCTGTCTTTCCCAGCTGTCATAGGAGCCCCACAGGTGGAGTACATTCCCTACGTACGGTCCATAAGGTTCCTCATCCGGCCCCCCGACACTCCCCTGCGAGGGGAGCATGGCCGGCCGCTCACCGTGGAGGACATTTACACCAAATTTGGGGCTGTCGATTACCACCTGACAATATTCAACCAAAGGACACACCAGCAGGTAAGGCACAGCCTCAGGCACTGGCCTGGGACTGGGTAAATCACATTCCAGGTAAGGTGGGGAAGGATCTCGGAGCTTATACACCATGGAGGAGATTTCTGGTGGGAAAGGGGAAGTCTTGGAGTCTTTGACTCTCAGTAGACAACAGGATTAAGCATTCTTCTTAAATTCTGGAGTTTCCAAGAGTACTGTGTAAGTAGCAAAAAGTTAAACCATTGGTGACTACAATAATGACTTGATTAGTTCAAGTCTCAAGAAACTGAAATGCAAAATTAAATACAAGAACAACAGAAATATAAATTATATAAATACTTAGAATTCCATAAATACAGAATAATTATAATAACATAACGCCTTATCAGTAGATAATATTTTGTGCTGAATTTTGCAACCTGATTCGACGAAAACGTAGCATTTAATCTTTCTGAAATACAAATTTTACCTTTATTTTCAACAGTGGACAAAGAATGAGCACAACAAAGAATTCGAAGTTTCCAACTTGGACCCAGACACTGAATATAATGGGACAGTTTATATAGATCTCCTCCAGAGAAGCAGCAAATCTCAAGTGTTTTGGGTTAAAACACTAGAAGGTGAGGCTGTGAGCTCTGCTGACTGAAAAGTCCAGCTGGGGTACTGGATACACAAAATATACTCGTTACCATTGAGGAACACCGACTTAATTTAAAAATTAAGTGCTATGAGATGAAACCTATAACGTCCTTTAGCGACTCTGGTGCAGTTTTTCTAATGCAACCCTCTTTCCACTCGTCCTCTTCCCCACTAACCAGACAAGACGTGGCTTCTCTACTGCCTGGTGGCCCTGGGATTCTGTGCCGGGCTGGTGTTTGCTGCCACCGCTTACGTGATCTACAAATATGTCAAGCAACACGGTGCCCAGCCCATGTCTTTGGTGAGTGTCCTTCAGCCACTGCAGCAGAGCTCTCAGGTCACAAAAGCTTGCAGCTTCTCGTTAGTAACTCATGCTCATTTATCTGCTCCAACAGGACTTCAGAGGGATTTCATCATTCCAGCCTCTCACACTGACAGTGGAGCATATCATAAAGCCCATTAGTTTATCCAAGCCTTCACTTTTCACCCCTGAAGTGCAGTTGCCACAGATGAGCCAACATCTGGACCGAGCGCTGGAGCCACCATGGCCTTCGTGTCCCGCTGGAACTGGCTATCAGCAGCAGGCAGAGGTCCCAGCCCTGCAGCTGCCCCCTCAGCCTTCCTGCACGGAAGTTGCAGCTCCAGCTGGATATGCTCCTCAGACAGCTGAGCAAAGCATTCCCAGTGCCACATCCAGCCAACCCCTGCCCCTCACCTACGGGCTGTGTGTCGAGGGCACAGACCACGGGTACGAGAATTTGCAGCCAGACCAAATGCTAAAGGAAGGTTGTCCGGACCGTTCTGTTGACAGAAAGCTCATAACCCAGGTGCTGGGAGAGAGCTGCAGCCACTGGAATTACAGGGAACAGCAGCCAAAGGTGGCACTGTGGAAGGGCAGGGACACACCAGAGCCAGGTCCCTTCCAGGGGAGCCTGGGGCAGACAGAGCTGCTGCTCCTGCAGGGTGACAGGGGGCAAAACACGGAGAAGGTGCCCCAGTTGTCCCTGTCTTTGCTGGAGCAAGGGGGATGCTACAGACAACAGGCGGCGGAACTGCCACTGCTCCTGTCTGCAGTGAAAGCTGCCACGGACTATGTTGCAGAGGATGAAATGCTGCCACCTCTGTCAACTCCCCTCCTCTTCTCCATCCGGACTGGCAGCGACCTCCCTGGGGAGAACGACACGGAGCACTGGATGCTGCCGGATCCATTCTCACATCCCGCAAATAAAGTGCAGCTCCCAGAGACTCCAGACACAGGAATGTTCACAGCAGCAAAGGAGCTGAGCTGCAGAGACCTGAGCGTGTCCCCAGACACCGGCTCAGGCCAGGACAGTGGCACTGCCCTCACTATGCTCTTCAAAGACTTGGACTTAAGAGTACAGTGGGATGAGGATGGCAACACTGAATTTTATTAGGATGACTGAATGACATTAAAATCCAGGTTGTGTGTTCTTGCATGAAATAGAAGTAATGCAATAAACACAGCTAATCCTGGATTATTAACATGCACAGGGCTGTCACACTGTTCCATCCTGGAGACTGGTACCTTCACTGATACATTTACTTCTTGGGTCACTGCAATGCTGCATCTTTGCACTTAAGAAATAGGCCTGTATTTCTTGCATATTCTTCAAATTTCTTATGAATTGGATTATTTTAAAAGCTGAGTTAAGATTCAGGTTCAAATTCCAGATTCAGTTTACTGAAAATTTAGCAAAATTCAGAACAGAAACTGTCTTTGCTCTTTACCAACACCAAAGACCCAGGTCCAAGTTGTATCCACCCTTAGAAAAAATTCAGGTATGCAAACCTAAAAGAACTAAATGTACCACAGGACAGTAAAATATGTAAATAGAAATTAGTGGATATATGACTTTTGGAAAACAGTAGGCTACTTCCCTGGAGTGGACTTTGCCTTGGAAACTCTGAAACTGGGTATCAGCTCCTGATGCAGCAGTTGTGTGGAGCAATCCCTGTCCTGCTGTGCTCTTCAGTGCCTTCAGCACTTGCACAGTCACACAGAGCACGCTACATTCTACTTATTCAGGGGACAGAGGAGCAAATTATTTCCCATTCAGAGGAGAGCAGAGTTCAGTCTGCTGACTTCCACTGCTGTGGTGAAAAAATGTGTCTGATGACATCAGTTTTAAAGGAGAACTGAAACCCTTTATAGGAATAAGCAAGGTTTGAATGGTATGGGGAAGTATTTGCTCAAAGAGCCAACGGCTGACCAGAAGCAAAACTCAGATTGTCTCACTCTTAAGTGCACATGGGTGTTTTCTTACTCCAGGGGAGCTGAAGATAAAGGCTGAATTCCACTTGCTTTGGGGTGATTTTGCAAATAAACCACAGCCTTGTGAAGTAAAGGTTTTTCATGACTGAACCCCGGACCAAAGGAATAGCCTTAGAGAGTTTCCAGGCAAAGGTTCAGCTCTGAACTCCCCCACCCATAGCTGACAAAGCCCCACGGCCGTGTCCTGTGAGGCCAGAAGGTGCAGGTGTGGTGAGGAGCTGTCACGGCCCAGGGTCTGAAAGGCTGAAATATGAGCATGGCTTGGGCAGCAAACAAAGGGACATTTCCATTCCTCACTCCACTTCATGCCATTCAGTACCAAAGGGTTTGTGGAATGTCCTTTGATCTGTGGCATGCACTGTGCCCCAGAAAACCAACACACAGAGAGCCTCTGCAGCCACAGGAGCTGCAGCAGCCTGGCTGTGTTGATCCCATGGAGTGTGAGACCCCAGGGGGAACATTTAGCCCCACTAAACCCCCCCAGAGAGGCATTTAAAGCCAGTCATGCCAATTACCTTATTCAGAGTTGCCTGAGGGCTGCATATCTTGTGTCAACAACATTCCCAGTGATGCTGCTTGGGGAGTAACCAAATGCCACAATGTCAATATTTTGGCTTCTGTTGTGAAACAGAACCCCCAGCACAGGATCAGTATGGGCAGCACCATGTGGAAGGAACAGGGGCCTCTGAAGAGCATTTGAAGATGCTGTTAAAAATCCATTATTTTCTATTTTAAAAGCCTTTTGAATTCCATCTGCAGACATTGCCACAGGGTCTGACCATGTCCAGACCATAATAAAGGTATCATCCTGGTGGAGGAGGGATGGGAACTGAGGTGCAGAAAGTCCAGGAACGGATTTTTAGAATGCACGTCGTTCCTAAATCTGTGAAGTGTCCCAGAGCTGGGACATTGATCTCTCCTTCAGGAACCTTAAATACCTTCAAGGCTACATTGCCTGACTTAGCTCAGAGGCAGTGTATGGCAGGAATGGTCCCAGCCCTGTCCTGTGCTGCCTGTCCCACCCCTCCCAGCAGCAGCTGTGATGCTCAGGGATCACAGGCAAGAGAGAGCCTCTGAGCCATGTCCTAAGGAGGGGACTGACTCCAATATTCCCAATTTCCTGCTCCCACCATGGCTTAGTTAATATTGATTTTTCAGGCCTTGATCTTCTAAGCAGAAGGACATTGGTTTTGCCTCATGAGTCACCTCTTCGATTTAACAGGAAGATCATCCCTTGTAAAACAATTCCTCTTTGGAGAAGCTTAGAAAGAGATGTTTACACTATTGAACTTTATTGGAGCTGTGCATCAGCCTCTGCTGACCTTACAGCCTTCCCTTCCACTGGTGCTGATAACCAAACCGAACCCTTGTTTGTGCCAAACAGTGACTCCAGGGAGCGTTATCTCCGTCTCCTCCTGTGTAAGAACACTCAGATAACCGGCAGGATTTCAACACTGTTTCAAAGGTCTCCCGAGCGAGCCATCTGTGCCCAATAACGCTGCGTTCCCGGGCTCTCTGGGCTTTGCCAGGGAGCAGCACTGACAGGGGTCGGTACCGGGGCTGGATGGCGCTGCCACCGGGCCGTGCCTGTGGCCAGGCAGATGTCCCAGCAGTGACAGGTGAATGCTGCAGCCCCGGCTGTCCCAGGGACAGCAGAGTGGCAGGTGGCAGCTGAAACCCCAGGGCAAAGCACTGCTCTTTGTCTTCCCTGCTAAATCTGGGAGCTGTCACTTGCTCGCTCCCAGACCGGCAGCCCTGCTCGAGGCTCGGCAGGGATCCTTGCCCAGAGAGGAACTTTCTTCAGGCTGAGGCTCCTGTTCTCCCTCCCTGCTCCTTATTTCTGCACTGGAAGGTGCCCTCTCTGCTGGAACATTATGGAAAATCACTGATGACTTTTTAACAAGTCCTTTGAGGAAAATCTTACTCAAGGAACACAAGAAAAGCTCTGAATTCTGGAGGCAGAATGAAGCAGAGTTCAAAGACTCACAAAGTGTGCTGAGCTGGAAGGGACCAGCAAGGACCATCCAGTCCAACCCCTGTCCCTGCACAGACACCCCAAAAATCCCACCCTGTCCCTCAGAGTGTTGTTCAAACCCTCCTGGAGCTCTGGCAGATTTGGGGCTGTGCCCACTGCCCTGGGGAGCCTGGGCAGTGCCCACCACCCTCTGGGAGAAGGACCTTGTCCTGAGATCCCACCTGAGCCTCCAGCTGTTCCCTCAGTCCTGTCACTGGTCCCCAGGGACGAGGGCTCAGTGCCCGCCCCTCTCTACAAACACATCTCTATAAAAGAGGTTTTGTGTCCCAGCACTGCTCTCAGGGAGGGGCAGGACTGCAGCAGCTGGATCTCAGTGCTGAGCAGTGGCCTTACACTTGCTGGTTCAGAGCATTTAAAATGGCCATGTGTATCTTCTTTCTTCTCAGACTGAGATAATAAAAGTTGTGAGACATGATTATTAGATATTTTTGTATTAAAAGGGTGAAAAAAGTGGTCAGCATTCATATGAGACCATAAGATTCTTCTTAAAGCAACAAGAGAGGGTTGATGTGACAAAGATGAATGAAATTATTAAGCAGAATAAACAGTGACTACCCATTACTTCTCATAATAAAAAATTCAAGAAAGCACTCAAGTGGTCATGGAACTGTCCAAAGCCAATGACAGAATAATGTTCTTCCCCTTTGACAGCTCAGCTCACACCAAAGCACAGTCAGGCCTGCCTGCCCAGTTGTTCCTGTTTATTGCTTCCTTAGGAATGTCTGAAACAGCCACCGAATAACCTTCCCACCTGGAAGTCCCTGCAGTTGTAGTGCTGATCCTGATTTTCTTCTTTGGATAGTGAAGCAAACAAGGTTCTTAGAAATGGACCCTGAAGTGGGCAAGGTCACCCCAAGGGCAGGTCCTGGAGGAGGTGACAATATTCCTAATTCAGTTTAGATGCTCTGTGAGCTTCTGTCCTGAAAGAGCAGAGGACAATCCAGCACTGAACTTCGGAGGCACCTGTCTCTGCTTACATCATCTGGCAAAGGCAGTAACTGGCCTGATTTAGAGGCCGTGTGTGAGTGTTGGCACTGCCTGAGCAGCCCAGGGGCTCCCCATTGTCCCGGCAGGGCAGCAGGGGCTAAATTTGACTCCAGGATGGGCACTCCAACATGGGGAACATTCTTGTGGGGAGAGTCATTCTTACTGTCATCAAGAGGGAGAAGGAAAGCCTCCTTTGTCCTTTCTCTTGCCTGAGGACAGGAGCTCTCACTGGAGTCTTCACTGGGTGAGTTTGGTTTATCTGTAAATAAACCCGTTTATTGTAAGATTTTTTAAGATCTTTAGAGCAGCACTGGTTATTTTGCATGACAGCTTTGTTTGACTGGCACTTCAGAAATAGGCTGTGCTTTGTGATTGTATTTGCTTTAAAGTGGAATTGCTGTTTTTCTGTTCTGTTTCACTGCTCTGTTTAGAAAATAATATAAACTTGAACTGAAAAGTGTCCGGTTTAGCAGGTCAGAACTCTGTCCTTTACATAAACACCAGATTATAGGGCACTGAAATTTGTCCAGGGAAAAATAAAAACCCATTATATAATAAAAGTTAATCTGGATCAGTAGGCATTTGTGAACATGGAAACAAAGATCCAATGCCCAGAATGACAGGAGTCATTTTGCAGCTGAATCAGTCCCGAAGAGACCAGTACTCCATGAAACTATATTTTCTCTTTCTTATCCAAAATTTCTTTGCTTCTTCCCAAGTTAGCATCTATTTCAGCAGAAATACTATCATGTTAATAAATTATTTTCATGTTGGGATATTTGGCATTTACCAGAACAATTGTGCTTTTCCAGCCAACTGTGCTTTGCCACGGACTCTTTACAAATGTATTTACATCAACAGAAAATCATACAAGTAAAATACAGTATGAAAAAAATCAACCCAGTGAAAGCTGATGGGTCTGTATTTTCTACTGAGCTGGGATTAGAAGGCAGTAAAGCTAAAACCCAGGTGGAAAATTTGCCAAGGGAAAATTTCAGTCATGGAACCCAAGCTAGGGAAAGATTTACAAGTATGCTTGAACAAATTTTATTTGGCAACAATTACATTTGCAAAGCTGCTTTCGTAAAGTAACCCGAGCTTTCAGAACTTGTAAGTGCACAGTTTAAGGCTTGTGCTGTGTGGGTTCGGATTAATTGCAGGGAGAGGGAGATAAGGAGGGACAGACTTTCAGAACTCCCTCCAGTTTAATGCCCAGCCCTCAGTCAGAGGCTGAAAGCAGCGAGCGGGTTCCCAGCCGGGCATGGACGGGAGCCCAGAGTCCCCCTGTTTGCCCCCGTGTTTCACCTGTCGGGGCAGGATCTCCCCGGGAAGCTCCTCTGGCCACTCTTTGGGAAAGTCCTACTGTTCACTGAGCAAGGCCTTCCAGGCCAGCACTCTGAAGGGATGCTGTTTTCTCTGTGATTTGTCAAGCTCGTTGTAAGAGCTCAGAAGAAACGACTGATCTCCCAGGATGCAGCCAAAGGACTGCACAAAGCATTATCCTCTTGAAGAAGTGGACTGTTCCTGTTCCTGTCAGCAGCCTGGGAACAGGGAATTGCAGGTGGGAACACAGGCTGAAGGAGTGCTCTGCAACTGAGCAGCCTGGCTAGTGGAAGGTGTCCCTGCCCATGGCAGGGGGGTGGAATGAGATGGGCTTTAGGGTCCTTTCCAACTCAAACCATTCCATGATTCCTGCTCTGCAGCCTGTGTGCTTGGCTCAGCAGCACTGCCTTAGCTAAGCCCTGGCTCATCCAGGCAGGGTCAGGTGTGATCACAGCCTGGGGGTCACAGGCTGTTTGCCATCACAGCTACCCTGCAATATCATTTCCAGACTGAAAATCTGCTTATTTCCTAGGCTTTTCCTCCATGTCTCACTATCTGATATTCGGTATCTTATTTTGTCCCTAATCTTCCGTGTCCCTCTGGTCTCCCTCTCATGATGCTCCTCATTTGTCTGCTTGCTATACTGGGGGTCTGATCTAATGGAACTCCCTGGGAGAACATCCACCAGAATTAGAGCATAAGATCAGTTCTGGGGAGACAAATCCATCCTCAAAGTGCTGCCTACTGGCTGTCCTGTTACAGCTTCAGCTGCCTTGAAAGACTTCATTTCTTCTTCTGATTCTGTTTTTCACGGAAGCACAAACCCCTCTCACACTGTGAATGTCAGAAAAGAGTGATACAGGAACCTTCATTCACAGCCCCTGAACGTCAAAGCAAAGCAAGGACTTAATGATAACTTTAAGACATTCTGTTGAGGTGCCTTATTTGAAAATCACTTTATGTTTTATTCTATTCTAGCAAAAAAGTGCAATTTTGACCTCACAACATGGGAACCCGAACCCTGTTCCACCACAGAGAGGAGGAGCAAAAGGAGGAGAGAAAACACAGCTTGCAAATGACCTCCACAACCAGGAAGAAAAAGTTCAAAACCAGGTAAGCCCCAGAGCTGGGGCCAGGTCGAGTCAATCAGGTCCAGACAAGACCTTCTACACATTCACAGATTTGCTGAATTTTGAGTTTATGAAATTACAGAGTTTTTTCTGGATTCTTTTACATGTGTCTGCCTCTGGAAGTGAGGAAGAAGAGACTTTCAGCCTCTCAGAGCTGTCGATAGCAGCTGCCCTTGCCCTGACCTCCGAAATACCAAAGTAAGTCAGGAATCATTGAAACTCAAATCTAACCATTGTAGGGGGCACAGTTTCCAATTTATTTGGTTTGGAAGCAAAAAGAGCAGGTTCAATTGAGAGGTTCTTCCTTTAAAAACACCAGACCTCAACTGAAATGCAAAATGAAATGATAGTGCCTTGGTACTGGTGATAATGAGGAATATTGTCCTGATCACAAGCAAAGGATGAGAAACCAGATTTCAAAGGAATAGATGAAAAACACAGTCAGATTGATAAATTAATGGTAACAGATGGGACTCTCCCTCCTTCCTAGAAAATCTTGGCATTGATCCTGCTGTCCATCCTTCCGTGATGGCTGAACAACCAACATCCCTCTTCCCTTCAGTCCTTCCCCCAGGTCCCTGCCCAGGATTAAAAGTCATCAAACAGTGAGCGGGTCCCCATCTTGTGCCACTGTTGGTTTTTATCATCCCGTGTTCCAGGGACCACAAGCTAAGAAGGGAAGCTGACATCCTAGAGCTGGAACAGAGGGGGCAAAAGAGGACTCGTTTTGGGAACGACCTGGAGAGGTTTGAGAAGGAGGTCATCCGTACGTGCCGGCTGCTGCGCGTGAGGGCGGACCGGAGAGCCCTGCGCAGGAAGGTCAGAGCAGACACCTCGCTGCTGACAGCAGGGCCAGCAGCAATACCACTGCAGCCTAAGTGGCATTCTGGAGAGGATGCTAAGCCTGAGCAGGTGTTGGAACCACCTCGGAATCGCTCGGACTGAGGACAAGGCCTTGTGCTCTGGCCACTGAAGAGTTATCACATGGCCCTTCTGTAAGAGAATCTGTGTGATAACAGAACCCCTGCCCATCGCCCTCATTTAGTGTCTCCTTGTCACAGGCTGTGGAGAAGGCATGTGTGGAGAAGGAATACATTGAGCTGCGCTCAGGGAGACCCCCCATGTTCTGGATCCCCCTCAGAGCACATGCAGTGTGGGAGAGGATGGATGTGAAGTTGGCCTGTACCATCCTGGGGTCCCCACCACCACAGGCCACTTGGTATGTCAGTCCCAGCCATGGGGGGACAGTCTGTGCATCTCAGGGAGCAGCCAGAGGAATAACACCCATGTCCTGCTATGGAGAAGGAAGGGAGAGCTTCAGAGGTCACAGAGAACACTCTCAGTTCTCCAGTTCCACTGTAAGGACACCGAGCACTCAGTGGGCCTGGAAGCAATGCAGAGTCCCATGGGGCTCCTTCTGGGACTGACAGTCATGCAGGTTAATTCCCTGTTTTCCTTGGTGCTGTCCTCTGCCCTGCGGGCAAACTCAGGATTTATGTCTAGGAAACCAGGACGTATTTTCAGCACTAAGCCACCTCACACATACACACCTTCAAGGCCTGGCTGCCCTGGACACCATGAGAGTTTTAGCATGAAACTGCTGTGTACAACACAACTCTTACATTTGCTCACTTTGCATATCGACCCACCACAGGGCAGGACTGTTATGTACTGGGCCTGACTGCAGAACACACCATAAGTAACAGAGGGACATAAATAAATGAAAGATCACCTCAGAAGACAATTTGCAAAGTGCATTTTGATTGGTTTGTTACAGTGATTGACCATTCCTCCCCTGGAAGGTTGAAGCATGCAAACATTTGGATTACTAATAACTTCGTAGGCAGGGAGCTCCTCATGTCCTGTGACCTTCCAGAACGACCTCTCTTAATTATTCTAAGGCCAAAGAGAATAGGAACCTCCCACAGTTCCCCAGGGAACACAAAGACATCTGTGAACCCCCTCACATGAGCTGCAGAGCAGGGAATGTTAAGCCAAGGCTGAGCTGCTGTAGGCAGCACCAGCATCCCTAGGGAAGGGACAGGCAGGACTCTGGAGGGGATCTAGGTCAGCTGCAGGGCTGTTCTGGACTGAAGTGGGAGACCTGTAAAAAAGAGGGAATTCTGTCTCTTCCTCTCTTCTGTTGTGTTTGACACAGGTAATTTCTAACAGCACATTCCTTTGTGTTCAACAAGGTACAAAAACGGAGTCCCCATTGATCCCCGCCTGGCCCCAGCAGGAAAATACAAGATCAAAAACGACTTTGGGATGCTGACCCTGCACATCAGCAGGTAATGTCTGTGCCCTTGGCTGAGCTGTCGTTTCAGCTGAACAAGGCCTCCTCTGCTGAAACTCCCAGTTTGGGTGTGACAAACAACAAAAGTTCATTCTTCTGGAATCTGACCTTGCTGGCTTTAGGGTGTTGTGTTTGAGATAAACCTGTGCTGATCTCAACAGCTATTCATAGAACAGCAGTTCATTTTAAAAAATCTTAAAAAAATTGATAAATTAGAGTTTTAATTTATTTCTCCTCCTCTTTTTAAGCATCACCAACATTTTCTCCTTCAGGGTAAGCACTTCACAAACAGACACAGGATTGATCAGTGTAATCAGAACATTAGTTCAACTCTATGAATTATACATGTGATAGACACATGTATATCAAGTGTTCCACAGGTCTTTTGCTTGTTCAATACTTGAAATGCTTTCCTTCTGGGTATCAAGACAAAAAAATTGACCAGAAAGTATTGGAAACCCTTGTAATCAAAAGGAAAAGCACCTTCTGGATGAAAAGCAAAGATCTCTTTTTAACTTCTGGGATTAAAGGGGAACCCCTTTGAATCTGTCCTGTGAAATATGAACAATAACTGAAAGCTAAAGAGGAGGGGAAATGTTTTTTTCCAGGTGCTCCATGGAGGACTCTGCTGAATACAGTGTGGAAGTAAAGAACCAGCACGGAGAGGCTTATTCCTTTGCTACAGTGCTTGTCAGGAGTGAGTACAGAATGTTCCTGTGGGTTTGAACTTTCAGATTCTGCAGAATCCTCTAAATATTTTCATTACATGATAGGCACATAGAGGCACTCTGGAAAAAGCACAGTTAATGGGAGAGGGGAACTCCTCAGTTGCTGGTGAGGAGAAAGCACAGCTGGCTAAGGTGATCCTGGGCACCACTAACACGTGTGGACAGGGCTGAGAGAACAGCTCCTCCTTCCCAGCCACTTCTGCACTCAGCCAAGATCCTTCAGATTCCACACGGACACAGCTGTCCTTCCACTGGGCTAAAATGGTACTAAATTTAGGTACTTCTTTCTTCGGGGCTGCAGCGAAACAGCCACACAGTTAAATACACAACAGGCCTACAAAGACCCTGCTGCATTTCTAAAGTTAAGAAACTGGTCACCAAGGCCTTTGTGTGGCTTTCAGAGGGACCTCTCAGTGTAATAGTGCAGAGAATACCACTTTTCTCTCTCAAATCAATAACTGCCCAAGAGCAAATCTAAGATTTTCTTCTTTGATCTGTGCTGTTCTTAAAATAACTGGCACAGACACATATTCTGCACAAGCCAAATCCAGACATGGTGAACAAAGATACCAGATACAAAGACTACCAGTACTTTGAAAGGGAAATTATATCAAGCTTTAAAAAATATACAATGCAGTCTCATAGGATCACAATTTAGCTGTTCATATTTCATATCTATACTTACATATATATATATACAAATATACACACACACACACACACACACACACACACATATAGCCTGAAGAGAATAGACCTACAGAACTGTAGAGAATTAAAGGCTTCAGAGGCTGACACAGAGTCCAGGGAATAATTCAAATGGCACGACATGAACAGGAAGGAACAGCTTTGGTCATGGAGAGATGGGTTTCCTTGACTGACTGAATTCCAAAGCCAGCCTGGGTGATTTTTTCAGACAGAAAGGGGTTTTCTTTGGTTTGGACAGTACATTTATTGTTAGTGTTTCAAATATATTCTTGACTCTGTTATGGGTTATGTCAATATCAGACTTATTCTTCACATGCCATATTTTGATCACATCTGAATCCCATTTGGGATACATATCCCTACAAAAGAATATGACTCCAGAATTGTAACAGAAGTGTATTAGGATATTTTTCAGATCCTTTAATTAAGCGGTGCCAAAATCCAACATATCTGGAAATATGCAGCAGATATTTACCAGTTCTAAAGGGATCTGTGTAATAACTCAGAAAACCCTCATTTGCAGCCTTCCCAGATTTCTAAATCCCCTCACCCTAATGCAGAAACACAGAAGTTCCCAGGTGTGCAATGTTTCTCTTCCCTAAAGGTTCTCACACTGTCCCCACCTCAGAACTGGCCTTTGCACAAGGCAGCAGCAGCTGTCTGAGAGAACAATTCCGTGCCAATACTCACATCCTCCTCTAACTGCTGTCAGAATCCTTAGGAGCAGGGCAGGCATGCTGGCAGGATAAGGGCTGTGGTCTAGCACAGAAAGCCCTGGATGGGATGGCTCTTCACCCGCCTCTCATCAGGCTTTTCAAACCACTTCTAGACATTGCTGCCCGTGGTGGTGGGGGGGCCACTCTGCTCCTTCTCCCAGGATTTCTAATGCCATCCCAGTAACATGAGTCTTCCTTGTGCTATTTGCATTTAACAGTCTGAAAATAGAGACTCCGCCAGGGCCTTAATCCTGCCTGCACTGGAAACATTCCTCATGCCCCAGGCGGGCTGATGGCATCTCTTCCCCTGGCCCCCCTCTGTCTGGAGTGGCCTCGATGCCAGGGCAGGGTCTCTGGGGTCCCACCTCCCTACAGACATCACTGACTCAGCCTCAGCCTCTGCTGATCACTGAGCTCAGCTACTGCCAAGCTCCTCTCACTGGGAGAACAGGCCTTATTTTATGGGCATTTCTGGCAGTTTAAGAAAGGAAAGTATCTCAAGTCAAATGCATCAGTCCTTGGATCTCAGCTCCAAATAGTTTCACTTGGTGGAGTGGGCCAACACCCACCTGTGATGCCTCTAGAGAATCCACAACTCTTGAAACAAGTGATTTGGAGACACACTTCCCTCAGCTCCAGGAATTACCTCAGTATATCAGAAGAAACACCCTCACTTTAGGTTAAATATTGAAGTCCCAGTCACTGATAGTTCTCAAGAATCCCACATTATCCTCTGGGAACGCTGTTTATAAACCCAGGGGTTTGCTTTTATTCAAATTTTTATTTTTGTTTGCTTGCTTTTAACTTGCCCAGTGCAGCTTTCAAAGGCAGCAGCCAAACTGGAGAAACCCTCCTTGGCCACGAGTAACTGTGCAGGGGAGTGCTGGGAGCAGCATTGCTTGCACTGGCACAGCCAAGGGGACAGTCCCCTCTGCAGACACACCCCCAGTTGTTTGGGAAGGGCATCAGCTGCCAAATGAACTTAAGTTTTACCCTCTGGTGACACGTTGAAGGTTCACATTACAAGGGAAAAACAGTTTGCTTGAGCATCACTGGGTATTTCTGGGGAGAAGATAAACACTGGCATGAGATTTGCTAAATGTGTCTTCTTCTTGTCTTACAGAATATTATGGAAAGGAGTCAGGATTTGATTCAGAAATATACAAAAGTGAGTAAATCATTGATGTTATGGTTATTTATTTTTATAGCCTGAAGCAACTTGATTCTTTTTTTCCTGAGCCAGAGATTTTCCCATCAGCCTCACTGCACATGCAAAGTGACAGCTCTAAGTATATGAGAATAAATAAATGACAGGGAGGAAAGCCCTGGAAGCCTCTTTATCTTGCTGAGTTTTACTCTTATTCCACAGGATCCCTTCTGGCCAGAGAGGCAGATTTTGCTTTTCCACTGAAACCCTTATTTTCAAGAGAGAAGGAGCCTTTCACCCTCTCCTGTTACTTCTCTTCTGATTTACTGGACCACCAACGAGACATCACCTGGTTCAGAGACGGTTTGTAGGCAACAGCTAAGTTTATATGCATTTACCTCCAAGAATACACCACTGGAATTTGTAGCTGTGATTGAACATTCATGGAAAGGAGTTAAAATTCAGGATTCCTGAGCTGCTCTCAGCTCTCCTCAAGCTACAGATGTTACTATCCCATTTCTATCTTTCCCCCACTTGCAAAGGAGGATACCACTAAAATGTTTTGAAGGTAATGACGTTCCTGCTCATAGGAATAATTTAAGAGCCTTAGTCCTATACAGAGAAAGCACCAAGTGTTTGAAAAGCCTGTGGTTCTCTGTTGAAAAAACTTTTGTATACTCTGTGTTGTTCTGCTGGCAATCAAGGATTTCCCTCACCAGATCAAACTGGTGATCTTTGCTATTAAGTTTTGGAAAGCAGGAACAATGCAGTGGGACTGCTCCTGCCATTCCAGCAACAACGTGGGAACAGCCCACGACTATAAACAACAACAACATCAGGAATGTCTTACAGACCCTCAGCTCGCTCTGTGGTTTTTGCTGCTTTTTTATGCCACTCCTACCCAGCCCATCCAGGTGAAGTTCCTCTATCCCTTCTCCTGCTCCACAGGTGAGTTGCTGCAGAATTCTGAGCGCCAGGAGCTGAAGTGCCAGGACCGGGAGGCCTCTCTGACTGTGCCCTGTGCTCACAAGGAAGATGAGGGGTTCTACACCATCCGTGTCCCCTCACTGGATGGGTACAAAGAGCAGACCACTTACGTGTTTGTTAGAGGTACATACAGAGAACAAAACCTCCTTTCCTAAGAGCTGGGCATAAAGGAATTCCCTGCCTCACACACAGGAAAACAGCTCACAGTTTTGTGCATGGATACGATTATCAGGATGATCAAATCTCGTTTTCAGTAGTGATTTAGGTATTAGAAAACATGACTTGTATGACTGGTATGGAGGTCCTTAGACACTTAAAATTAAGCTATTGAATGAAAATTCTGGAACAGAAAATAACGAGTAGCTACTCTCCCTCTGTGTTCCTACAGATGCTGCAGCAGAAACACCTGGTGCACCCGGATCCCCCCTCAACGTGAAATGCCACGATGTGAACAAAGACTGCTTGGTTCTCTCCTGGGTGGCACCCAGTGATGATGGGGGAAGTCCAGTCCTGGGGTATCTTCTTGAAAGGTCTGTAAGGGAATCCTCTTTGAGCTCTAAAAGCTCATTATATTGATGTGGAAATACCCCAAAGGAACTCCCCGGGCTGTGTTTTGTTCCAGGTGTGTTGCTGGGTCAGAGGATTGGGTGCCATGCAATGCCCAGCCTGTGAAAACCTGCAGGTACCCTGTCCTGGGCCTTGCTGAAGGACAGACGTACCAGTTCCGAGTGAAGGCTCTCAATAAAGCAGGCATCAGTCGTCCCTCAAAAGCCAGCGATCCAGTTACAACACATGACCCCAGCAGGGACAAGAGAGTGACAGGTTTGTACTAAAACCACGAACATTTGCTCCCTAAGTCCAATGGGAGGCTGGGGGTACAACTGAAGGCAGCCTGTCCAGGTTCTGCCCATTCCCACAAACACCACTGGAACACACTGTGCCTCTGCTGAACCCTCCTTGGGGCTGTTCTGAACACAGAATGATCAAAATACCATTATATGTGACACGAAATGTATATAATTATGCATATAAGAAATGACACAGTCCTGGGTTCTGTCTTTCTTCCTACCATCTCCCCTGAGTGGGTAACTCTGCCCTGTCTGACATTACAGTTATTCCATACGACGAAGGCAGGACGATAGAAATATCCAAGGATGACCTGGAAGGTAAGTTCCCATTTCCACTGGGGCATCCTCTCAGAGAGGAATGATTGTTCTGCAACAATGAGACTTGTAATAACATGACTGGAGGAAACACGCTTTGAAATACCACAATAAGCTGGTGTCAAATTATCCCAAACAGCACAGCCTTTCTTCATAATCTGGGTTTGCCTCTATGTCCCCAATGGGTTTGTCTCCCCCTGTATATTGATGAATCTGAATTTATAGTGGGAAACCAGGAGCCACTGTAAAAGAACTTTATTTTCCTGCCACGTTATCACTAAAACAAAGCCTATTCTGCCTCCCCACAGGACACATTAAAATTCCACTGCCACCCACCAATGTTCATGCAAGCGAGGTCAGAGAAGATTATATGGCTTTGGCCTGGGATGAACCAGATCCCAGAGGCAGAGAGCCCCTGAATTATTATGTGGAAAAGGTAAGAAAGCAGTATGACAGAGAAGGGGAGCTGCAGAGCAGAACCATTGATGCCTCGGGTGGGTTATGGCACAGCTGAGGCCAGTGCCCATATCGGTAACAGCCCCCAAAGTGGGGGGTTCAGGCTCCCTCCAGCCCTGCAGAGCCCTGGGCGAGGGGCCTGGCTCTCACACCGGGCTAATGGTTAACACAGAACAAATAAGTCACTTTAGCACCACACCACAGTGGCAGGGTTTGCACAGGAAGGCCCCGTCCTGACCCACGGGCCCTGGGGGGTGGAAAAGTTGTGAAGAACTGCACGATCCTTCATTTTCCCGTTCCCATTAATCATTTTGCTGGTTAATTAGTATCTTCTACCAATCTCCTCTCATACATACTCATTTCTCACCTGCTGTACCACTTCTGCTGCAAAGGGCCCTCTGTTGCCAAGCGAGAAAAGTTTGGGTACATCAACAAGAAATACATCATTTAGGGGTTTGGTTTGTGGTTTAGTTTGTTTGGGGTTTTTTTTAAACTCCTTCCTTACAAAGATCAGCTGTGTTATTGGTCAGGGGGGTTTGGGGCCTGAGTTACAGCACGAGTTGTAAACCATCACCTTTTCCCTTACAGTCGGTGGTGGGCAGCAGCTCCTGGCAAATGGTGAACCTGGATATGCCAGTTAATTCCCCAAGATTTGCACTCTTTGATCTCGTTAAAGGAAAATCCTACCGCTTCCGTGTGCGCTCCGTTAACAAGTATGGAATCAGTGAGCCATCCCTGCCCAGCGAGCCTGTCACTGCTGGAGCAAAACTGGGTAATGGTTTCATTGCCCTGCTCGGCACGAATCATCTGGAGAGGGAGACCTGCTCTGAAAATAACGTGGGGGCTCCCCCTGCTCGACCCTTCCTTTTAACTTCACGGTCTATGGTTACAGAGCAGTTGCTTTGATACAAGGAAGTCTCTTAAAGCCTTAAATCCTTGTTTAATTACTTTGCAGTTGGTCAGTGCAGTGTAAATCTAACCAAGCAGTGAGGGGGGAATTAAATTTAATAAAATAGAAAGGGCCGAAGCCTGTGTTTAATCCAAGCATGCTTCCAGCAGGGTGTGAGGGAGGTGACAGACCAGTGTGGAAGGAATGCCATGAGGCTGCAGCAGCCTGTTCTGGGGTTCAGACAGGCCAGGAGCCTCTGCAGTGCTGCTTTGGTTTGTCTTGCCCTGCACTCAGCCGATGGCACCAGGAGCTGTGGAGGCTCATGTCTGTGTTTCTCTTGTACACAGAGACAAGCACTGCTCTCAAACTTCTTACATTCGCCCATATTAAAGCTGCCCCAGTGTGTCCAGTCATTCCTTTCACTCCACAGGGAGGCAGGCCCCAGTTCAGAGTGCAGTCCAGGGCAATGAGCATGTGAGCCTTGTTTCTCCTGCACTTCAGAGGAGGTTACGTGGGTGTAACTGCACAAACCGAGGGGCTGTCAGGGAGAGGAAGAGGAGACATGGCAAACCCAAACCCAAAGCCTGCAGACTGGGACAATCTCCATGGCATTTTGCTTTAATTTCACAGAATCACAGACTGGTTGGGGTTGGAAAGGACTTTAAGGATCACCCATTCCACTCTCTGCCATGGGCAGGGACACCTTCCACTATCCCAGGTTGCTCCAGGCCCTGTCCAGCCTGGTCTTTCACACTTCCAGGGATGGGGCAGCCACAGCTTCTCTAGGCAACAATTTGAAAATGGTGCTCTGGAAAAGGTGAATAAATCAAACAGGCCAACTCACTCAGAATATTTTGAAGTTTTTAAAATTATACATATTAACCTTCCCTATTTTTCTCTTTCTTTTTTTTCTTCTTTTTTTCCCCAGCTCCTCCACCTCCACCATCTCAGGTTTTAGCTTTCAGAGACACCAAGACATCTGTTGTTCTGCAGTGGGATAAGCCAAAGGATGGTCTGGAGCCCCTTGGCTATTACATCTACTGCAGGGAGACTGGGACAGAGGAGTGGCAAACTGTCAATAACAAGCCTGTGACATGCAATGAGTGAGTTCAGCTCTTCTGCTCCCCTGAGATATGACAGGGCCCAACCTAGAGTCTTTTGTTTCTGGCTAGAGTAATATTTCAGACAAAAAAAGACCTTCCTTCACTCCCCACACACAGGCTCACCCACACAGCAACACCACGTCCTCCTTGCGAAACCAGGATTGCTCAAAGCCTCACTTTTACACCCAAAGCCAGGCTGACAGCACAGCCTGCGTGTTCTTCTCAGGCTGGGGCTGCACAGGTACACACACCTTGGGGCACCAGCAGAACCACATTCCATTTTTTTGCTGGTTTTCCAGTAGAGTAAGCTGTTGTCACCCACATGTAAGATGTACAGTCCCTCTCTAGTCATGGGGGTCACAAAGTCCATTAAAAAGTCCTGTTTGTCCCCTGACAATTCCAGCCAGCAGAGTGATTCCTCTCCATCTGTTCCATACCCACTGTCTGATTTATTGGGAGGCATTTTATGTGACACTTTAATTTGTAATGGCAAATAATGATTTTGTAAGAACAAAGCCTTATTAAAATGTATTGCTGTCTGTTCTAAGCACTGTTGACTTGCACTTTGCACAGTCAAACACAAACATATTAATTTGCTCTCCCAGATTTACTGTTCCTGGGCTGCAGCCTGGAAAAGAATATGTCTTTTGTGTGAAGTCAGTCGGTGAGGCAGGACTGAGTGAGAGCTCCCCCAAAACAGACCCCATCGTTGTGAGGCCAGCGATCGGTGAGTAGTGACACACGAGCACACGGTGATGTTTGACAAGCAAAGCAACACAGCACTAATTTCCTTGTACCCTGCTGTCAGTTACACTTGCCAAGGGTGGGCAGAGTTAATTAATTACCATTAGCAGTGTGTTACATGTTCACTGTTAATTTGGCCTCTGCTACAAGTGACCACTTTAAGTGCTGAATTATTCTGTATTGAAATCAGCACTGGGAATTTCTCAGGGCAATTGCAAAATCCTACAACCCCATCAGCCAGGATCTAAGCCTCCATGTTGCCTGCTTTATCAACCCACTGCTTCCACCTTCTCTGTCACACAAGCCATAAAGCAACATGCAAGAAACATCCTGAGACACATCTGTGACTTTTGCTGTGACTTCCGAATGAGAACCTGGTCATTTTCAAATCCCTTCACACTGCACAAGTGGTATAAGGGGGCCTTGAGCACAAAGAGAATCACACTGAGATTTCCTCGGCACAGTTCCTCCCTACACTTCAACCACAGTTCTTTTCCCAGTCCCTCCATCCCACACGTGCCCCTAACAGAGCCCTGTTTCTGTCTGCTCAGCGTGTCCCTCAGCCCCCCGGGGGTTTGTTCTCCTGCGCTGTGGCAAGACCGACATGACCATCGGCTGGAAAGCCCCGAAGCGCAAAGGAGGAACGAAGATTCTGGGTTATTTCCTAGATCAGCACGATAGCTCCGAGCTGGACTGGCACGAAGTCAACATTCAGCCAATTCCCCAGCGAGTTTGCACGGTATTGGTTTCAGCTGTAACTCTGGGCTGCTTTGAGCACAGCTGTGCCAAGGCCTGAGCTGGTTTCCCTCTAGTCCTAGTCTGGGCCGACCCTCCGACCCTCCCCAGCCCACGCAGGGCTGTGCTGACAGTTCTGCCCTTGTGCGCCCACAGGTCAGCAGCCTGGAGGAAGGACACCTGTATGAATTCCGTGCCTGTGCCATGAACATGGCTGGGGTCGGGGAAGTGTCTGAACCCAGCGACTGGTTCAGATGTGAGGAGTGGACAATGCCAGAACCAGGTACCTCTCATGTAGATCATTGCCACCAGCAATGGCAGAATATTCTGAGCTGGAATCATCAAGTCCAGCTCCTGAGGGAACAGCCCCTGCAAATCATCCACCAAAATGCCAGCAGGTGTATTAGTTACCTCCTTGCTCTTCCATGAATCCAAGGGGCTTCTGAACACTACGGATCTGTGTAAAGGTTCCTCACAGTACAGAGAAGCACACAAACATTGCCAGGGATGTCCTGATTCAGGGGTATTACTTCTGCTTTACACAAACACAGCACCCAGCTATTTTTAACAATACTGCTTCCAGAGAATGAAGAATCTGGATCTAAAATCTTCATGCCTCTGTCTGTTACACCACAGCACATAACATTTATGCTTTTTCCTAGAACCTACCCCTGATCAGCACAGAAAGCATCTCCTAGTCACTTGTTACCTTAAAACTCTGTTTCCTGACACCCAGTCCCAAAGTGCAGCCAAGTCCTGAGTGTTTCACAGCCTCCCCTCGTCTGCACAGGCCCCCCTTACGATGTGAGGTGCACTGGAGTGAGGGACTCATCCCTGCAGCTCCACTGGGAAGCGCCGCTGTACACGGGAGCAGGGCCGGTCACAGGGTACTATGTGGATATGTGTGAAGAGGGCTCCGAGGAATGGAAACGGATAAACAAACAGGCTGTAGCCACCGCCCACATGGAGGTCTGTACTGCTCCCGGTGTCCCAGTGGTGCTTCTCAGTTAGTCTCACATTAATTCCTGACCGTGTTTCCTGCAGGTTTCAGGCCTGGAGACAGGGAAATGCTATGTTTTCCGAGTAAGAGCACTGAACAAGGCTGGAATTGGACCCCCTTCGCTCCCCTCAGATCCTGTGGTGGCTAAGACCAAACCTGGTATGAAACTAAAAGTGATGAGATTGTGTGAGTCTATAAGTAGAATGATGGTTCTGGTGGAAAACTGATTTATGATGTATCAGCTACTTGTTTCAGAGCGAGAAAGACCCTCAGTCAAAATAAAGATTAGCAGATCAAACTGCCCAAATGAATTTACTCAAACTGTACACTTTGGGTCTGGGTTAAGCTCAGCCCTGATCTGCTTTAGTAAGGAATGTTTGGTGGGTTTTTTGCTCATACAGGCACAAATGAAATTGAACTTGGGGTCGATGAAGAGGGTTTCATTTATATGGCTTTTGAAGCTCCTGAAAAGAATGAATCCTCTGAATTTATCTGGTCAAAGGACTATGAAGGACCACCAGATGCTGATAGAGTTCAGATTGAAGAGAAAGGCAATAGGTGAGTATATAGAGCACACTGAGAAAGTTAATTGTGGACTGTCAAATGAAGAGCACATCAAACACTAAGAAAAACGTGAAGCCAAATGTTTCCCTCTCCTTTCCCCGATTCCCAGCTCTGGTGTCCACGAAATGGGCCATTCAGTGCAATCTGCAGGTCAGCAAAGGGAAGCACCAGTCATCATACTGCCAATGTTTCTGCCTTGCTCCTCAGTGTCATTTATAAATGCCAATTAATTCTATATTTCATGTTCTGGGTGTATGCAGTGTATTGCATTATGTTACGGGAGGCATAATTTTGGGGAAAAATATAATTTTTAATATTATTCTTTTTACTTTTAGATCTAAGCTTATACTGAAAGATCCCTCAGAAAAGGATCTGGGTGTCTATTCAGTGGAGGTCACAGATGTAGATGATGATATCTCTGCCAGCTGCACTCTAACAAAAGAGGGTAAAAACTAATACTTGCCAACAACAAAAACATGGTGTGCCCTAATTTTCTAATATTAGATGTTTAGAGGAAAGTTTCTTGTAGAGGAATAGTAAGTGACTAATGTCACTTAATGACAGTGGCATCATTAGAAGGATGTTTTCCATTCCTTGAAGGCTCAAGGGCAGTTTCTTTTTCAGGCCCCTAAGGAAAGATTCCGTGCTCCCAGAAGGCCATTTTTCCATCACAGTTCAGATTTCACACACAGCGACACTATAGCAGTGATTTAAAACATCTTTAACACGCTCCTTGAATTGATACAACCAACATTTTCATCAGACAACTAAGAATTGTCTTCACAACCTCCCCTAGTCCTCCCCATTATCAAGTATTTGATACTTATAATCTTCTTGACAAAGTTCCTTAACAAATTAAATTAAATGGATACAATCAATTAGTATTGGCCTAGTTGTATGTGTCTAAATGGCTTTTTATGCTTTGCATTTCAGATCTGGACAAGTTACTGAAGCGTAGCCACGAGATCAGGAACCCCTGTAAGTTGAGGCAGTGAGGCCCGGGGGCCCAGGCTGGGCAAGGGGAGCCCCGGCTGAGCTGGCTGTGACCCCCTCCGTGGCTGCCTCTCTTTGCAGTGATCAGGCTGATATCCGGCTGGAACGTGGATGTTCTGGAGAAGGGAGAGGTGCGGCTGTGGCTGGAGGTGGAGCCGCTGTCCCCCAGCGCGGAGCTGCACCTCTTCTTCAACGACAAGGAGCTCAAAAGTACTCCTGTAGGTTTTGGTCTGGGTTTCATTCACACTTCTGCTGGACAGCAAGACAGAGCAAGTGGGGACATTCCCAGTTTTATAAATTCTAGAAGCAGATGGAAGTGATTTGTTTCTCAGAGTGAGGCACTGGAAATAGCCCTGCCTGGGGCGTTACACTGTGCTTCAACCTCCTGAGACACCCAGAAAAATGCTCAGGCCTCCTCCTTGTCTTCCCATATCAAGTTAGTATTATAACATTTAAGAAGCATTTGGAATGACAGGACCAGAGGGGCAAACAGTTGAGAATGAAGCACAGTATAAATCATTAGCCTGTCAGGTCAATGCAGAGCGGCCGTGCCAAGATCACAAACAGAGCCCAGAGAACAAAGGGCCAGCCCAGAGCAGCTCAGAGCTGTCAGTGCCGTGTTGGGGGGTTAAAACAACATGTAGCAAGTTTACCGAAGGCTTTGTCTCTTCTAAGAACTGTCATTTGCCCACTGGAGAGCTGACATGGTTGTACACAATTAAAAGCGTTTGTCAGGCTCTTTGTAAGGATAATATTTGCTTGGAGCAAACAAGGCAGTGAGGCAGAATGATGATGTTTGCGTTTAAGCATCTGTCAGTTTCGGGGTGTATGTGGAGGAGGTGCAGGAGCACCTGCAGGAGGGTGGGAATGTTACTCACCGTGCCCAAATATGCAGTTACATGTCACAGATTGTAATTGAGGGCAGCACTTCTGTGATACTAAAAATCATGGACATGCTGGCGAGGTGAAAGGTCTGTGATACCCAACAAAGAGGACTGCGTTGTGTTAGGTGGTTTTAACAAAAACTCTCTCCCAGAGCAAAGCTCTGCTGGAAGAAATTCTACCATTCCTAACTGTATAAATAAGAGCTGAATCCCACAGGATGGGATAGCAGAGTGCACTGCCTTCGTTACCCTGTGAGGTGAGGGATGTTTAGAAAGATACAGACACAAACCGACTGAAAGGTGTTGCAGAAGATGCTGTGCCAGGGTCTGACCTTGGGGCAGCCCCACTGTGGAAAAACTCCTCAGTCTATCTTATTTTCTTTGTTTTGCACAGACACATAAAATAAACTTTGTCAGGCAAAAAGGCCTTGTAGAACTGATAATCCAGGACTTCTGTGCAGATGATAAAGGGATGTACACAGCCCAGCTGCAAGATGGGAAAGCCAAGAATCAATTCACCCTAGTCCTTGTGGATGAAAGTAAGTGGAAATTCGGGATCAAATGTAGACTGCTGTGCTCAGTGGAAACTTTGTGAGGCACTTGAGGCCCCAAAGTATTTCCAGCAGTTACGATGGCACACTGGGAATGGGGAGAGCAAATACTTATTTTAGCCCACATTTAAAGTCCAGGAATCATTTAAGAAATTAGCTGAATTTCTCTCTAACAAAAATCGAAGCTTTTGGTCTCATAAATAGAGTCCTTGATGATAAAAACAGTCTGCTGAAGCTAAATGTGCCATGGAATGCTTAGTTATTTCTTTCAAATGTTTTACATATTATCTTGCTATGGCAAACTGCATCTTGGCAGCAAACTGGGGGATGTGTTATTTAGCACACGTACTGATTTATCTCAGGACAGGGTCAGGTTGAAAATTCAGTGTATTTAACAGCTGGTTAACTGCATTGCACTGAATCCAATAAAAAACCCAGTGTCAACTGCACTTTGTCCATTGCTGTTCCACAGGTTTTGCTAAAGTTGCAGAGGAGGCTGATGCAAAACGGAGGGAATGGAAGAAAAAGCAGGGTAAGGTAAACCAAAGGTTCATCACTTGCCAGAATTATGTCAAAAGGATGGCAAACCCCCAGCAAAGCCATTGCACTGAGTGCTCTAAACATTCTTATCACCTTTTAAAACACATTTTTTAAGCTGATTAACACACTGGGATAATACTCCTTATTTTTAGATACTTTGCCCTGCCCGTAAAAATAAAAATAATTTATTTAAACAATTTTAGCCAAACTACCCAGAATTCTTAGTACAGGTCTGCAGGATCAGTGCTGCAACATTTTCGAGTTCTGAAAACTGTCCAGTCTATATGTAATAATGAATAACGTGAAGAATGTGATTAAGATCCACTTACTTTCCCTGAAGAAAACAGGATGCTCTAGGTAAGTTCATAAGGATCTATGCATTCCACTTTAATTTTAACACCCATTTTATATTCACGAATAAGGAAGTTCATAAAACAAATCCAGAGAAAACCTACTAAACTGGAAAGATTATTCCCTCCCAGTGGGATAAAAAGATTCGCTTAATAACGACGGTGACACCAACCCAGACTGCAGGTCCAGGCTTCAGGGATACTTAGCACAGGATCAAAGTGGGTATAAAGAGCTCTGTCCAACCCCCGTTTCCCGTCCCGATTCCATGCAGAGCAGTCTCTCCAGCGGCACTGCGGGAATTCAGCACTAGGTGGAGGCATTTCTGCAGGGAACGCGGCAGAGCTGGGGAATCGCATCGCTAAAGATGTTTATTTTCTTTCCTAGGTCCACATTTCATAGAGAAGTTGAGGTGGAAGGTCACGGAGAGCTGCGAAGTGCTCCTTACCTGCAAGGTACTCACAGCCCAGGCTGAATTCCTGTAGCATTCAGTTTTAGGATATGAAATGTTCATCCAAATGCTTTGCTGCCAACCAGTGAAAGTGAGGAGATAGAATATTTTGGGCAGGTGTTTTAATAGAGAAGAGAGTTCCTAAGAGTCTGGAGCAATTCTCTAGTGTAAGTGATGTTTCAGATTAGAAGGACATTCAGAATTAAAACGCCTTTGGGGTCCTGACTTCTAAATGTTGACTTCTAACAGGCAACAAACCTGAGGAAGGACACCAGGTTCCAGTGGTTCTTCAGTCAGAAAACACGAGAGGGTGGTGTGTTTGACCCACAGACTGGGATAGGAACTCTGCGCATTACACAGGTGAAAGTCACAGAGCAACTCAGAGGCTTTGGTGGCCACGTGAAAATGCAAAAAAATATGGGTTGATCTTATTAATATTCCTCGTGTTTTGGGCAGAGAAGAAACTTTCCATGTTATAGTCAGATTCTGACCATGAATCCCAGTGGAAGGTGTCCCTGCCCACGGCAGGGGGCTGGAAATGAAGGATCCTTAAAGTCCCTTCCAACCCAAACCAGTCTGTGATTCTGTGATCCTAATAAGAAATATGATGCTTTTAAGAGTGAGTGGCTGTTAAAAGTTTAACACATCCTGAGAGGCTAAAAAGAACCTGTGGGCTTTTCTGATCAGCACTGTTCTGGAGGTAAACTTTTGTGCCATTGAAAAAGACTTACTGAGCTCATTATAGACTGAGCTGCAATACAGTTTTATGGTGTAACTTACACAGAAGCTGACATAACCCCCCTTGTAATCTGAACTGCCTCACAGAAGGTACAAAGGGACCTTGGGGGTGCAGGGAGGGCTTCAGGGCAGGCTCTGTGGCCCACTTGAATCTTGTATGGGTTTGCTTTTATATCTTAATTTCAAACAGCAAAATCACTAGAAAACAAGAAGAAAATCTCAGCTTTTCTCCCTTTTCCAAATCCTGCCCTGTTTCAGCTATATGGGACATTTGTTTGGGAGGGGTGGTGTTTGCTGTTGGGGTTTGGTTTTTGCTTCTCTTTATAGACATTACACATGTATTGGTAGGTGACCAAAGCAGATGAAGGCCAGTACAAAGCAGTGGTTTCAGATGAGCGAGGAGAGGACTGTACCCAACTGGATCTCACAAAAGGAGGTGAGAGAACCTTGTATCACACAATAATACACACTCATGGTCCTGTCTAGGATTAATTGTGAATTGAACCCCAAATGTCATCACCTTCTACAACACTGCTAATTACCAAAATACCTACATGCTTCTATAGAGATTAAAACCTGCATTAAAGATTTACGGGTCAAATTTAAAGGGTTTCCTGATCTACATCATAATGTCATTTACATCTGCAGTCATTTCTCAAGCTTGGACTGCACTATAAATTCTGTCAAGCACCACAGTTAAAAGCTCAGGAATGTTTCAGCATCAATCAGAAGATTCTGCTTCCTGAGATTAAATCCTACCCTGACATCTTGGATCCATCCTTTAAACCTGACACATAAATCTCTCTAGGAGGCATATGTTGAATGTTAAGGAAGACAGGAGCATTTACATTTAATAAGAAATGCCCAGCATCTCAAAATAAATGAATCAGTGGCAAAACCCCATTCCCAGTGAGCTCTGCAACAGAAAAAGACAATGAATAACTCGTGGATATAAAGCATCCTGAACATAATGAAATAAAATTGGTAGATCAAATGTGATTTGATAATTTTTGTATTTACTGACATTTAAATGTTTGTCTTTCAGCCTTTGAAGAGCTTCTCAAGGAGCTGTGCAGGATCAGTGGTATGTCAGCAGCAAGGGCAGAAGGGGAAAGGTGGGATGTCCCAGTCACAGCTCTGGATCTGTCCCTGGGCTTGGGTGGAGTACAACACCACCCACTCACTGCTCCTTTAGCGTGAGGAGGATGGTCAGGAGAGAAATCCAGGCACTTAAACCCCTCTGTACTTACAAATGAACCCCGGGAGTGTCACAGACACTGACATTTTTCTCCAGCTCCTGAAAGCTCCTGGTCTCCCAGAGGCAGGATTCCATCCTGCTCTCAGCTGGCCACGTTCTCCACAGTGAAATGTTAATGTGCTGCTTGGGTTTTTGTTGGTGCAACGTGAAATTGTGTGTTCCTGAAAGTCCTCCTCGATTTCAGCTCTTTCTGCTACACCTCTGAAAATTCAGCCTACCGAGGAAGGCATCAAAATCTACACGGATGTGAAGTACTACACAGACTACATGAAAACAACCTGGTATCACAAGTGAGTCCCAAAAGATACTTGCAAAGCTTCTGGAACACTGTTGTTTGTAACTGTTTATCCAAAACTAAATATTTGGGCCTGAGCCCGAATATTTTTAAGGCAACTTAAAAATAGGTTTGTCTGAGTAAGGGCTGAAAACCACAATTCACTCTCATCCCAAAACATGTCTTGGGATTCCAGAATGAGCAGTCTTGTTATTTTTATCTTAGCACTGCAGAAATATTTGTAAGTGATCATCTTTACTAGAATAATAGTGATGCCCTCATGGTACTGCTCAGTTACAGCCTCCTTGGTTACAGACAGTATTTTTCAAACACTTTATTTCTACTACTTTTTTCCTAAGCCACTCTATTCCCCCACTCTGAATAACAAATATTCCCAAACACTATAAAATTCTTCCCAAACACTGGCTAATTTAGCCTCATAATGTTTTCATAAATAGAGAAATGGTGTTTTAGTAGACACCACCTACACATGTATATAAGGAGGACAATTTTTCATAATTTTAAGGGCTAAATGCTTACAAATATTCAACATGTAAATGATATTTAATCTGCTAAATAAGAACTAAGAGGTCTTTTTTGAGTTTGTAAAGCTTTGGCAAAGTGCCTGAAAGCACAGCTGGATGCCCCATGGGATTTCCAAAAGTGGCTAAGTACAAAACTCTCCATGAAATAAATCCTGACTCCCACACTTCCAACCAGCACAGGTCTAAAAAAAGTTAACACTCTAATTCATGCAGCTCTCCTAAATGCTAATGGAGTGACAGCACTTGTTTACTTAGGGAGAAGCAGCTGGAAAGCCGTGACAGGATGAGAGCTGGGAGCACCATGAACCGGGTCTGGCTCCACATCCTGGACCCCACGGATGCCGATAAGGGAAAATACACCCTGGAGTTGTTTGATGGGAACAGCTCCCACAAACTGTCCACGGACCTGTCTGGGCAAGGTGAGCTGAGCCAAACCATCCCGGGAACGAGGAACACCCGAGCTGCTTTCCAAGAGTGCTCCAAGTGGTGGGCAGGGATGGCTCCCTCCTTGAATCGAGCTGGAGCTGCAGTGCCATGACAGGCTGTGGTGGAACTGGGGCAAGCAGGACGGGGCAGGGCCCCCGGCAGCCAGGGGAGCACGAGGAGAAGGGAGGTGGGCAGGACGGAAGCCTTTGGGGAGCCCTGCCACAGGGGAAGGGGAGGCACTGCGGGGGAAAGGATGAGCAGAGGGGCAGCTGCCCCTGGGATGTGATTCCAGTGGCCAGCAGAGCTTACAACTTTCAGGTTTACAAAGACTTGCCCAAACTGCTCGAGTTTTTCCCCTTGTGAACTTCTCTTTGGAAAGGTCCCACTTATTTCAGCAGCATACAAACAGAGCCATATTTCCCTAAGGCAGGCATAGACAGCATCCAGATAATTACATTTATCTCTGCAATCCCAACACTGAGCCATTATGTTAAATTTACTGAGTCAAACCAAACAGCAGCTTTCCCTAAAACCTTTCATTCTTGCAGCCTTTGAAGACGCCCTGGCTGAGCACAGAAGGCTAAAGTAAGTTCTTGCCTAAGTATTTCCACAGCTAAATCTATTTTGAGTGTCATACTCTAAATTGAGAATATAATGGCTAATAAATAAAACCACAATTATTTTCTCTCACTGGCAGGGAAGCAGCAATAGCAGAAAAGCGTAAGTAAATTAATTTCTTTCCTCAGTTAAACAAAGCCAAGTGGTTTGCTGATAAGCACAACTGAAAGGTTGTATTTGTTCATTCCCAGGTCGTGCCAGAGTTGTTCAAGGTCTGCCAGATGTTGCCACCATCATGGAGGATAAGGTAATATTGAGTAACTTTGCTAATTGGCCCTTGCACAGACACAGAGGAATCACTGATGGGGATGTGGCATTTGGGGAAGTGGTTTAGTGGTGGCCCTGGCAGTGCTGGGTTAAGGGTTGGACTCAAAGATATTTTCCAACCGAAGTGATTGGGAGTCTATGAACTGAATTTCTTTGCACATTTGTAACTTCTTGATCTGTTTCTGTTCTCTTGTTTCACAACAGACCCTGTGTTTAACTTGCTGTGTTTCTGGAGATCCTTACCCAGAAATCACTTGGTTCAAAAACGAGAAGGTTATTGTGTTCAAGGACAGATACAAGATGGATGTGAAGGGTTCAGTGGTCACAATCACCATAGAGAAAGTCTGCAATGAAGACACGGGAAAATACAGCATCTATGTCAAGAATAAATACGGGTCTGAAACAGGGCAGGTCACTATCAGTGTCTACAAACATGGAGAGATACCCATAGGAATGGAGCAGGAAGTCCCAGCTGGGACTGCCATGAAAAAGGCTAAATGAATTAGTTAATTATGTCCCCTTGAATTAAAAAGGAATTTAACTCCTTCCGATTCCTTTCAGTGTCTCTGCACTAAAATTCGGGCTCGTGTCTCTGTGTTTATTTTAGTAATATTTCAGTATTTTTATTCTGGTAGTTGAAATCTGTGTGGGAAATATGAGAGGATTCACACATGAGAACCAGGGTTTTGGTGGAGTTTTCCTGTATTAAGTCACAGTGTTATGGATTGTGTTGTGGCTAACAGATGCTTATGTGTGTGTTATTAAACTTAAACCTGGGTGACATCTCAGCACTGCTGTTGAGTATATCCATGACAAAATCAGCCTGTGTGTCTGTGGGAAGTCAGGACACACTCCACACATAAAAATGGCCTTATTCCCTATCAGCACTTCATCCTTGCTACTCAGGGATTCCACCCTGTAAATCTAATTACAAAACTGGCTCTTCGTGTCTGAATTTCCTTTAGAGTCACATACTGAAAGAGAAGTTAAGAATTTCTAAGAAAAAGTTCAGTGTTGGTTTTCTACTGAAGCAGAAGAATTACTGACTGTTACGAGCTTAGAAAGGTCACCCACCACTGGGATAGAGGCTCTGTTTGAATTAAGCAATATAATTGCAAGACACAGAATCTAATGAATGCCTTCCAAAATCAACAGTCACGCCTGCACAAGCAGCAAGGGATATCACTAGAGGGCTGAGTGAGTGAGGAATTCCTGGGCACTTGGTGAGAAGAAAAATAACACGTCCTATTTGCTTCCTGCATTCGCTGTCCAAGCAATGCCCCATGTTTTATTTTACCTTTTATCTTCTATGTACACGATGACTATGAAAAAACAGGAATAAACGACTGAATTTAATTCAGCTTTGGATGCACATTACTGACATCTACTGGGTAAAGTCAGAACTGACGTCCCATTCCAACCGGGTTTTCCCTGACCTCGAGCAATTGGAGACCCACATTGGAAGAAATAGCTGTGGATTTTACTACCTCACTATTCACCATTTAAGGTTCAAGTGCCCACAGGAGAGAATATTGTAATAATTAGGATGGTTCTGCTGTATGGCAGTAATTACTTCAATCTATTGTAAATGATGGCATTGTATCTGAAGAATTCTATTCAAAACACAGTAAAATGTGTAAAACATAGAAGTTGTGAGCAAAAAGAAAACAAATGAAGCTGTGCAACACTTTGCATCCATTATGGACAATGAGAACTGAGGTCAGTGACCCACACCAGATGCAACACCCCCAACGTCAAGGTAAAGCTTCTCATAGAGCAGAACGAACTAGAGGTTATGATCATTCAGAATAAATAAATGATTAATAATTGCTGTTTCCCAGTTAATAATTAGCCATCTGACAATTTGGGCTGGCCTTCCCCCTGCCATAAATAGCATCCCAATGCAGAGGCAGAGCCCTGGCTCTGTCTCACACGATGGCCTTCACTGGGACCTGGCAGGTCTACGCCCATGAGAACCTCGAGCCCTTTCTCAAAGCCCTTGGTAAGTCTCTGCTCCCTCCTGAAAGCATCTGCTCCACACACTCGGCACCACAGCCTTTGGGTTTTTCCCCTTTTCTTTCCATGATGAACTCCCCCTTGGCTGGTTAAGTCTGTCATATCTAATTTGGACGTGAAAAGAAGATGAAAATCCTAAAAACTGATCCAGAAGGGCTACAGATAACCCCCAGATCCCTACTCTGATGTCAGATGAGTTCCTCGAGAAAGAAGAGCTATGCCAGCAATGGACTTGTCTTGACTCACATATAACTTTATAAATACATTTGACTAGAAGGTGTTGATGATGTATTCAGCTTCCCAAAGTGCTGCCGGTGCTCAGGCCCTTTGTGCAGCACCAGTGATTAATTAACCTGCGTGATTGCTGGTCAGGAACGGGGTGTGATTAGCATGTGCGAAGCTGCTCAGTGAGCTGGGAGTGACTGGCCTGTGATAGCTGGTCAGTACTGTGTGAGCAATCGTGTCTTTCCAGGGATGCCAGAGGAGACTATCAAAGTGGCCAAAGATATCAAGCCTGTCGTCGAAATACAGCAAAAAGGAAATGACTTCGTTGTGACATCAAAAACGCCCAAGCAATCTGTAACTAACTCCTTTACCCTTGGCAAAGAGGCTGATATCACCACGATGGATGGCAGGAAGCTAAAGGTAATGTGTTCCAGGAATGGGGCATCTCTTTATCCATCCCTTCACTTCAGTTTCTGCGGGAGTGAAACCCGCCCGTGCCATTTCCATTAGCAAACATTTCCATCACTTCAACAAACAGAAATGCTCCTTCCAAAACTCCCACTGAAATGCCGTGGCCTCCAGTTAAAATCAGCAGATGTGATTACGAAACATCAGCTTAATTTCTTTTCTGTTTACTAGTCCTGCACTAATTCTAATTGAATTCCAAAAATCTGTGTTCCAACAGTGCACTGTGAACATGGTCAACGGGAAGCTGGTGTGCAAATCAGATAAATTCTCCCATGAGCAAGAAGTTAAAGGAAATGAAATGGTGGAGGTAAGTGTTAGAAAATAAAACACATTGAGAAAAACTGAGGGGAAAAGTGCTGATTAGCTTTTCGTGTAGGCTCAATACTTTAAACAAATACCTTAAACAAACCCCAAAATTACATTACTTCCAGAATTCCTTACAGATATATAAAACCAACCAGCTAGTGGAAAACATTTTTAGTATTCTCTATTATTCGTTTTTCTTATTAAAACCAACACAGATGACTGTCCTTAGATACTGCTCATGTATTTTATGCATCCTGCTCAACAAATCCTTTTATTAATTACTACCCTGGGGCCAATTCCAGGCCCTGAAGTGTGAAGGGTTTTAGCTGCTGAGCTGCAGGAAGAGTCCTTATAAATCCCCTGGATTACAGTAGCAGTGTCCACCCTCAGCTTTAGCCACCTCTGAAAGGACAGTAAGGGCTGAGTCAAACCTGAATATATTTACAGTGCCCTCGTTCCACCTCAATTCTTCAAAGTCCTTTAGTTCTAAATTATTCAGTACTGACAAAGAGCTTTGCTCTACAGTGAAGCTCATTGGGCTTCTACAAAGTGCCCCCTTGGGTAAAGATGGCTCCAAGGAGCACAACTAATTCCATGAAAGCTACATGGTTTGGACACACAATTCCTTAAGACCATAGGTGTATAAGGTCCAAATGAGTATAATAACATTTCAGTTAGAAAACTACTTTTCTAACATTAAGGAAGCAAGGTAACAATAGAATGGAGTTGATAATGGCAGTTATATTTAGATTTTCTGTCTTCAGGGCTGGTTCTGTAAAAATTCTTCCCTGGCATGAATGTTATACCTACATTTATAGGCAGGTGCTGTGAATGTATTTTCCTGTGGACTAAGATAGATTTGTACATGGATTAAGAAACTTCTGTCACTTAGCTATAAATAGATTTCCTAAAGTCTAAATGGAAAACAAATCATGCATGTTTGTCTTCTACAGACTATAACAAATGCTGGAGTAACACTCGTCAGAAGAAGCAAGAAAGTTTAAAGACAGATGATCTCCTTTGTCATACCTTTGCATACCTAAAATAAAGTGCACTTTCCACAAGGTGTGAGCTTTGTTATCTGAGCAAACAGTTGTCTTGGGTTAACAGAACAGGAAATAGTTAGGATTTCTGCTCTCCTTTCACACATGCATCACTTCCCATTATTATAGGACTGTCTTCCCCGGGTACTCTCACAGATCCCTTTCTACTCAGAGTGACAGAGGTTTGCCTCCCAGACATACAGACTTGACCACAAATCATGATGTGCCAGTTAATGACAATAATCCTCGGGAACAGGCAAAATCTATATAAATGCTTGTGGATTTCTTACACACTCACTGAATATACTCAGCTTTAGTTCCTGTGTCTAATAAAGTTCAGTCTTCTACCAACCCCCTTGCTCTATAACCTGGCCAGCAAGGAACAATCAGACATTTGTTGAGCTGATCTGCACCACACGTCAGAGGAATACAAACAGCAACATACTAAAAGCTATGAAGTATTTGACAGTCATTAACAATTGCAAAGTAATAACGAGGTGGCTGTTCTTAAACTGAACTGCATACGAGTACAATTAACAAAAATGAGGCACTACAAGGGCAAAGGGAATTAAACATTCTCCCAATTCCCAGCAAACTCCCAGTATTTTGTCACAGTCCAAGTCTGTGAAGCTCAAGTAAACCAGAGTGTTCTGTTTCAGACTCTGTGTCTGTACTGAAGTACAAAATGCACAGGACCTGTGCCTAGAGCCATTCCTCTGTTCCCCTCAGCTCCCACTATTGTATCAGCAGCCCCATTTCAGACTTATGCCAGTCACTGCAGATTTGTTAGAATTGGTCTCGGGTGTAAGACCTCCATGAAAAAAACATTGCTGGACTGATTGTGCCACTGAAACTCCTCATGGAGAGGTTTGATTCCAATTCAGAGTGCCGAGTACATGTTCCCATGCTGGAAGAGCAGTTTGTGAGGAGGAGGAGGAGGAGGCTGTTTTAGTTAGTAACACTTACAACGTGACACGAGCAACTTGGGAAGTGTATTCTCATTCCGGGATAAGGCTGTTCTCATGGGGAGTTTTACTGGCATAAAGGATCATTGTGTTCATTTTGCTTCCCAGGCAGTTCTAATGCTAAGCAGACTCCTGCAGCCAGAATTAAATCCCGTGCGAGTTACACAGAAATAAGACCAGCAGCAGAGAAATCAAGGCAGGTAAAACTCGGGGAGGAGGAGAAGGAGGCTGGTGTAAATCACCAGTGCTGCAAAAAGCACACCCAAGAGCTCCCCACCATTGTTTGGGAGTTGCTGGATAACTGCTGCCAACTACACCCTGAAACCAAACACACAGCGTGGTTTTCCAGCAGTGAACTCACAGAACACTGAGCAAATGCTGTATCTGTAAACTGCAGGACAGAAAGCACGAGACACTTCAGGTTTATTTCTAAACCAACACAGAGATCATTCATTACTCATTTAGAGCCTCTTACAGAACAACAGTGATCTGCTTTGATGGCTTAAAATGGGAATGGTGTTAAAGCAAAATGTGTATGCACGTGTTTGCTTTGAAAACGAACATGAAGGTGTTATTTTGGTTCAGCACCTACCTAAACATTCCCAGCACACTTGACAAATCTGCCTGGCAAACTCACATCTTCCTTACTTGACATCAATCGGTGGTAACTGGAATACAAAGGTGATTCAAGTCATGAGTTGTAGACATCACGTGCTAAAAACACACCAACACTCTTTCGTACCACAACTGATGCTAAAACGTTTTAATTTGAGAGCATTGAAAATTCTTAAAAGGGCATTTCACCTGCCTTTCTTCGCAGCCACAGTGGTGGGTTTGTGTTTCCAACAGTGGTGCCATTCCAGGGGCAATAGCTGAGACATTCCCTGCAGTTCCTCAGTGGAACAGCCGAGGCCCAGAGGATTTTGATCCAAACTGTGTCCCATGGCCAAAGGAATCCGTCACTCCCAGGGGGCAAACCCTGACAGGTCACAGCTCTGCGTCCACCCTTTCACAAAAAAACCAAGTGATTTTTTTTCCTGCAAATGGACTCCGTGAGAGTGTTTATAATCTTATCTGCATCTTGTTCAAAGTTTTGATTCACAGTGTGAAAAGCTCCAAAAGGGGAATCCTGGCAGTGTGGATTTCCATCCTTCACCAAAGTCCACTCTTTGGTGATTGCATTGCTTTCCAGAATGCCCATAAAACCAATTTTTTTTTATTTTTTTCTTTCTGCCACACTCCCACCATTAACTCCAGTCTCTACTTGTCCTTTCTTGGCTTGATTTTCCTATTCTGTTGACAATTTGTGCGAGTAGGATCTGAGTCTGTGCTGCACGAGGTAACAAATTCAACTGCTGCTTGCATACAGAATAGCATTTAACTCTAACCTTTTTCTGCAGAATCCTGAACAGACCATGGTGCCCTGAGGGGCTGAGGGAGGGCCATGGCGCTCTGAGGGGTGGCAGAGGAGCCCATGGCACCCTGAGGGGGCAGTGGGGAAGGCCATGGTGCCCTGAGGGGGTGGCAGGAGGGCCGCGGTGCCCTGAGGGGGCAGTGAGGAAGGCCATGGTGCCCTGAGGGGGTGGCAGGAGGGCCGCGGTGCCCTGAGGGGGCAGTGAGGAAGGCCGTGGTGCCCTGAGGGGGTGGCAGGAGGGCCGC
>VXBX01003870.1:32159-46141 GCA_013400415.1 Scytalopus superciliaris | reverse complement strand
GGGGCGAGGCGAGCCGGGCCCGCTCCGCTCCCTCAGCCCCGCTCCGCTCCCTCAGCCCCGCTCCCTCCCTCCGCTCCCCCCGCACTCCCATTCCCCTGCGCCCCTGGCGGAGCTGCCCGGCCCCCGCTCCCCACGAGGATCCCGCTCCGGGCGGCCGAACAAAGCTGGGCCGCGGCGAAGCGAGAGCCCCGCGGCCGCCCCCGGGGCCCCCGGCCGGGCTGTGCCCCCGGGCCGCGCTCGGGGGGCGCCTTGGGGAAGGCAGCGCCGGCGTGGCACCTCTGCCCCCGAAACCTCCCTCCCTCCCTCGCTGCCTTGGGGCTTCTGTGCCTTTAGAACTCCTGAGCACCAACAGCCCCTCGCAGGGGTTTAGAACACTCGCCAGGTGTGCATTGCACAGGTTCTTATTTGCATAAGTAAGCCGCTGGTTTTCTCCATTCCTCTTCCGCAGTTTGTGGTGTCCCCTCGGTGTTTGTTGCCGGTCGTGGCACGCTTGTAGAGCATTTCGGTGTGGAATGCCTGTGCCAGAGCACTCCTGTGCTGTTAATTTGTTTTTGGTGGAATTGGTAATGGAAGTGCCTGTGAGATCTAATTCTGTGAAATGCAAGTTTTCCAGCTCTCTGCCCGGACGACTTGTATCCAAGTTGTTCAGGAAATAACAGCAGCGTGGGCACGGTGGAATGGAATGAATTGGGAACCTTGTGATCAAAAGCGTGAATAGCCTCAAATTAAACTCCGTGTGTTGCACGAATTCTCTTTCCCGTTTCCAGTAGTTTATTTTACCGTAAGACCAGCTGAGGAGGACGATTGCTTCCAAATTCTTTAAAACGATGTGGATCCTGTTGAGGCTTCACCATAAGCTCGGGGTTGGATAATACCGTGTTCCTGGAGACGGTCCCATTGTGATCTCGGTGCTGGTTGTTGTAGTTCCCTTCTGCCAGCACTGACTCTGGGGAGGTTGTTTCCCAACCGATGAGAAAGAGAAATGTAAAAATGCTTCGGAAATAGTAGTAATTCTTTATACCACCTAAATATGGTATTGTCTTAGTCTTTCTCATACAGGTTTTTGTCCTCAAATGTCACAAAAATACATGTAAAGAAGCTGATGTGATTAAGAGACCTCTCTGTTGAGGAGAGAGTGGTTATTCCAGGGATAGTTGCAGTTGGACAGTTTTGTCTCAGCTCTCCAAAGCCAACTCTTTGGAAAAACTATCTTGAGGGCATGAGTGGTTGCTCAGTCGAGATCTGTTCTATTTGATGTGGTTGTAAGTATTGATTATTCTATGGAAATGAGTTTGGGTGACTGGTTTTCTCCTGGAATGTTTATTTGGATCTTATAATTGATGTTTGTGTGTTGCAAAATGACTGTTGAGTTACATGAGGTACTTGAATAATAATAATAATAATAATTCTCAACAATCCTTTGCTTTCTGCCAACCTTTGCTGGTACCTCCTGCATTAATGATGTGCATCCCTCCTCAGTTCATACTTGTTTTTGAGTCATGCTGAAGGCTGGTTTCCAGCTGCCAGGGTAGATCTTGAGCACCCTGAATCTTGAGTGTTTCAGAAGATTCCAACAGTGACCTGCTCAAATGCTTTTTTTCCCCCCCAAAAAATGTTTTCCTTTCTTCCTGTACCAGCTGCTCCCAAAATCCAGGGGTGGTCATACTGCTTGTGGATTTAATTTATTTCTTTGTTGTTTTTTTTTTAAATTCGGTGGATGTTTTGTCACCTCTTGAAGAGTGAAAAAGCCATTTAAGATGTTTGTGATGTTCCAGGTCTGAAGATTTGCGCCGTGAGTTTGGTCGTTATGGGCCTATAGTTGATGTTTACGTTCCACTTGACTTCTACACCCGCCGTCCCAGAGGATTTGCTTATGTTCAATATCCTTTCTTCAGATGGCTCATTAGTGAGGGGTGTTGAAGTTTGAAATTCAAGTTTGTGTAAGAGGTAACCAATCTAAATGAAAAAGCAGTTTACTTTTGTGTTGTATCTAATAAGTGTCTTACTTATGTCGTGGTGTTTTGTTATTTTTTGAAGATTAACTTCTCTCAATTGTTCTTTGCCTTTTTTGCAAAACTTAAAATCAAGTCCAGTAATATAAAAGCTTGCTTATGTCACTGAAATTAATACTATATGATTTAAATGCAAATTTATCACTGACTCAAAATTGTCTAGCACGTTTTAATTATCATTGGTGTGTAAGTAAAGTTGTGCTAAGCAAAATGTGGCTGGTATTCCAATATAATATATTGTTAATTTAACAAATGGAAACTGGAATCACTTGATCAAAATCAGATTGTATAAAAAATGAGGTGAACTTCTTTCTCTAATATTGTCCCCTAATTTGCTGTCCTCTGTTGTTGCCTCAGAATGTAAAGCTGTACAGTAATGGCGACCCCAAAGAGAAAGCATGAAAGAACCTTTAGAGTAGAGTTCAACAATTAAGGCAAGTAGACAAGCCAAAGACCTCTTAAGGATCAGGCTTGAAGAGAAGGGAGAGTTTGGGAAAAGAAAAAATAAAGAAAAGCTGGAAGAAGGACAAGCCATAATGGGAGACAAAGCTTCGCTTTATCTGCAAAAGGGGGAAAAGGTTGTTTTTCAAAGTAAAAGATAAAGCCATCTGTCATTTTTGGCCAAGCATCTCATGACAAGTCCTTCTGACAAGCACTTAAAGAGTTAAAGGTCAAGATGAAGTTGAATGGTGGCCAAGATTAAAGGAGTCATACCTGATGTATCCTACAGAATAACAGTTTTTCTTCTGTCTGTCATGTAAGCAGTAATTTGATGAATTATTCTGGTTTAGTCCATTGACAAAACCTGTAATATTTCTCTTGTGAGTGCTCCTGTAACTGTGGTCTGACTGAAATCGCATTGGTTCTGGGGTTATCGAGGGAGATGCTCCAGCAGGGCAGTTCAGCTCCTGCAGAGCTGCTGCTGCTGGGAGCTGAGTTGCCTCCAGGAGAGGGGGACTCGTTCTTTTGGGTGCTGTAGCTGGAAGGAGGTGTGTGAGTTACAGCACTGAAAGGAGTGCCTGTGCCTGCACGGGGGCCTGGCTGGGGCTGGCAGTGCAGTGTCTGCTCTTCCCTCCCACTGGGGAAGGTTTGTGCACACAGCTGTGGCATTCCATAAACTTAAAACCACTTGGTAAAGCTTTATCCCAGTTCTAATGCTAATAGTTAACATTTGCTGTTGGTGTGCCCAACATCATTTAAGAACCAGGGTTTAATTTTAATAAACACAGCGCAGTGGAGAGAACTAAATGACCATTAATAAGTGCATTTTGAAAAGGTTGCCTTTATTTTCTCTGCATAAGTACAAGTGGGAGAAGAGAAAAGTTAGAGTATCACATAGCAACTGCTTGCTGATGGATAAGTTCATGGTCATATTATGAGATTTTAATTTTATTACAGGAGTTCTCAGCTGGTGGTTAATTTAAAAAAAATAACTCACTAGTGCTAGTGTAGCACGACAAAAGAACTTTAAAAAAAAAAGCCACCTGTAGAACGGGAAAATAACTGACTTTTTGCTTTTATTTTAAATACCAAATGTGTAAACTGCTCACATTCCCAAGTACCTTAACACTGCCCACATTCGAAGATGTCCGCGATGCAGAGGATGCTCTCCACAATCTGGATCGCAAGTGGATTTGTGGTCGGCAAATAGAAATCCAGTTTGCACAGGGGGACCGCAAGAGTAAGTGCCTCGGGGGTGTTCCACCACACCACAACCCTGCCCTTGATGCTAGCACAGGCAGGGCCACGCCTCTTCCTGGTTCTGATACGTTCTTACTTCTGTATAAACAGCATGTGGATGTTTTGGGTTTTATCCAGTCACTACTAATGACTCGTTATAATTCTAAATGGGTAACCAAGTGCAGCAGTCACTTGCCACAGTCATTCTTCAGAGCCCTCCGTACAGCTCTCTGTGATTTCCAGGATTTGGGTAATGTCTTCATTTTCATTCAGTTTCAGGGTAAAACTGCATTTCAAGGTATCTCAAGTCAGTGTGGAACAGAATTCTTGTTTTCTGAACAGATAACTGTAAAGAGAACTTAAGTCTTTTGAGTCTTTTATTTGTGTCTGTAGTCTGAATATACAGGGAGATACAGATACTGTACAAAAATAAAACGTGCTCTTGGAAAACCTGGCACAAACCTGCTGATCTAAACCAGGACTGTAATACTCGTCTGCTGCTTGGGAATAAAAGTACCTTCGAGACCTTTAGCTACAGTTACAGCTCTCAGACAGTCAACCTGACTGTCCAGTTTTCCCTCAAATACACACAATTAACTTTTATTGAAGTCAGGGGAAATTTTACACTCTGAAGGACAAGTTTCTGTCTTGTGTGTAAACACTGGGATTTCTAGTGAGTTTCTGAACAACTAAATTTACTAAATTTACTTTAGGGTTGCAAGCAGCAGCACTTAAACATAAAAATTAAAGCTGTTTGGTGTTTTTTGCAGTGTTGTATGTTTAAATTACTTAGAGCATGGTCTTTGGGTTTGAATGAGAGTGGGATTTCATACAAAGGCAGGAGAGCTGTGCTGCTTAGAGGAAGTACAATGGAAGACTAATAAGTTCATTCATTCTTAATTACTTTAATAACTAGGCTACAGAGTGAATGTGCATTGTTTTACTGGGGATACTTTTGGAATCAAACTTCTCTTTGTGTGGCATCCACTGATGCCTCCATGTAAGCTGGCTTTTAATCTTTACAGACAGCTGTGGATCAGGTGTGATGTGTGGTGCTGTGTAATCAGGAAAATGAGCGTTTAATTAATTCCCTGTTAGCTTTCACTGTGGGGTAAATTCAGGAATGTTAGAATGTCTCAGTCATGGGTTTGACCTGTCACACCAGTTTCCAGCTGGCCTGAAATCACCTCTGCCAGTTCTGTGTTCTGGTCTTATGGAGCATTAGTCCTTTTTCACTGTTTTTGAGGGGGGGTTGTTTGTTTTTTCCCAGGGTTTATAATGCCCACGAGGCTGCATCAATGTTTGTCCAGTGGCTAAAGCAGCATAAAGCGGCCTCTCATCTGCCCTTTCATACACATCTCTGCTGGAACCATGAACCAGCCTTTGCTAAACACCAGACACATGGATTAGTCCCTACAGGGGAAAGTAGGGCATCTTTTTCAACCTGAATATTGCTGTTTCTTCCAGCACCAAATCAAATGAAAGCCAAGGAGGGGAGGAACCTGTACAGCTCCTCCCGTTACGATGACTATGACAGATACCGGCGGTCCCGGAGCCGGAGTTACGAGCGGAGACGCTCGCGGAGTCGCTCCTTTGATTACAGCTATAGAAGATCCTATAGTCCCAGAAAGTAAGTGTGCAGTGTGTGTTTGGCCTCAGCCGCAGGGGCAACGCCACCGTGGCTGTTTCACTCTTAGAACTGTGCCTGATCTTCTCCTGTCAGGGGAGGAACCTGGGGGAGTTGTGTGTCTTGCATGCTGCGTCAGGGCAGGAGTAGTGAATGGAGTGGTTCTGTGCTTCACTGGAGACTTAATAGAATACTGCACGGCTTGAAGTTGAATTTATTAAGCATCTGTGTATTTACATAGGTCTTTGTCACTGTTTACTTTTTCTGGTGTACCTTTTTAGCAGTAGACCCACCGGAAGACCTCGTCGTAGCAGAAGCCATTCGGACAATGATAGGTAAAACGCTTTTTACACCTTTAAATTGCAAACTAGATCAACTGTATTCCTTTAACTATAGGTTTAAAAAAAAAAAAAAGTTTCTCCTGCAAAAACGGTAAACAATTTTTTATGTACTAGATGTCTAAGAATAGTGTTTTTACATTCAAATCTCCTCTCTCCCCTTTATTCTGATAGGTTCAAACACCGCAATCGATCTTTTTCAAGATCTAAGTCCAATTCAAGATCACGATCCAAGTCACAGCCCAAGAAAGAAATGAAGGCTAAATCACGGTCTAGGTCTGCATCTCACACCAAATCTAGAGGCACCTCTAAAACAGATTCTAAAACACACTATAAGTCCAGCTCAAGATATGAGAAGGAGTCGAGAAAAAAAGAACCAGCTAGATCCAAATCACAGTCAAGATCACATTCTAGATCTAGGTCAAAATCCAGATCGAGGTCTTGGACTAGTCCCAAGTCCAGTGGCCACTAACAGTGTATCCATGTTGGTTTAGGCATGTAAGATTCATTTACACACAGTTCAGTTTACTTAAATTATCAGGAATATGATGTTGCAACAGTGCTAAAAAATATTTTCTTTGTCAGTTTTCCCTGTAGCCGACAATGGTTAAAATTCAAACAGTGTTGAGAAGCCACAGAGAGAGAGAGAGAGAGAGAGAGGGAGAGAGAATGTCCACTTGGTTACATGTCATGGGCAGCTACTGATTTGGTTGTGGTGTCTCTATGTATATTTTTGTAAAGACTTGCATTTTTAATGCTTAGATATTGGTGATGACTTGATTGATCGTAACTTGCAACATTGTCCTTTTCCAAATGTCACACCCACAGAGAAAATTGATACCAGTTTGTGCTGAGCAGTTAAACCAGCTGTTTAACTGGTTCTTTGAACGCTAAACTTTTGTGAGAGAACAGAAAACTGGACAGTTGTAGTGCAACACTGGCTGCTGGGAAACCAGCCTGGCAGTTTGTTTCCACGGCTCCAGGGCAGGTTTCGGTGTTCTCCCTGCCCACCAGCACCAGTAGGGTGGTAACTGGAGCTCTTTGGAGAGGTGTTTTGGAGATTTCTCTTTAGCCCTGGAGAGATGGTACTGACATTGCATGTCCGACACGGGGAGAGAGTTGGTCTGGAAGGCTGTGCAGTGTCGTGACTGGTCGGGGTAGAGGCTTCACTGCCTTTGGCCTGGCTGCTCCTAAAGGTGTGAGGGGACAAAACCCACCTTTGAAACGGAGAATTAAATTCAGAGTTCAGCAAACGGCAGAGCAACTAAATATTAGGTTGTGTGTACATTTTATGCAGTTTTTTGTATCTATTCTAAATTTTAGTGAGCAGTTAACCATGAAATTGCTTAGTTTTCCTGCTGTTAGATACAAGTAGATTGTTTCGAGTTGTGTGTGTACAGTATATTAAGAACTAAACTTTTATGCCAATGACTCCTGTGGTTAGTTGGTGTATTCATAGGTATCAAACCGTAGCCATCTCTCTTCCTGGGTAACCAGGCTTGCTTTTACACAGCAAAAAGCAGTTGGTCGAGCAAGTCTGAATCGCTCCTTCCTCAGAATTGGTAGTGGTTTGGTTACAGATTTCGTTTTACTTCAGAACAAACGTTTGGAGTTGGATACGAACAAGAGCTGCATCTCTAGCTATGTAGTTTATCACTGATACAGTGTATTTAGAAAACTGAATGTGAAAAATAACAAACCCAGTGTGTAATCTCACCAGTAGTATTTCTCTAGAAGGCAAGATCATCCTCTGTTACGGAAATGGCTTTTGGCATTGTTTTTTCTATTTACTTTCAAAAGCCAGCATCAAACACTTAGTGCTCCTCACTGTCTGATGTCGTAGCATACAAAGACATTGATTCCAGGAGTTCCTTTTTAGAGAAATGTTCCAGGGTTTGGGGTTAGTGTTTCAGCAGGGCCTTTAAAGGAGTGCAGATGGCTTTGGAGTGTCGGCAGCGGAACGTGCGTTAGGGGTTCATTGTAGTCTTTGTACATTTGATAGTATTTCTAACTTTTCCTTTACTGTTTGCAGTTAATGTTCATGTTCTGCTATGCAATCATTTATATGCACGTTCCTTTAATTTTGTAGACTTTCCTGGATGTATAGTTTAAAAACAGCAAAAAGTCTATTTAAAACTGTAGCAGTAGCGTGCAGCTCTAGCAGAGGAAAGTTGTGGGATTAAACTTTGTATTTCCTTTCTTATAGAGGCTTCTAAAAAGGTATTTTTATATGTTCTTTTTAACAAATATTGTGTACTACCTTTAAAACATCGATGTTTTGATCAAAATAACTAAAGACCCAGCTTATTTTCTGCTTGCTGTAAATTTAGCAAACATGCTGTAATAAAAAAATGAAGGAAATACTGACCCACTGGAATTATTGTAGCTTTAGAATTTGACTCCAGAGCATGGTTAGGAGTAGAGCTATGCACCCCTTTTGGAGTAAAATCCTTACTATGGTATTTCAGTAAAGGCAGGAATTTATCATTTAATGACCGAATAAATGTCATTTCACATGTTTAAAGGGGTACGAGACAATGAGAATGCTAAGCATAAGTTTTAGTGTAATATATTAGATTTTATTTACCATTAACTTTCATTATTGCTGGATGAACTTGCCCTGTGGTTATAATTCATGTATTATTAGCCGGGTAATGAACTGCATAAAAGCACCGGCTGAAGGTGCATATAGAACCAAATTTGTAGTATCACCTGATCAGTTTACAGTTGCTCAATCAAAACTGGCGCCAGCAGTGGTTCTGTGGGAGGTGACAAAGCTTTGCTGGTGACATTCAGAGATGGAGCTGCCTCCTGGCACTCGAGGAGGTTCTGCCACTCAAAGAAAGAAACCTCTGTAAAGCACTTAGCTACATTGATAAAGCCACTCTTACACTGTCTAAGTTGAGCTGTGAATTATCTTACAGCTTTCTGCTTGTCACAGCAGAACCCCCCACCCTTTTCACCTTTCTGTATTGTATATGGTCTTCATGACCGTTGTGGGGAAGGCGGGGTTTGCTCCCATCAGGGACCTGCAGGGCTGTTAACGTTCTCATTAGTCCAGCTGGGCTCAGAGCTGGATCAGTGGGAGGAGGGAGGAGAACATCTCCAAGTCCAGGCGGAGTGATTTGAGACTGCAGAGTAACTATTCCTTAACTATTGTGTCAGCATGTCCTTATATTGTGTGCCTCAACATTTATGTATAGCACAGTTTAATTTTTTTGGTTTTTTGTTTTGAAAATCCAGTTCATTGCAAGTATAATGTAGTGTCTGCCAGTTCTGATGGTTCTTTCTTTCTCTCCCAGAGGTAGGACTAAACTTTGACTTGACTTGTGTATATGAACAAGCCAGAAAAGCCGAACACAAACCCACGATGTTTCAAGAGTGCATGAATAAAGATGTTGTCCTAGTTCTTGCTCCCATGGAAAAATTGTGAAGAAGCTGTTCTGTGGGCCTTTCAGTTGGGGACGAGTTAGCAGGATGTGGCCAAAAGGGCAGGGAATGTTTATGCATTCACGCAAGTCAAGCCACAGCCCATCTAGATAACATCTCCCTTCCTTGATGCAGGTGTCCTAGTCCTGCCCTAAAAAAAGCAGGAGCCTGTCCTTGTGCGAGCTTCCTGCAGGTTATGCACAGCTGGAATGCAAGAACATTGCAGGCTACAAAAGATCATGTCTAGGCATCTTTCTTTTGGAGTCTCAAGAACGGTGGGAATTGCATTTTCCTGTGGTAAACTAGATTTTGTCATTCCTGCGCAATTTGTAGAATTGAAGTAGAGTGTAAAAAAACCAAAATTCTGCTGAATAATGGCTGTGCTCCAAACTCTGCAGCGAATCGATGGGTGTCAGCAGTCATAGAAGGCTCTATTGGAACTTCTTTTTCACCTAAAGCCCATGCACCCAACTGATAATTAAAAATCTTCAATTTAGTGGTTAAGTAGCTGGGTGTTTAATTAGGGACTCTACGATAGACTGGTCTCTGAAAGCTCAATGTTATCCTTTCTATGTCTTTTCAAGATGTTTAATGTACAGTATCATGGTTTTATTGGAAGTGGAACTTTTCCGTTTAAATGTTACTTTGAGCTCTGTGCTTGGACAGAGCTGCTCTCCTGACTGCTCGCTCTGGGGCGGCCCCAGAGTGCTCACAGGGCACTGCTGGGCTTTGGCAGGGACGGTGCAGATCAACATTCTGAAAGTGCAAAGGGATAAATTGACACATTTTTAGGACATAATCACCCATTAAGAATTGCTGGTTTTCTCCATTTATCTTGTAACTTGCTTAAAAAGTCTGTAGTCCATTGCTATAATATTTGTCTAAAGATGCTCTTGCTGATGAGACTATTGTAGGAAGGGAATACTCTGTACCCTGTAGTGTGTTTGATCAAAGATGCTGATGTTTTATTCATCCACATCCTTTCTTCTTGAGTTTTGTGTTCCATCTGTGCAAATAACCCTGTGAACTGGGAATAAAATGTACAAGTTTTGACTATAACTTGAGAGCACCTTCTGACTTAATTAATTAGTCTGTGGGAGATGGAGCCCCAGTGTTGCCAGGTTCTGGTTCTGTGAGGAATATTAATTAGTGTTATTTTTCAAGCCCTGTGTTCCCAAACCTCTAGAAGGGCATGAGGGAGAAGGCTGCAGTTGAGAAACCTCCTTTGTGAAGGGAGCTGCCAAAATGATGTCATCCCACTTTCCCATTTCCATCTGAAAACAAATAGATGTTTTTAGGGGGTAAAAAAAAGTTTATTTAAATTTTTTGTTTCCAATTTGTACGAACACCATCAGGAATTGAAATTTTGAAATGCAGAACAGATAATTAACTGGGATACAACTCAGACTCTGGTGAAGGTCCAGGTCACAACACAAGTTTAGAGACTGCCAATTCCATCTGATTTGGAGCAGTAATTTGTAAACATTTCAGCTGCCACTGTGTTTGGAATGTACAGGAAGACACCTCAGAACATTTCACAATCTGCAAAAGTCCCTTTCAAATTAAAGCACTTCTCTCAGTAACTGCTGTATTTTGGAGGAGCCCTGGCTGCTCCTGTTGTCACAGTTCAGCTGCTCCTGCTGCGGGACCGGCTGCAGTGTGACAGCACCGGAGCTGCTGCTCCGGGACTCGCTCAATACCGGGACAGGCCCGAGTCCTGCAGAGCACTGATGGGTTTCAGAAACACAGAGTGGTTACAGCCCTGGCTTCAGCAACAAGCACCCAGACCCAGGCATTTGCATTTGCTGTGGAACACCTGCTTTGGAACACAGCAGTGTTTCTTCAGCACTGAACACACACCTCTCCTCACATTCTCAACAGGAGCTGAAACTTCATCAGCCCTTTTTTTTTTTAAGTTTTTAAAATTTTATTTTATTAAAAAAATCTAAATAAGCCTCTTTTGCACTGATTTAACTTTAAAAAACGAGCTCACAACCAAGTACAACGTGCATATTCACCGTATGTGAAGTGCGAGGGCACAGCCACAAATGTTTTTTTTTTTTTTTTGTTTTTTTTTTTTTTTAAACAAAATAACATTTTTTTAATACCAGGCCACGTATTCAACATGGTCATCTTACATTCAGCAGTTTTGTACTAAAAATACTTCTGTGCAGGAAAGCCCAGCAAAAATTTACATATGCTACAATGTTTTACATGTATTTACATGGCTCTGTCTTCCCTGTGAAAACACTGAATACCTGCCCCAAACTACTGTTAATTATTAGAAGGGAACCAATTTAAGACTAGCCTAAGGACCTACCTCACATTTTTCTCTTTATAAAAACTGATCCAAAAATGTGTACTAGAACTCCTCAGTGCAGTGGGCATACCGGGGGCTCGGGGGAGTTTTTTGGCAGTCACCTGGCAATGCGAAGACTGAAGTTGGCACTGACTCGTGGGGATTCCCAGGAAGCACTGCTGGAGCTGGACAGAGGCCTTGTGGATCTTCCATCCGTGCAGGAACACTCTGGATTAGAGTCAGGGGCTGGGAATGCTCGTCCCCCACTCCAGCAGTGCCACTAAAGCCCACGGGCACAGGTAAGAGACTGCTCTGTGCTCTCCCTCTGCTCAGCAACCCACAGTGTGTGTTTTTAGCACGGTCTCACCCCAGCCTGGAAAGCAGCAATAACCTGACTAAAGCTCTCACTGCAGGTATTTCCAGTTCGTGCTGCATTAAGTTAGGCAAGAGCTGGTTTTCTAACAATTCAAAGTCAAAACTCCAATTCTGGGAGACAGTCCCATTTACTCTTAAAATAAACGGTGACTGTTCAGGATATGATTGATTTTAGAGAAAAATACCTATTTCACAGTGACATGAGCACAGCACTGAACTTTTTTGAGGTAAACCATGAGGGGAATGTAAACTTCCACCCCTGTTCCAAGTGACTAACTACATGCAGCAAGAACACCTGGTTCTGCACACCAGTGCAGCTGGAGTTAGGAATAACAATGCTCAGATCTGAAACCCTGTACATTTAAATCACTTCTGAAAAAAACAGGTGAAGTTACATCTCAGGCCTGGACTTTCAGTAACGTTTTGAGCTGAAATGTCATTATTTCTTTGTCAGAAGGTTTAAAAGAAACAGGTACCCAGTGGCTCGGTGGCTTGGGAAGAACACTCGGGGAGGGTGGCTCGCTGAACTTGGCTCCAGCATAGTTCTGGCTGCTCTGGGGGGTGAACAGCAGGTGGCGACTGGGCAGAGCAGGACTCCAGCTGGGATTGCTGGGGAAGGGGACGGTGCTCTTGGCCCCTTTCTGCATGGCCTGCCACGCGCCAGGGGAGGAGCTGCACCCGTGTCCTCTGTCCTTCTTCATGTAGGTCTTCATCTGCGAGTTCTGCTCTTTGTTCTTCTGCCTGTTTTTAAGTTGCTGATGGTTCTTGGTGGTATTTCTAGACTGGGGAACTGGAATGTTGTATCTTTCTCCACCACCCATCTTCAACTTAAATGTCACCTGTAAAAACGGGGAGAAAAGTCGGGTGAGTTTTCACTACTCTCTCTTGAAACAGAAAATATTTCAGGTAATGTTTAGATTCTAAGCAATGGGACACAAACTAGTCTAACCAAAACTTGTATGAATTCTGCGTAGTGGTTTTTCCTTCTTCACTGGATGCCACTTCAGTAATAAAAGGTGTTACTGCTGAGTGCTGCAGACATTTAAACCAAGCTTGTTACACCTAAAGACTGGGCAAAGTTTGCACTGATAAAACCACTGCTCCCGGGCTTCCTGGTAAGTTCAGGAATGTGTGAACTGAAAACCACCTCAAAACAGATGGTAACTGAACTGCCAAAGCCAACAGCCAGACACCACTCGGTACCTGGCACCTTCTGCTGACCCCCCTGCAGTAATTTCCCCTCTCACACCCCCATTTACCTCTCAGTTGTCTTCTCAGATTCCACACTTTCCAACTCTTGCCCCCTTTCTTGCTTCCAAGCCTGAAAGAAGAGGTGCTGCCTTGTGCTGGACTCCTTCCTTTGGCTGGGAATAGAAGTTTTCATGGGCTGATGTACTGTCTTCAGCCAGGGAGCCGAGCCCCACATCGGATTCTCGGCACAGAAGCTCCAAGGGAGAAGTCCCACTGCAGAAACGAGAAGGAAATTCGAATTCACATTGAGGAAACAATTGTTTTGATCTGGGGGGCGGTGGCGAGCAAATTCAGTCAGCCGTGTCTCTTATTAAAACTGACAGTATGCCACAAACAAACCCCCACCCAAAAGACAGGACAGCATTTGTCTTACTCCACTTATATAATCTGCAGCACCATATTTCACATTTCACAAGTAACAGCCTTTTTATGATGTTCTTTATATACGTATGTCTGAAAAAGCATTTCAATAGGCGATGAAGAATCTCGTTTTGCTTGTAATATGGAAGAAGTAAAATACAATGGAAAATACTTTGGGATTAACTTTAGGGGAGCCAGAGCTCAGTGATCTCTTGAGCACAAAGAAACCCTCCCTGTAACCTGCCCCTGGAGAATGCACTCACCTAACTGGGACCAGTTCAGAACTACCCCCAGTGTGCTAACACTTCCCATGACACCACCTCACTCCCCAGCCATCCCAGAGCTCCATTTCTCATCTGTCAGCACTTTTTAAACTTTCGTTAGCCAACTAATTCTTTTATTAACTCTTACGCTAACTTCCTGTTTAGTCCATGGCTTCTCCTTTCCTGGGATCTCTCAGACTTTAATCCTGAGTCACTCCGACCTGCTCACCTCCTGTAACTCTCCAAACTCATCGGCCCCCCGCCCATCCCTCCCCCAGCTCCAGAGGAGCCGCCCACCTCCACTTCCAACTTTCGCCTTGTTTACACTCCAGCAAGGGAGCACAAGCG
>VXBX01003870.1:20033-32015 GCA_013400415.1 Scytalopus superciliaris | reverse complement strand
GGGGGGGCGGTTTGTGTGGGGGCCGCGAAGGGGTGAGATAATTAGGCAAAAAAAACAAATTAAAAAATAAAAAAAAGCATAACCGCACGAAACCAGCCCCTCCCGCTGTAGTGGGGAGCGGACCCAGCGAATAAAGAGTAAAATCCAGCCCCGCAGCGCTCCGGTGTTTCGGGCTCACCAACTACCCGCGTTTAGTTTACAACTATTGCACGTTTAAATTTAAAGTGTTAGAAATAACGTATAGCGATTTCACATGCCCAAACGCAGGGAGAAGCCGGCCGGGCCCAAAGCCGCGCTGTGGGAACGCGGAGCCCGTGGCGTTGTTTGTGTCCACATTCTCTTGCTTCACCTCAAAAAGGTGATTTTACACCGAAACCCGCGGGATTCGGCATTTACAATTAGAGGGCGAGTGAGAATTGAGCACATACAGGAGCTCTGCTCGCCTCGGAGCGCTCCCTGCCCGCTGAGGGGCCGGAAAAAAGGGAATTCCCAAAGGAAATGGGAACGAACTCGCTCCGTTCCAACACCAGTCACGGCAGGACTTAAAACCAGTATGGGAACGCTCAGAGGGTTTGTTCTGAGGGACACACGGACCCCTTGGGCTCGTGGAGTTACCCCGTGTTTTTAGCCAGGAAGGGAAAAGCTGCTTTTTCCTCTCTCAGCCCTCAAACATCTCAACCAAGCCTGGTGTTCCAGCACCGCCACCCACCCCGGGCCCTCGGGCACCTCCAGCACTTGGACAGAGAGATGTCTGCATTCCTTATATTAAAAAACCCCACCAGATGTTTTAACACACGAGCTGTGTTGACATATCTGGGCCCCGACCTTTGCTCCTGCTCTTTATCGTACGATTGCACAAACCAACCTGAAATTACTTTATTCTCCTCCCCGTGCTTTGGGTTTCTTGGCATGATGTTATGGCTGAGCTCCTTGTAGCAGGTTTCGTTCAGACAGAAGACAACAACAATCTGCTGTGACCAAACCCTCGAGCCTTGAAATTCCACCGATTATCTCAGCTCTCCTAACAACGCACATCAGCAGATTCCTGCTCTGGCTCTCTCTTTAGTTTATTCCTGCTGAAACAGGCTCAGCGTGTGGATGTTCTCACGCCAGGACGTGCCACTGGGATGGAGAGACGGCACTCTGCAGGCTGTGGACGTGCTCCCTGTTTTGGGAGCAGAGCATCCCTGTGCTTTTCACTTCAGATCAAGGATGACACCAGGTCTGGCAGTGTTTCCCTCACTATCTCTGAGAGTTCAGAAAACACCCGGTGACTGCGGGGGATCGTGTCATTCTGAGTTCCAGCAGCAGCACGAAGGGATGTTTTTTTAAATCAAAAGGCCAGCCAGCCCAGAATATCCCAAACATCACATGCCCGCCTTGCAAAGCAACCTGTGTTTCACACTTGAGCTGTTAAAGCCTTGGGCTGGTTTCCAGTCCTGCAGTGGGAGGGGAGGAGACATTCCCAGAGCTGTGGTACCCCTGACAGGGACAGGAGCTCTGGAGTCCTGAAGACAGGGCACAGACGGAATCCAGGGTTCAGTCCCAGTCCCTCACCATCAGAATCTGAGATTCCTTCAAGAGAAGCCACTTCACTCCTTCAATTAATGATTTTTAACCCCTCTGTTTTTTTCCAAGGCCTCACCACAAGGCTTCTTGCTCCAAAGCTTATGGCACTACGTTCACCTCAGGTGCTCACGGGCAGACTGAGGTGTTTTGGCTGCCTCCAGGACCACGCTGTGCCCACCCTTCATGCCCTTCCACATTACCCAAGTCCTCCTCCTCTCTCCACCATACTTTTGCTGCCACAGTGACAACAACTGGAGGCTTTCCCTGGCCGCTATTACTTTTCACTCAGCATCTCCCTCCCCTGCCACTGCAAACATTAACCCAGCCCAGGGGAGCAGCTCCATCTGTGCTGGCCCTGCCACAACCAGCAGTTTGCACTGAAGTTCCAGTGCAGACAGAGGCCCCAGGGCTTCATTAGCCCCAGACTGAGCCGCTCCAGCTGGGCCTGAGCTGGATCTGCCCACGCTGGAGTGTCTGCACTGTGTTTGTGCAGTGTCCCTGCTCGGTGGAACCAGCCACGGTGCATCCTGCAGGAAGTCAGCAGCAGGGATGAATCATTTGCTAAGTCAACAGTGAACTCTTGCCCCAGTTTTCTCTCACAGTGACGAGTTTCCTGCTCTACGTGCCTTTTAGTGAACCCAAGGTGTTTACTCTGTGTGGCTCTCAGAGCTCCATGACACACTTGAAACCAATCAGACGGTTCCATCTGAGCCAAACATTAACTAGGCTCTCAATCTATCCAAATTTCCTCATGTGAGAAACGTGTTGAGTCTGTATTTTCTTAAAAATTTGCATGATAGTATTGAGTACACAGTAATGCTTAGAATGTCCTTCATTCTGCCTGGCAGAGGACTCGTGTTCCTCCATCAAATAAAGCTCAGGAAATCCACAGCAGAGATCTACAGGAACTAGGTGGATATTTGAATCCCTGCAGAGTAAATAAAGAGGCACAAGAACCTCAACACTGCAATAAAATTACGTACTTTAATTGTTTAAAACTCCTTATGTATTAAATAAAACAGAGGCAGGACACCCAATGATGTTTTCTGTATAAGCTGTGGATACGAATTAAGTCAGTGTCCACCAGTACCTGAGGTACATCAGCTTCACAACACAACAGCTGAACTCCATAAACAAAAGCACAACTCCCGAGTCACACCCTGTGTGTTTTCTGTCTCAACAGCTCCCTGTTCAAACCCCACCAGCTCTGACTCACAGGACCCTGCCGGACCCTTCAGCCCCTTGAAGTCAATATGCCTGGTTCCCATCCTATCAGCAGGGAAAGCATTGCCACCCTCAGCCCTCGCCCCTGCAGGGTGAGCAGGGGTGTTTCTGCAGCAGGAACAGCTCACCTGGGGCACAGGGGCCCTGGGACAGGCCCTGTTTGCTCACAGGAGCTGTGCCAGACTAAAGAGTAAGTCTGGAGTTTTTTTGTCTGAGCATTTCCTCTCAGAGTGCGATACGAAGTCACTCACCCGGCTCTGAGTCACACCTTATCAAGGTGTGCAGTGTCCCCACCCTCCGCCCTGTCTGGGCCACCCAGTTTTCAAATCCAGCCTCAGCAAATCCAAGCCAGTCCCGGTCCTTCCCCCAGGGCACAGACACCCTCCTGCCAGGGCTCACACGAGCTGTGTCCCAACACGGCCCGGGCTGTGCCCTCTGCTCTGCAGACAGAGACACCATCCTGAGCCACACCAAGCTCACAGTCCCTTTCCCCCAGTGCCTGGCCCTTTCCCCATTTCCCCCAGCGTGCTGCGGGACCAGGGCTGGCAGCTCAGCAGGCACGGCCCCAGCAAGACGGGTACCCCCCAGCCAGACACCTCTGCAGCCAGAGCTACCCCCTGTGTGAGCGCCACAGGCAGAGCGTCCATCCCTTCCCACCGCCACCCCTCCGGCTCTGCTCACACAGCACTCCGTGTGATGCCTTTCACTGTTCTGTGCTTCCCACCCCTGAGCTGCAGAGAGGGGCTCCCCGCACCGAGAGGCTCGGGCAGGTCCCTGCCGTGCCCAAACCCCCTTTTCCCGTGTCGGGGCCGGGAGGCAGCGCCGGGTCCCAGCCGTGCCTCTGTCGGGCGCTCCCGAGCCTGGAGAGGGCAGGCGAGCATCGCCGAGCGCCGCAGCGGGGACAGGGGCCGTACCTGCTGCTCACAGCCGCTCGGAATGGGGCACCCCACCCACCGGGGGAAGGCTGAGCTCACGCAGGTTTCTGGGCTGGGCTGGGTGAGGCGCATCCCAGGTCTGTCCCTCGCATCCAGCGCTGCGGGCGCTCCCCACTGCAAGCTCAGACGGTCCCTACCCCACCCTATGGGGCCAGTCCTGGGGGATGTGGGGCAAACGCCTTTGTCCCGGGTGTCACCCAGCAGCTGTCCCTGCTTTCCAGCAGCACCAACATGCCCATGCCCAGCTCCAGGCAGCTGCTGCCCGGGTGGTCGCTGGAGGAAGGATGGCTGAGAGCAGGTACAGCAGTGACCACAGGCTGTCCTGACCACAGGGTTGTGTAACTGAAGGCCGTGAGCCATTTCCCTTGCACTTGCAGACAGAAAATCACCTTATTCCTCCGGCATTAGCTGAGTCTATGTACAAAGCAGGGCCTCCCCCACTTTTGGGGGCACAGAGAGATGAGGTTTGTGCTGTGAATGGGGCTGAAAGACAGTACATTGCTGAGCTTGCCCTTAAACCCGCACACAGTCAGATACACCCAGATTTTTCCATGTCTGCCCCCGAGCTCTTTTCCTTCCCCTCCTCTTTCACTTCCCCAGAGAAATCAGGAAGAGACCCTGACTGTCCCTTGCCTCAGACACTGCCGGGACACGGAGGAATCAGAGGGACTGAGAGAGTTACTCGAGCGAGTCAGGAGGGTGCGGGTGGCTGTGAAATGTGGCAAAGGCAGGCAGAAGAACACAACACCCAGAGGGGAAGTGGGGAAGGAAAGAAAACCCAACACACACTCACCGAAAGAACGCGAGAGAGCAAGAAGGCAGAGGGAGGATTCGCTCTGATGGACTCGCAGCCCAGGGGAATGAGAAGCCCAGCTCGAAGCAGAAGTGCGGTGAGAGCAGAGGGAAGCAGGCGCTGTCCGCAGCTGCACGGGCTGCCCTGAGAGCCGCGGGCATGGGAAGCCCCCGAGCAGCCACGGGGAGGTGAAGGGCTCGCCTTTGCTGACCCACAGGCTGGGCACACTTTGTGGCAGAGAACTGTGGAGCTGAGCGGGACAAACTGCAACGCCATGTGTCACAAAACGGCCTCTTAGGATGAGTTCTTTCTTAAGGAGAAGATGAAAGGTAAGTGCTGAATAGCAGGTGGTGGGCTGAGTCTTTACAGCTGATTTTTGGAAACACTGATGTTGGATCGGTGAATCAGGAAAGGGACAGGACAATGAGGAATGGCTTCACAGTGACAGAGGGCAGGGTTAGGTGGGATGTTAGGAAGAAATCCTTCCCTGTGAGGGTGGTGAGCCCCTGGCACAGGTTGGACTGTGGCTGCCCCATCCCTGGGAGTGCCCCAGGCCTGACTGAACGGGGTTTGGAGCAACCTGGGCTGGTGGCAGGGGGTGGCACTGGATGATTTTAAGGTCCCTGCCAACCCAAGCCATTCCATGTTTCTGTGTGTCAGAGGTATTTCCAAATGTCACACAGGCAGGAGTGTGATGCTGAGTTCAGTGTTCCCTCTGACTCCGAGCACGGTGGTTTTGGGGGGTGACAGCAGCTCCTGCTTTGTCCCCAGACTGGCACTGCTCTGCACCCTCCCCCCCGGGAGTCAAACACTGTGCCCCCAGGCAGGCACACACGGGCAGAGCTGGACTCTGGAAAGGAGTAAAGCAAATAACCTTCAGGGTGGCATTTGTGCCAGACAGGTCCTGCATTGGGAGGGGAATTTCACTTCCCATTACTTAATGAGGTCGGAGGGGCAGACTGGGAGCAACAGCTATTTCCAAGATAATGGAAAAACTTCAGTGCCTAAAACAAGAAATCACACACAAACTAAAATATTTGTAAAGCAAAAGGTATTTTGCTTTCTCAGCAAGTGAAATATCCAAGCACTAATGGCAATTTCTGCATAAATCATAGTAGGTGATCACTTAAGACATTTTACTTTATCATAGGAATGAATCTCTCAGAAATTCTGAACATGAAATATTCAAGACCAGCACTTTCAGAGTGCTGCAGGCACAATGCACTGGCTGACTGCAGCAGGAAAACTCAATTTTGCATTATCTAAGCAACTGGAATGTAACTTATTAATCACCAGGATGATGTGATGGCTCTGTAAATGCAGGAGCCATCCTGAGTGGAAGCAGGAATTGTGCTGCTGAGTGTGAGGCACTGCAAGCCTGACAGCTGGAATCAATCCCAGCAATGCACTGAGAGGGAAATGGGCTTTTTCATTTGTAAATTTAATTTCCCCCAAAGCCAGTGGAGTTATTAGGCTGGAGTGAGTGGGCTCACAGCAGATCTAATGGAGGGGGAGGTTTCTCTGCTGCTCTGGGCAGGGTTTGCAGTCACTGGGGCTGTGTCAGGAATATATTGCATTCCCAAATGCCATGTCTGGATTCTGTTCCGAATAACTGGGCTCCTCGTTCATTCAGGGTGTTGTTTCCTGGGGCTCCATGGCAAGGATGCTTTATTTTGGCAAAGTGTTCCTCACCCTGGGAGATCCTGCTGGCAGGAGACACTGTGCTGTGATCAGAGGAGAGTTATTCCTGTGCAGAAGCCCAGGGAATCCCTGCTTGGCTCCTGCACTTCAGGGACCCAGTCCCTCTGTGCCACAGCCCCTGGAGCTAAAGGAGGGCGACAAGCCACTTCACTCCTTGTTACCAAGCTGTCAGCTGGGACTCTCTGGGCTCCCTGGGCTTGTAGGGAGCTGCATAGCCATGCCTGGGGCTGGAATTCTCAGGGAGGTGGGGATGCTGCCTCTGGAAAGGGCGTTTCCACCCTGGAAGTGGGATCTGCCCCATGGAGGATGCTGCAGATCAGCTCTCCCCCAGGAACCAGATATGGGCTGGCAGGTTTCCCAGGAGCTGAGCTGTGCAGGAGGCAGAGAGCATAAACAAACACATCCAGGAGCCCATCTGACAAGAGGGAAATGTCCCCTGGGCAGGAAAAAACAGCTTTATGGCAAAAAAAAAGAAAAACAACCAAAAAGAAAAGGGAGGGACATGCAGTGGAAGGAGAGGGACTCTTGGCACTGCCCATGTTCTCATGGTGGTGCAGAAGAGACCTTGTGCTACGGCAGAGCCCTGTGCTTTCCCTCACGGACAGAGGGGCTGGAAGGAGGGTTTGGGGGAGCAAAGAGAGCCCTCCCTTCCATTCAGCCTGACAGACCAAACGTGGGAAGAGAAGGTGTGATTGCTGCGAGCCCAGCACGGTATTTTGAACCTGAGGGTTATGTGAGTTATATCAGCTCAGTGCAGAGAGCTGGGCCAGGACAGGCAGTGCAGGAGATGTTTGCCACTATAACCAAATCCTCTCCTCAGGCAATGTAATGTCAGGAATGGCATTTTGCTGCCTTCAGTCTCTTGCCCAGCGTTCAGCAGTTCCCAGGCTCCCAAGGATGTTAGCTGGATGTTGCACAACTGCAGATTAGAGGATTTACGACAGCCCTGGGAATGCTGGCTGCAGGTAAGGGATGCCAAGGGGATGCTGGAGTCTGCCTAATTAAGAAATGTCTTGGTTTGGATGCTGGAGTTTGGCTGGGGAGGTTTGGATACTCGAGGCAGTTGTTACCCTGCTGGTCCCTGGTGAGCCCTGTGATAAGAGAAGTCCATCTGCCTGCTAAATCCACCTCTCTCTGGAGGGAGGGACATTGCCAGGTTTAATAGCAGCAGTTGGTAATTCCTGCTGCCTGTGTTTTGTGTTCCTGTGAGGAGCTGCAGGAAATGAGAGCAACATCCCCAGCCCTGTTAGCCCGTGTCAGGGCCTGATGTAAGAGCAGAGAGACTTGCTGCAACTCTGAGCCACATGTCAGCCAAAGTCCAGGACTCCTCCTGCCTGGTGTGCCAAGAAATCCAGCCCAGGATTGACCTGCTCTGGCTGTAACAGGCACTGAACATGCTGCAGCCACCAGTGTTCCAGCCCTGACAGGCAGCAGGAGTGCAGTGCGGGGCTCAGGCTCTTCTCTGAGACCTCCTGGGCACCATCTCAGGTGCTCAGGGGTATTTTGTAACCCCTGCAAACCACAGAGCCGGTGATGAGTGTCGGGGAAATAAATCAGTGGGGAAGGAAGTGACAGGGCCGGGCACGAAATACGTGTCAGTGCTGAGATGCTGCGGGTGGAGGTTTGTTGCTCAGTGGTGGCTGTTGTCACCTCTACAAGCAGCTGCTGCCTTTGCTGAATTTCCCCAGACAGGCAGAGAAACCATAGATGATGCACTGTGGGTGGCTGGAGCCCCGTGCCTGGCAGCCCAGCCCCTGCTCTGCTCTCCAGGAGCCACTCCTGGCCATGCCTCCCGTGTTTGGGACACTTCCCCTTTCAAAGGAGAGCTGAGGGGAGGGACAGACAGTGCCTTGTTTGTTCCGGGGAAAAGGGAATGCTGTCAGCTCCGTGCTCTCCCCCAGCAGTGGGAACTCACGGCCCCACTGTCTGGATGAGGGATCCTGGATACTCAAAGCCAGGCGGATGCTTTTGGGAATGGGGTCCTGTCCTGTGGGGTTTTCCAGAAGGTGCCTGGCATCCCTCTGTACATCAGGCAGGTCTAGTGTAGCCCACAGCTGCCTTGTCCCTGCTCTCTGTAACCCTTGTTCCCTGGCACCTGGGGCAGCCCTCAGTGAAAGTGCCCCTGGGTGAAACACCAGTGTCACCCACAGCAAGGACGGGAGAAAACAACACCTGGAGGACAAGCTCCTCAGTGATGAAGATGAAGGGGGTTAAATGCATCAAGCTGCACAGGTGGAGAGAAAACCCCATCTTTGCTGCCACAGAGTGCCCTGAGCAGCTCAGCATCCACCCTGGGGAAAATCAGGCATTTCCCTCTGTCACATCTCTGTGATGCTAAAACTATCCATAAAATCAACCTAATCCAGGGCATGGAGGGCAGTCCTTAGTTCAGGTGGTTAAACTGCTGCATGTCCCATTTGTATGTCCAACCTGCACTCCAATATTGATGCTAAACACAACTTTTCATCACTCTGACCATGGCACGGAGATGGTGGGGGGTGGGAGGGTGGAGAAACACAACTTCAGCGAGGCTGAGCCTTATAAAGCTCAAATATAACCCCCATCTTGTTATTTAATGTGTTCAAACAGCTCTGGTGAAGAGTGAATGTTTCAAAGTGCACTTTGTGTTCCCAGATGAGCTGCACCAAGTGACCCACAGTGCAGCATCCCTCATCCTTCCCCATCCAAGCCACCTCCCGGGACAGCTTCACTGGGACAGTCCCTGCCACCACTGCCACCCCGAGCAGTGAATCCTGGAGGATTGGTAAGAACTGGCCCGGGATCTGTACAATTCCCAGCGTTGCTGCTTCCCTCTTGTGGTGAGGAAGCAGCCCGGGAAGGGGACGTGGTACAGCCGTGGTACCCGTGGGCTGTGAGAGATGGGGCTCAGCTGAGTCACCCGACAAAGCCTGGATCTCTGCTGGGAAGGGGTGACGTTGGCTCCAACATTCGGGCTGTGACCTGAAAGGAGGTCCCCAAGGGGTATTTTCCTCTTGCTTGCTTCCCTCTAAAGGGAGGGATGTGTCTGGGTTCAATTTGTCACTTGCTGTCTAAGTCTTCTTCCCCTCCACCTTGCTCAGAGCACCTGAGGAAGAGCAGAAGGAAGCAGGAAGGCTCTCTGTGAGCTCCAGACTCCAGTTAACCAGCATGGATATTTGTAAGATGCCCGACAATGCCTCCAAGTGCAGCGGGAGCACCATGGAGTGCTTCATGGTCCTCAGCACACAGGCACAGAAGATAAGCATTGCCACCCTGTGTGGCCTCTTTGGGACACTGTGCGTTTTCGAGAACTCCTTGGTGCTCTACTTGATCTTCTCCTCCCCCAGGACCAGGAAAAAGCCTTCCTACATCTTCATCAGCAGCCTGGCCCTGGCTGACACCCTGGCCAGCATCATCTTCGTCTGCAGCTTTGTGAACTTCCACGTGTTCAACGGGACGGGTCTGTCCAAGGAGGCGTTCCTGCTGCAGCTGGGCGGGGTGAACACCTCCTTCTCTGCCTCCCTCGGCAGCCTGCTGCTCACGGCCCTGGACCGCTACATCTCCATCGCCCGGCCCTCCCAGTACAAGCTCCTGATGACGAGGAGGAGAGCCTGGACAGCCCTGGGCGTGCTCTGGGCGGGCTGTGCCACCGTGGCCGCCCTGCCCCTCCTGGGCTGGAACTGCTGCACGCTGGACTCCGCCTGCTCCGAGCTGTTCCCCTTCGTGGACGACCGCTACCTGTGGGGCTGGGTGTGCCTGACGCTGGCGCTGCTGGGCTGCATCGGCTGCGCCTACGCCCACGTGCTGTGCAGGGCCCGCCGGCACGTGGCCTACATGGGGCAGCACCAGGCGCAGGGCGGCAGGCAGGGCACCCGCCTGAGGATGGACGTGATGCTGGCCAAGACCCTCGCCATGGTGCTGGCCGCGCTCGTGCTCTGCTGGGCTCCCGTCCTCGCGCTCATGATCTACAGCCTCTTCTCCAGGCTGAGCGACCCCCTGCGCGAGGCGTTCGCCTTCTGCAGCACCCTCTGCCTGCTCAACTCCATGGTGAACCCCGTCATTTACGCCCTGCGCAGCAAGGAGCTCAGCTCCGCCCTGAGGAGGGTGCTGGCTCAGTGCAGGAGGCAGCTGAAGGGCCCCGAGGACAGCCCAGAGGCTGAGAGCACACACAGGTCCTCCGGGGTGGAGACCGTCTGCGAGGACACGCACGCCACCTAGGGAGGCATCCCTGGAAAACCCGGGAACTCGGGCTGCCAGAAACAGCCTGGATCACTGCTCTCTTTCTTTTCTCTTCTCATGGAGGACCTGGGAGGTGAGGACCAGCTCCTGCTGATACTGTCCTTCGATGCTGGGACATGAAGGGCACAGACTTTGCTCTCAGGCACAGGGTGGGATTATCGGGGTGTCCTGGACAGGGACAGGAGTTGGACCTGGATGATCCTTGTGGGTCCCTTCCAATTTAGTGTTCTCTGATTCTGTGATTCCATAACCTCCTGCCAGGGGAGGTTCAGGCTAGACATCAGGAGGAATTTCTTCACTGGAAGGGGCTGCCCAGGGAGGTTTGGAGTCCCCATCCCTGGAGTGTCCAAGGAACACTTGACATGGCACTCCGTGCTCAGGGCTGGGGGACGAGGTGGGAATTGGGCAAAGATTGGACTTGGTGATCTTGAAAGTGTTTTCCAACCTCAGTGATTCCATGATTCCATAACTTACAGTCACCCAGTCCCCAGGCTGCAGAGATACCAGTGCCAGGCTTGAGACAGTGGGTAAAACCCTGTCCCAGAACAGCAGATATTTTATGACAACTCCTGCCTGCCCCCCAGTAACTCCCCACCTGTTCTTACCACATTCTGTGGTGTCTTCCTTACCCTCCATAACACAGACCTAACCTCAAGTAAAACCCTCCACAGACCTTCAGGTTCCCCAGAAATCCCCAGGGGTCACATAATCCCCCTAAACCCCTTCACTGGGCACAGGCAGAGCTGTGCCAGCCCCATCAGCAAGTGCTGAGAGCACACCAGGCAGAGGGGCATCTATTTATACCAGACCCTGAGTATTTGCAGCACAGTGACAAAAGGTCCTCCTGTGCTGGCAGAGGTGACAGAGAACAACACAAGGTCATGGTGAGCTGCCACTGGCAGGGAATGCCTGGCTGGATCCCATGGGAGCAGGGTGGCAGCAGCAGGAGGTGCCTTGGCTCGTGGTGGGGAAGGTGCTGATGGTTCCCCCGGACTCACAGACAGTCTTGGCTAATTGTGTCTCACAGCATTTAGGCTCATGTTGATTTTAGCATCTAATAGTTCATGGAAAACTGGGATGTTCCCACAGTGGTTTATGGCCTGGGCCATAGCTGGGGCAGAGGGGACCCTGCAGGAGAGCTGCCCTAGCCACGCAGTGTCTGGTGGATGGTGTGGGATTAAACATTACAGCACTGCTCCTGCTTTATTTCTGCTCCTTCCCTGACACACAAACTCCTCCGGGGGACAAGTTTAGGCCCAGCACGAGGCACTCGGTGGGGTTTGTTGGCAGTGACACAGAGGCAGGTCCTTGTGCTGCACCCTGCAGCTCCCACAGCACCTCCAGAGGGCGATCCTGCTCGGGGCACGGCCCCACACCCTGCCCCGGCTCCCCGGGGGTGCATCCAGCCCCCCTGGCACGGTGCTGAGCCCGGGGGGCACGCCTGCCTCACCTGGGACACACGAGTAACTTCCCACAGGGCTCCCTTCCACCTGCTGTGTTCAGCTGGGGGGCACTGGGGGGGCCACTGGGGGGACAATGGGG
>VXBX01003869.1:153159-170930 GCA_013400415.1 Scytalopus superciliaris | reverse complement strand
AGACGACCCTGCCGGCACTGCCCCCGCGGACCCCGCCGCTCCCTCGGTGAGTTCCTCTGGCCAAACTGTCTCTGAGAAGCTTCCCCTTTTGCTCTACTAGATTTTTTCCCTCCTTCTACTGTGTCCTTCATAGGCAGATTTGCTGTCAAAACGCAGCGCTTCACTTCTTGATGCACTGTGGGCTGGTGTGAAATGGATGTAGGTTCTTTATACTATTTTCCAAGTTGTTGGGGAGGCAGGTGTTGTGAGGCTGATGGTGGCTGGAAGTGTGAGTGAGGCTTTGTGGTCTCATCATGTGCCAAGTCGTTACTGTGCAATGACAGGCATAACACACATGTTCCCTTCAGTATTTTCTCTCCTGTGGGGGCGTGTTGCATTACTAGCAAGTTGTAGTTTGCACTCTCTGCAGGTCCAGGTGTGTTCCCAAAGGCACATGTGCTTTATTCATGTGAAATTATTTAGACCATAATTTTGACAAATCTCTGTGTGACTTCACTGCTCATCCTTTGTGCTCTTCTCAGCCTTTCTAGGTGTCTCTCTGATAGATAGTGGTGGTCAGTAGCGAATAGGTTTGCATTCATCCGTGCTTGGTCTTCGTGTACCCTATAGGGGGATGGGCTGGGAAACAACATGTCCAATGATGATGTCTGCCTGCCTGTTATGAAGGATCATGTTGAATGTTGTGTCCTTTTGAAAACAGTTGTGGTGGTTGCATGTGGAGGACACAAAACAAGAGGAAATGGCAGACGTGTTTTGCTGATTTCTTGTCATTTAAGGTGGACCTTTGTCAAATGGAAAGTGCACGTGTCTTGGCTATAAAATACCTGTCACAGCAAGAGCCTTGTGTGGGTGGGATGGGAGAGATTCAAGATGCAGAGGGAGATGTAAGGAGAGGGTGATTGCCCCTAAGCAGACCTGCACTGACACAATCTCTTCTAGAGAATTGCTCTGGTTTTCCTTTTAAGAACTTTGAGATTTCTTCAGAGAAGACAAATGTGTCTTTCTTCATGTAGAGATTTAAAAATATTTATTGTAGTGCATTACCATCTCATCATGTGTGAAGTTGGTGGAGTGAAGAGAAATGATGAGGTAAGCTGGGCCTTGTGTGTCATATGCTTGTAAATTAGATGGGTCAAAGAGCGTCACAGATAAAGGGAAGGGTTGGAGATTGGAATCCTGAGAGCTGTGCAGGAGGATCTGTTGAAGGCCAGAGGGGAATACTGTTCTTGTTCTCTGGTTCATTTCCCTCCTGTGCTACCATGCAATGTCATGTTTTCCTTCCCAATCTGCTTTCCTAGAAGACATGTATTTCAGATGTATGGAGAGGCCTGGGAGGCCCTTTCAGTGTGTTGGCATGTGGTCACAATTGTGTAACTCCACAGCTTAGTTATGGCCTTATGACAAAGGTTATGTGGGACCTTTGGAAATAGCAAACTGTGTACTGAGTGATTACTGAACACCTGAATTAACTGCTTATTTTGAGTTATGTAGTCCAAGAGAGTATATTGTGATCTCTTCCTTTCTGTGGGTATTTCCTCCTTGTCTTGCTCTTTTGCTGATCTCAAGACAGGCCTTTGTCCCTGATAGTGTGTGTAAGATCAGACCAGTTACCGTTGACTTGAAGTTCCATATGTGCCTTTCAAGGTTACAGTTCATGTGTCTGAGAACAAGACCAGAGATGTCTTATTTTTTTTCCTGTTGCTTCATTTTGACTGAAATGATCAAGCTGTGGGTTCAGCATTGTTTTGCATGAGAGGTGATAGAGAGGCACACATTCCAAAGAGACCACGTGCTGAAGAGGGGTAATGTTGCCACTGATATGATGCTTTGATGAGTCTCTATAATTGAGCTGGTGACTGCTTATGTCCACTATAATGTTTTCCGTTTGTTCAAATTATTGTGATGAATAACATAATCTTGGTGGTGTCACTTGGGATCTGAGAAGCAGGGTGTGCAACAATTCTTTTAATGCTGTCTGTCTGCAGACTTAACTTTCTTGTGTGAAGTTTGGACTGAGAGAAGGGTTGCATCTTTCCAGAGACAGGGCCAGTGGAAGACTTCCCTGTGCTATACTTTGAAAGGCCTAACTAAAAGGAAAGTGGAAAAGTCATGTTTGTGCTGGTTGTTAGATGAGGACAACATCTGCCCTTCCAAGGTCTTCCCTTTCTTACCTATCCATAGGAATTTCTATGACTATGAACTATGGTGTGAAATCCTGTGTGAATCTCCTGTGTTCCTATCACAAACCTGTTTCCTTTGTTGTGTACCTACCACAGCTGACACGATCTGAAATGTGATTCATACACTTCTGGTGATTTCCCTTTCTTGTCCTGCTTCAAGATGTTTTCATTTAGGGTTTTTTTTTTATTTTCATTGGTTTGTTCTACTTTTTTCAAGGCATAAATCTGATGCTGCTTGTGTCTGGAAATCCTGCAAACACCTAAAGGTGTGTTATAATTCTCTGACAGGGATGGAGATTTTCATCCACAACCTTGTGTGGTATGAAGGTGGATATACCTAAAGAAAAGTATATTTTGGTTTCTGTTTCCCAAAGTGCTCTTTGTCCCATGGATGACATGTAACCAAAAGTTTGGTACACCTAGATAGTGCAACTAAAGGCTGTGAATGAGCGTGAGGAGACGGACAGTTCAACTTTGTAGAAGGAGAAGAGGTGGGTCAGTGTGGTTTTGGCAGGGCACTGTTTGATTTCATGCCTGGTGTCATTTTATCTGTGATCCTGGTTTCCCTGTCTTAGAAGGCAGTGACTGTATGCTAGCAAAGAAGTGTTTGCACAATAGCTGTGCTCATAGAGCCATGATGCATGGGTGGAACAACATTACTTCCATCAGAAGTCTTCAGTATCCATGTGTATCTCCCTGTAAGGCTGCAATGTTTAGTTTCTTGAGAGTTGTAATTACACTTTCTTTTAGGCCTTTGTTTCCTTGAAAGTTGTGGTTCATTTTCACAATTCTGGTCGTGTTTTGGAATTTGAAATTGTGATTATTTTTCAGGAAATCCTGACTTCAGCCGCCTAGGAGAGAATTTCATGTGTGAGGAATATAAAGCAGAAGGTAAAAGATAATCTGTTGCAATTTCTCAAGAGACTGAGCCGGAGAAAAGGCCTAGGCTAAGGTGTGTAAAATTATGGCTCCATAACTGTGCAAGTTGAGCACGCCATAGAGTAGAAGAGAACTGGCAGAGATGTGATGACTTTCTTAAAATGAACCCCTCTATTGTGTAGTCCAGAGTGAGACTTCAGGGACACAGTTGCAGGTTGAGATCTCAATGATGTCCAGTTGCTGGCAGGAGTGAATTTCAAGGCCTGGTGCAAAGACCAAAAAGACTTTGTTCTGAGTATCTCTGACAAAGCTTTATCTTCTAGTGCTTCCTTGTCCAGCTTGTCTGAACTATGGGTTTCTTTTTGTTTCCTTGATTGACTAAATTTCTTGGCTTATTTTTGTTTGTCACTGTGGGTTGTTTTAGAAATGTCTTGTGTGCCGCTTGTTCCTGTTGTCCTACATGGGAATGGCAGGAGATGTGAGGGTATCTTGGTGTTCTGTTATTCTTGGGAGAAATAGCTGTAATCATGAAGTTGCATTTGTGTGGAACAGTGCTTGTGATAAAAGGGAGCAGGAGATGCTCTCTAAGCCATTAGTTTGATGAGCCATTGTGTCTTGGATGACTGCTAATCCTTTAGTTTGGCTGTTTATCATTAGGGCATTCTAGAATCCTTCAGTTTCGTCTCAGACTGGTGGTGCGCAGACAAATGTACCCCCTTTCTTGTTGTGTAGTGCATTATCCTCTCATCATAAGTTTTCCTGATGTCGAGATGGTCACAAGAAAACCTGTGAATTGCATAGCATTGGAGCGAAGACCAGAGAGCTCTGTGTTTGAGGTTATAGAAGAACTTGGTCATTCCCCTGCTTGTCATATCTCATAGATAACACATGCTTGTGCCTGATGGAGTACCATGCAATTTGAGTTGCTTCTTCACAGTAAGTGAGGCCTACAAAATGTTATTACACCTGATCTATTAATTTCTGTATCTTTAGACTCTTGCTGGGTGTCATGAGCTCAGCCTCAGTGTTTCTTGGTCATTTGTGAATGGTCAAATCTCTTCCAATTTTCTCGGTGCAGGTGCAGTTCCCCTACAGACCCGCCGTGTTTACACCTGTAAAGAGGGAGGTTTTCATAGGCATTTGTGTTTTTATTGCCGAGAAAAATTATGGATATTCCTCTAGATAAAGGGCAACTCAGATGAGGTTAGGAGTGATTTAGTGTAGTGAAATTTGTTCCTGCCCATGTCAGAGCTGTGCATTCAATGACCTTGACAGAACCATCCCAACCAAAACTTTTATTTGAATTCCGTGAATGTCTCAATGTGACTTTGAACTTTCCCACTGTCAGCCCTTCAAGTATGGAGATGTATAAGAAGGAACTCTCAAGAAACAGAAACAAAAGAGTAAAATTTAATCTGTATAGAGATTGCTTATGTATTTTAGGCATATCCTTCTCTCCACTTAATTCATCCCAAGTAGCGCAGCATATTAAGGAAGAGCAGCTGAGCTTATTGACTGTAGGCTTAGAGAGACCCCCTAGTCGGAGCAGCCCTCATCGTTGTCCAAAGACAACCCCCTCTGGCATGGCCCACCATTCGGCTGCAGTGCGGTCGCGGCGCCTCCGGGTGCCGCTGTTGGCCGCCGCCGAGCGGCGCTGGAGCCGCAGCCGCAGCCGCCGCAGCGTCCTGCCCCCGCAGGCTGCTCGCTCGGCCGGCGCCGGCCACAGCGGCAGCGGCACGGGCAGCACAGGCGAGAGGCGGCGCGGGCAGCAGCGCCCAAGGAGCCAAAGCCGGCCTCGCTGCGCTGCGCTGCTCTGAGCTGCGGCGGCCCCTGCGCTCGCTGCGCGGAGCGGAGCGGAGCGGCTGCTCGGGAGGCAGAGCGGCGGCAGGAGCCGGGAGAGCGCGGCGAGCGCTGCCCACAATGGCAGCGGGCAGGCGGAGGCAGAGCCGCGGGCCGCCGGCCGGGCGAGCGCTGCTGCTGCTGCTGCTGCCCGCCCTGCTGCTGTGCCTGTGCTGCCGGGCGGCGGCCGAGCGGGTCCGCTACGCCATCGCCGAGGAGCTGCCCACAGGCTCGCTGGTGGGGCCGCTGGCGCGGGACCTGGGGCTCAGCCCGGACCAGCTGCCGGCGCGCAAGCTGCGGGTGGCGTCTGCCGGCAAAAAGCAGCTCAAATACTTCACTGTGAGCGAGGAGAACGGGAACCTGTACGTGAGTGAGCGGCTGGACCGGGAGGAGCTGTGCGGCGAGTCGGCGTCCTGCTCCATCAGCTTCGAGGCGCTGGTGCACAACCCTCTTAATGTTTTCCACGTCGAGGTTGCCATCGAGGACGTGAATGACAATTCCCCATCCTTCAGCAAGTCTCCTCTGGAACTCGAGGTTGGTGAATGGACTCTTCCCGGTGCTCGTCTTCCTCTGGAGATGGCCAGAGATGCAGACGCGGGAAGCAACTCCAGGCTGACTTACCAGCTCACCAACAACCCATTCTTCAGTCTGGCCTTAAAGGAAAACCCAGATGGAAGCCAACAGCCGGAATTAGTGCTGGAGACAGCACTGGACCGGGAAAAGCAGAGCTCCTTTGACTTTGTACTGATGGCAGTGGATGGCGGGGACCCAGCCAGGTCCGGGACTGTTCAGGTTCGGGTGAACGTGACAGACGCCAACGACAACCCACCCGTGTTCAGCAAAAGCGTCTACGATGCTCGAGTGGCCGAGAATCTGCCGGCGGGGACCCTGGTGCTGCGAGTGCGGGCTACGGATGCGGACGCGGGGTCCAGTGGGAGAGTCTCCTACTTCTTCAGTAACGTACCAGACGCGATCCGTGAATTGTTCTCTGTGGACAGCGAGAGCGGCGAGGTGAGGACGGCAGGTCCGCTCGATTTCGAGGAGAAGAGTAAATACAACTTCGGACTGGAGGCGAGAGACGGAGGAGGTTTAGTATCACACTGCAAGGTGCAAGTAGATGTCACAGACGAGAACGATAATGCCCCCGAGATCACGATCCTGTCGCTGTCGAGCCCCGTGCCCGAGGACGCTCCGGTCGGCACTGTGGTGGCCCTGCTGAACGTGAACGACCCGGACTCCGGGGAGAACGGTGAGGTGTCGTGCGAGCTGTCGGGAGAGGCGGCGCTGTCGATCGTGGCGTCGTCGGGCGGCTCGTACAAGGTGGTGACGGCGAGCGCGCTGGACCGCGAGCAGGCGGCGGAGCACCGCGTGTGGGTGGTGGCCCGGGACCGGGGCAGGCCGGCGCTGTGGAGCCGCAGGGAGCTGTCGCTGGAGGTGTCGGACGTGAACGACAACGCGCCGGTGTTCTCGGAGGCGGCGTACAGCGCGTACGTGCGGGAGAACAACTTGGCGGGCGCGCTGGTGCTGCGCGTGAGCGCGCGGGACGCGGACGCGGGCGCCAACGGGCGCGTGAGCTACTGGCTGGCGGGCGGCAGCGCGGGCGCGGCGGGCGCGGCGCCGCTCGTGTCGGTGGAGGCGCGGAGCGGCGCGGTGTACGCGCAGCGCTCCTTGGACTACGAGCAGTGCCGCGAGTTCGCGGTGACGGTGCGGGCGCAGGACGGCGGGGCGCCGGCGCGCAGCTCCACGGCCACGGTGCGCGTGTTCGTGCTCGACCAGAACGACAACGCGCCGCGGGTGCTGTGGCCGGCGCCGGCCGCGGCGNCTGAGCGAGCGGCCGGCGGGCGCCGACGCGCCGGCCGAGCTGCAGTTCTACCTGGTGCTGGCGCTGGCGCTGCTGTCGGCGCTCTTCCTGCTCAGCGTGGCGCTGGCCGTGCTGGCGCGGCTGCGCCGGGCCGGGCCGCCCGCCGTGCTGCGCTGCCTGGGCGCGCAGCGCTTCTCCGTGGCCGGCGCCGCCTTCCCGGCCGACTTCTGCGAGGGCACCTTGCCCTACTCCTACAACCTGTGCGTGGCGCCGCCGCCCCGCGCCGTGCCCGAGGCCGCTTGGCCGCCGCCGCCGCTGCCCGTCCTGCCCGCCGAGGACCTTCTGGCGGCCGGGGAGCCCTGCGACAAGCGGAGCCCGAGCGACAGCAGCGCCGGCCCGGCAGAGCCGCCCGCCAACCCGGATACAACGCAGGTCTGTAAGCCCTGAATTTTTCCTTAGAATGTGCTGCCGACAGTGCGCTCTTGGGCTTCTTTACTTTTCTGTGACGGATCCCGTAGCTGTCTCTGTTTTCATATACACGTATAAGAATTCTGTCCCGTTTCTCTCAGCAGCAGATGGTGTGAAAGGTCACTTTCTTGTCTCATTAGCTGTGAGATGTGTAGATTCAGGGGAAGGCTCTTGTCGTTGTGCCTCTTCTATAATTAATCATACAGGAGAGGTGAAACACTTGCCTTCCTTCATTTTCCACTCAGAGCCTGCAGGTAGATATGGTATCTTTTCTTCCCTTACATGTTGAGGTTCCCCTGAAATATTTTATCTTCGAATCTTCTCTCAAATATTGGTAGTAATGGTGAAGGAATATCCTTACTGCGAAGAACGAGATACATTCATTTGGTGATCGAGATTAGATGTTTCAGATTTTTGCTTTCTGAACTTTGTGTTCTGTAACGCTGTATTCACGTCTGGGTAACAGCTGTAGAAAAAAAAGTTCATTATTTAATGCTCTTTTGGTGTTGCAGTCCAAAAGGAAACATAGATTTGGATCACTGAATAGAAAAGTGACAGATCGGTCCTTCATAACGAGTGCTCCACTCATCTTCCATGTGCTCTTCGGTTTTTTGAGGGAAGACAGCTTCATAAATGCCAGGTTTTTGGGAACACATAAATTCAGGCTGGCCCACGTCACTGCCTCCCTTATCAGTTGTCAGATCTCTGGAGTTTTTCATTATTTAAATTGTGCCGTTCTAAATGGTGCACATGTGACGTTGCTCTTTTTTTTCGTTCAGCACAGGTTCAGGTTTCAGTTGAAAAATCTTGTCTACCAAACTAGAGTTGTCTGAAATGTTAGGAGGTACTAACGTTGAAGACGGATTTTTACTCCATAAAATATATCTGCTAATGCTAGGTGATGGGCTGGAAAAATGGAGTGGGAATTTCTCCTTCCAAATCCAACCTTCCCTAAGCCATGTACAGGGATTGTCTTGCTGGTGAATAATACCTCGCTTTTTAATACTCTTTCGGGGTTGCACTCCAGAGGGAAAGTACGTGTGCCTCCCTAACGTGTGCTCTTTTACTGGAAGACGGTTGTAGAAATTGTAGCCTTGGCCCCCTGTAATGGAACCAGTGTCTCCCTGGCGACTGTTCTCTCCCGCAAGCTGCCGGTGATAAAGTCAGGGCTGGCATCTCTCGGCAGCGCTCGGTGCCTGCAGTGCCGGGAGGAGGCTGCGGGCGCCGCTGTTGACCGAGAGGAGCGAGAGGAAGGTCGGAGCGCTGCAGCCCCGCCCGCTGCGGACACCCGCTCGATCGGTTGCTCGCTCTCTCTCAGGATCGGCAGCGGTTGGGCGGTTTCCAATAGACCCGCGGTGCGAATTCGTCCTGCAGCTAGGGAAGCGGTGAGGCTGACGGTAGCAGCCGGGAGCGGCAATCCGGAGCCGGAACCGAACAGAAAAGCTTATCGGCAGCCGAGGGAGGGGATCTGTCAGTGGCGGAGATGTGCGTAGCGGGGAGACACTGGGGCCGGCGGCAGCGAGTCCTGGTGTGGGGAGTCCTGCTCGTGGCGTGGGAGGCGGCGTGGGGGCAGCTGCGCTACTCGGTGCCCGAGGAGATGCCCAAGGGCTCGTTCGTGGGTGACGTGGCCAAGGACCTGGGGCTGCAGCTGCCGGAGCTTAGAGATAGCCGCGTCCGCGTTGTATCCGAAGGTAGGACGCAGTATTTCTCTCTGCACGGGAAGACGGGACATTTAGTGACGGCCGAGAGGATCGACAGGGAGCAGCTGTGCCGGCTGCTGGAGAAATGCGTGCTGCGCTGTGAGCTGATAGTTGAGGCCGAAATGCAAGCATATGGTATCGAAGTAGAAATCTCGGACATTAACGACAACGCACCCGCCTTCAAAGAAATTGAACTGGAGCAGAGAATAAGCGAGACAACAGCCCCAGGATCGCGATTTCCCTTGGCTGAGGCTCAGGATCCGGACTTGGGACGCAATTCCCTGCAGAACTACGAACTGAGCGGCGACGAGCACTTCTCGCTGGCCGTGCAGGCGGGTCCCGGCGGGGATCAGCGTCCCGAGCTGGTGCTGGCGAAGGCGCTGGATCGGGAGGAGGCGGCGTTTCACGAGCTGGTGCTGAGGGCGAGTGACGGCGGCGATCCGGCACGGACGGGCACGGCGCGGATCCGCGTGACGGTGCTGGACGCGAACGACAACGCGCCCGTGTTCAGCCAGGCGGAGTACACGGTGCGTGTGCCGGAGGACGTGCCCGTGGGCTCCACCCTCGTTACCGTCTCGGCGTCGGACGCGGATGAGGGTCTGTACGGGAATGTGAAATACTCGATGAAGAAAGCGACAGACATGGCATTGGATATTTTCCATCTGGATGCTGAGACGGGAGAGATCACGCTGGTGCGGAGCCTTGACTTTGAGGGAGGTGGCACCCACGAACTTTACGTGGAGGCACGCGATGGCGGAGACCTATCTGATACGGTAAAAGTCACGATCACTGTGGCAGACATAAATGATAACGTACCTCAGATTTCCGTGCGATCGGCATTGAGTGAGATTTCTGAGGACGCCCCGGCGGGGACGGTGGTGGCCCTGCTGCACGTGCAGGACCGCGACTCGGGGGCCAACGGAGAAGTGCGCTGCTCCCTCGACGGGGATGTCCCGTTCCGGCTGCAGAGCTCGCAGGGCAGCTACTATCGCGTGGTGACAGCGAAAGAGCTGGACCGGGAGAAGGAGTCGGAGTACAACGTGACCGTGCGGGCGACGGATGGAGGGTCTCCGTCCCTGCAGAGCAGCGCCGTGCTGGCGCTGCGGGTGCTGGACGTGAACGACAACGCGCCCGTGTTCGCGCAGGAGCGCTACAGTGCGCGGCTGTCGGAGAACAACGCGGCGGGCGCGCTGGTGCTGAGGGTGCGGGCGACGGACGCGGACTGGGGGCAGAACGCGCGCGTGCGGTACCGGCTGGGGGAGGGCCGGGTGCGGGGCGCGCCGCTGTCGTCGTACGTGTCGGTGCAGGCGGACACGGGCGCGCTGTACGCGCTGCGCTCGTTCGACTACGAGGAGGTGCGCGAGGTGGGGCTGTGGGTGCGGGCGGAGGACGGCGGCGAGCCGGCGCTGAGCAGCAACGTGTCGGTGCGGCTGCTGATCGTGGACGAGAACGACAACGCGCCGCAGGTGCTGTACCCGCCTCCTTCGGCGGCGGCGGCGCTGGGGCCGAGGGCGGCGGCGGGCGCGGGCTGGGCGGGCGTGGAGCTGGCCCCGCGCTCGTCCGAGCCCGGCGCGCTCGTGGCCAAGGTGGTGGCGGTGGACGCGGACGCGGGGCAGAACGCGTGGCTGTCGTACGAGCTGGCCAAGGCCACGGAGCCGGGGCTGTTCCGCGTGGGGCTGCACAGCGGCGAGGTGCGCACGGCGCGCTTCCCGCTCGCCCGCGACGCGGCGCGCCACAGCCTCGTGGTGCTGGTCAAGGACCACGGGCGGCCGGCGCTGTCGGCCACGGCCACGCTCAGCGTGCTGCTGGCCGACAGCGTGGCCGAGCTGCTGGCCGAGCTGGGCAGCGCGGCCCACGCCGCCACAGAGCCCGCACAGCCGCCCGGCAGCCTCACGCGCTGGCTGGTGCTGGCCGTGGCCGCCGTCTCCTGCCTCTTCCTCGCCTTCCTGCTGCTGCTGCTCGCGCTGCGCCTCAGGCGCTGCCAACGCTCCAGGCAGCAGCAGCTGCTGCAGGCGGACGCCAGCGGCGCCTTGCGCGGCGTGCCGGCCACGCACTTCGTGGGCATCGACGGCGTGCGCGCCTTCCTGCACTCCTACTCGCACGACGTGTCTCTCACGGCCGACTCGCGCAAGAGCCACCTCCGCTTCTCGGGCGGCAGCTGCTGCGACACCCTCCCGGCCCGGCCGCCGCCCGACGAGCCCGCGCCGCTGCTCGGGGTAGACGACCCTGCCGGCACTGCCCCCGCGGACCCCGCCGCTCCCTCGGTGAGTTCCTCGGTCTCCAGTCTTTCCGCGATGCTTCCCTCTTCTGCTCCGCTGCCCTTTTTCTCCAGTGGTGTGTGTCCTGTGTAGCGAAGTCTTCTCACAAGGAAGGCACAACTCAATTCACCGACGCGCTTTGCTCTGGAGCGTTTCTTGCTGCCAGGAGTGGGACGTGGAGTCAGTGCTCAGCCTTAAAGTTGTTGTGCGAGGTAGAATGGAGGCTGCTCTTGTCTGGAGGTCCGTTCTTTCTGAGCTCTGCGATTTTATTAATCATCATTTCGTTTCCCCATTTATCCCCTGGCAAGTGTAATTCCTGTCAGTATTTGGTATTCTCACCGGACGTGTTGCATTATTAGCAAATGGAATTTACGTTGTTTGCAGGATCGGGTGTCTTACCGGCAGCACATGTGCATGAGCTGGTTGAGGTCCTCTTGAAATTGCACTTAGTCGTCTGGTGTGTTATATCGCTGGTCATCAATTCCAGCCTTCTCGGCCTTTCTGTGCCTTCAGGATAATGCAATGACCAACCAAATATTTTCTTAACGTGTCCATGCCTTTGTTTGTGTTCCTGGTGGAGGAAGAGACCGGGCAACCACCAGTCCCTTAGCGATGTGTGTCCACTTGCCATGAAGCAGAAAAAACCTTTTATATTCTGGCTATTTGGGAAAGTCTGTAGTGGAAATGGCGGTGCATGAGGAAATGGCATATTTGTCTGAAATTCGTGATCAGATCATGGTGCATGTTGAAGAGAAATGGCAAGAGCGTGATTTTCTTCTTGTCAAGGACTTTTGGCTAGGCAACATGATAAGCAGTTTGATTTGGGAGCTCGGGGAGGTTCTTCCTGCGTCTGTGCATCTGATTTTAACTAATAGCTTAATTGCAGATTTGCTGCAAGTGCCACAAGAAGATCTTTGGGGAAAGGAAACTGTATTCATTATGTATTTGAGACCGTAATCAGGTACCTCCCATAAATGCCCTTATGTAGAACAGTAAATTGTGACCATATCTTTTCTGCAGGTGTCTTCTTAATGCCTCGTTCCTTGTTCTGACCTGAAGGGGGATCTTTGTATCAGAAAATGTGTGGCAGATCAGATCTGTCACTATTGTTTGACTGTCCACACACGCCTTACATTTTTCCAGCCATAAAGCGATTAACTTTCAGAGAGATTGTTCCTGAAGATATAAAGTGTGGAAATGCTCTTACATGTCACATGCACGTGGTGTGAAATCAAATATTATCCATGGTAAAGAGCAACTGTTTATCGATTTGGTCTAGCTGCAAACCCTGAAGATCAATGAGAATTATGTGAGCTGTGAAGGGTTTGAGGAGGGTCCTGGTAGTGGTGTGTGTGAGGATGTACTGGTGGAGGCAATGCATGTATTTAGTCGATTGCCAGCATTTCTTGATGACCTTCTGAAAATGTTCTTGAGTTCATACACTGTTGACTGGTCCATTATGAGAGCTGCCTGTGGCTTATGCGTTTGCAGAGTATTGTATTTTTCTCACTAGCTCACATTTCTTACAGGCATTTGTACTGTGATCGTTCTCAGGGAAGGAGAAAGGTGTGTGTCCTGCTTTTCTTTTGGTGGTGTCTGACTGGATAGGTGTCTTTCCTGTTGCATAATGTTTGTGCAGGGTTAAAAATTCTGTGTCCAGAGACAGGGCAGATGAAAACGTTTGCTGCGGTTTTATGTGAGGAGTCCAAAAAGTGTAAAGACAGTGTAGAAGTTCAGATTGTCCTAATAGTCCTATGAGGAACAGAGTCGTGATTCTGTGCATTTTCCCATATTTCCTGTACAAAGAAATTACTATGAGGAGCTGTGGCTTTGGTGTGAGCGTGTGTGTGAGCGTCGTGGACATTTCCCCAACCAGATACCCTTATTGTGTACCTACTGCCATTGAGATAGTCTGACATGTTTAGCTATTGCACCTTGCACAGAAAGGAAACTCCGCTTTCTGGTAACTGTACATGGCCTAATCATGGTGGATGTTAAAGACATTTTTGCCAGGACAACTGGGGGTTTGATTAGATATTCTTGCAAATTATGAAGGTCAGAGAACACCGTGTAAGTTGTGCAGCTTTTAGAAGAATAGTTCTGTGACACATATGTCAAGGTGTGTTGAAGGACACACGAGAGATGGTTTGCTCTTTGCCCTGTTCATTGCCCAGCTATAGTAAAATACAATGTGATCCTCTTCTTTCTGAGTAAGGTTGGCCTAACATAACTTAGTCCAGGTGTATGGAAAGTGCTAGGAACTTCCTCCTGTGTTTGCAGGCTGTTGTGTTAATTTGAAGCAATGGTTTATTTAGCTAATTTTGGCAAGTGTCATTAAGGAAGCTTTGGGAGTCGACAACCCTGTATTCAATACCCACTAAGTACTTGAACTACGTGCCTAATGTGCCAAATGATCTGGAAGTGTGTGTGTTGATTCTGCCCCTTTCTGCAGATATAAAATCCTTGCCTTACTCGTTTTCATAGAATGTTGCCTTAAAATGTTACTGGAAGAATTTCTCTTACTTGTCACATGCACAAGCTGAGAAGTCAAATACTATCCACGGTTAGTAGGAAGCCATCTGAACACCTTCTCTTTCTGTTGAATCTCTCTTCAAGTTTTGAATATCTATGGTCATTATGTGAGCTGTGAAGGCTTTTAGGAGAGACTTGGGGGTGCTGTGTGTGTGAGAAGTTAGTGGTGGAGACAAGGCATGTGTTTTGTTGATTCCCATCATTTATTCATGGCCTTCAGAAAATTGGCTGAAGGTGTCTTTCCTTTTTGACATTCCATCGTTTGGACTCCCATGGCCAAGGTGTGAGTTCACCAGTGTGGTTTTTTGTTCCATGATGTTTTCTGTGAATGGTAGCTGTCAGGCCTAGATGGAAACTTTGCATCAAGAGTACTACAGTTGCACACCTTCCAAAGAACCCCTGGGCTGGAGAAGTAGGATGTTCTCTTTGAGGAATACTTTGATAACTGCATCACTAATTGAGCTGCCAATATTTTATAGGCTTTATAACATCTCTCTGTTGCTCAAATTAGTGTGTTGGGCACTAAAATCCTTGTGTTTTCATCAGCGTTGTGTACATTGGAATCTGAGAAGCTGCGTGATGTCTGTCTTTGAAATTAGCTTTTCTGTTGTATGATGACAAAGGGAAGAAGTCTGTCTATCCAGAGACAGGTCCAGTGTAGGAGTTCACTGTGGAATAGTTTGCAATGGATAAAAGAAATGCATAAAGCTCAACTTGTCCTCAGAGTTAGGTGAGACCTCCACCTGTGGATCCACAGATATTGTTTTTGCTTTTCTGTGGCTGTGGTCTATGGTTTGAGGTCCACTGTGACTCTCTTGTGTACTTGTTACAAAACAATTTCCCTGGTTTTGTACCTCCTACAAATTACACACTCTGAAACGTGCATTTATGGTTCATACATTCTGGACGTTTCACAAGCTGAGTATTGTTTAAATACCCCACCGAAGCTGGATGTGACAAAATAATTTGAAAGCAGAGGGAGGAGTCTGAGAGACTGAATTTGAACCAAGAGAACAGGTGTGTTGAAGTGTTTTTGTGATTGGGTAGTGTTTGGATTTCAGATGTGGTGCAAGGCCTGAGTCATTTTTTTGCCTGTTATGCTCGTGTCCCTTTGCTGAAATTCACTGACAATCATGGAGCAATAATGAACCCTGTCAAGTGGGTAGAACGGTTTATAATTCCTGCATGAAATAACTATTATTTGGTCCTATTTAAGGACTCAGAAATTACCGTTTTTCATGGTCAAGTTCTGAAGTATGGAGATGCAGAAGAATGAACTAAGATAAATCAGAAACAAAATAATGTGTTGTTCTGCTATTGTAACATAGAGCTATAAACATTGCTATAGGCTGATCTCTCTCTCAGGTTAATTTGCCCCATGTAAGAAAATATGAACTCAGGATACCCGATGGAGTGCTAAAAGGCTCCTAAAGTGTTCCCTAGCTATACTGTAATGCTCTTAGAGTTGTACCACGTTTTTATTGAGAGTAGCTGGGTTCCTGTCATTATTGCTCTGCCAGGACCACTTCGTTCAGAGTATTCAATGTTACTCAGGGAGATGACCTAAAAGCACCAAAGAGGACAGCGTCCCTCAGTTACAAATGCCTTAGCAAGCACATTAAGCAAGTGGTTTTGCGCTTGCTGATTGGAAGGCAGGACAGAACACACAGCGAGAGCAGCCCTTAATCGCTGCGCAAAACGACCGCGACCATGAGGCGGGTGCAGTGCGGTCGCGGCGCCTCCGGGTGCCGCTGTTGGCCGCCGCCGAGCGGCGCTGGAGCCGCAGCCGCAGCCGCCGCAGCGTCCTGCCCCCGCAGGCTGCTCGCTCGGCCGGCGCCGGCCACAGCGGCAGCGGCACGGGCAGCACAGGCGAGAGGCGGCGCGGGCAGCAGCGCCCAAGGAGCCAAAGCCGGTCTCGCTGCGCTGCTCTGCTCTGCGGCGGTCCCTGCGCTCGCTGCGCGGAGCGGAGCGGCTGCTCGGGAGGCAGAGCGGCGGCAGGAGCCGGGAGAGCGCGGCGAGCGCTGCCCACAATGGCAGCGGGCAGGCGGAGGCAGAGCCGCGGGCCGCCGGCCGGGCGAGCGCTGCTGCTGCTGCTGCTGCCCGCCCTGCTGCTGTGCCTGTGCTGCCGGGCGGCGGCCGAGCGGGTCCGCTACGCCATCGCCGAGGAGCTGCCCACAGGCTCGCTGGTGGGGCCGCTGGCGCGGGACCTGGGGCTCAGCCCGGACCAGCTGCCGGCGCGCAAGCTGCGGGTGGCGTCTGCTGGCAAAAAGCAGCAGAAATACTTTACTGTGAGCGAGGAGAACGGGAACCTGTACGTGAGTGAGCGGCTGGACCGGGAGGAGCTGTGCGGCGAGTCGGCGTCCTGCTCCATCAGCTTCGAGGCGCTGGTCCACAACCCTCTTAATGTTTTCCACGTCGACGTGATCATCCAGGACGTTAACGACAACTCTCCGACCTTCAGGAAGGCTGCTCTGGAACTCGAGATAGGTGAATGGGTCCCACCTGGGACTCGTTTTCCTCTGGAGATGGCCCGAGACGCAGACGTGGGAAGCAACTCCATGCTGACTTACCAGCTCAGCAACAACCCGTCCTTCAGTCTGGCCTTGAAGGAGAACTCGGGTGGAAAGAAGCAGCCGGAATTAGTGCTGGAGAGAGCGCTGGACAGGGAGAAGCAGAGTTCCTTTGAATTGCTGCTAACGGCAACGGATGGCGGGGACCCAGCCAAGTCAGGAACTGTTCAGGTTCGCGTCAACGTGACTGACTTAAACGACAACCCACCCGTGTTCAGCAAAAGCATCTACGAGGCGCGAGTAGCCGAAAATATGCCCGCGGGATCGCTGGTGCTGCGAGTGCGGGCTACGGATACGGACGCGGGGTCCAATGGCCAGGTCTCCTACTCCTTTGGAAACGTTCCGGTCGAAATCCAGTCTTTCTTCGCTGTTGACAGCGAGAGCGGTGAGGTCAGAACTATGGGTTCCCTCGACTTCGAGGAAACGACTAAATACATTTTCGAACTGGAGGCAAGAGATGGGGGCGGGCTCACCGGTCACTGTGAAATCCAGATAGATATCACTGACGTGAATGACAACGCACCAGAGATCACGATTCTGTCACTGTCGAGTCCCGTGCCCGAGGACGCGCCGGTCGGCACCGTGGTGGCCCTGCTGAACGTGGACGACGCTGACTCTGGCGAGAACGGTGAGGTGTCGTGCGAGCTGTCGGGAGAGGCGGCGCTGTCGATCGTGGCGTCGTCGGGCGGCTCGTACAAGGTGGTGACGGCGAGCGCGCTGGACCGCGAGCAGGCGGCGGAGCACCGCGTGTGGGTGGTGGCCCGGGACCGGGGCAGGCCGGCGCTGTGGAGCCGCAGGGAGCTGTCGCTGGAGGTGTCGGACGTGAACGACAACGCGCCGGTGTTCTCGGAGGCGGCGTACAGCGCGTACGTGCGGGAGAACAACTTGGCGGGCGCGCTGGTGCTGCGCGTGAGCGCGCGGGACGCGGACGCGGGCGCCAACGGGCGCGTGAGCTACTGGCTGGCGGGCGGCAGCGCGGGCGCGGCGGGCGCGGCGCCGCTCGTGTCGGTGGAGGCGCGGAGCGGCGCGGTGTACGCGCAGCGCTCCTTGGACTACGAGCAGTGCCGCGAGTTCGCGGTGACGGTGCGGGCGCAGGACGGCGGGGCGCCGGCGCGCAGCTCCACGGCCACGGTGCGCGTGTTCGTGCTCGACCAGAACGACAACGCGCCGCGGGTGCTGTGGCCGGCGCCGGCCGCGGCGGCGGGAAGTGCGGCGGCGGCGGCGGTGGCGCCGGCGGCTTTCGAGGTGGTGCCGCGCTCGGCCGAGGCCGGCTACCTGGTGGCCAAGGTGGTGGCGGTGGACGCGGACGCGGGGCGCAACGCGTGGCTGTCGTACGAGCTGGTGCAGGCGTCGGAGCCGGCGCTGTTCCGCGTGGGGCTGCACAGCGGCGAGGTGCGCACGGCGCGGGCCGTGTCCGACAGGGACGCGGCCAAGCAGCGGCTCGTGGCGCTCGTCAAGGACCACGGGCAGCCGGCGCTGTCGGCCACGGCCACGCTGCACGTGGTGCTGGCCGACAGCTTGCAGGAGGCGCTGCCGGAGCTGAG
>VXBX01003869.1:48165-153044 GCA_013400415.1 Scytalopus superciliaris | reverse complement strand
GTGAGCGAGGAGAACGGGAACCTGTACGTGAGTGAGCGGCTGGACCGGGAGGAGCTGTGCGGCGAGTCGGCGTCCTGCTCCATCAGCTTCGAGGCGCTGGTGCACAACCCTCTTAATGTTTTCCACGTCGACGTGATCATCCAGGACGTTAACGACAACTCTCCGACCTTCAGGAAGGCTGCTCTGGAACTCGAGATAGGTGAATGGGTCCCACCTGGGACTCGTTTTCCTCTGGAGATGGCCCGAGACGCAGACGTGGGAAGCAACTCCATGCTGACTTACCAGCTCAGCAACAACCCGTCCTTCAGTCTGGCCTTGAAGGAGAACTCGGGTGGAAAGAAGCAGCCGGAATTAGTGCTGGAGAGAGCGCTGGACAGGGAGAAGCAGAGTTCCTTTGAATTGCTGCTAACGGCAACGGATGGCGGGGACCCAGCCAAGTCAGGAACTGTTCAGGTTCGCGTCAACGTGACTGACTTAAACGACAACCCACCCGTGTTCAGCAAAAGCATCTACGAGGCGCGAGTAGCCGAAAATATGCCCGCGGGATCGCTGGTGCTGCGAGTGCGGGCTACGGATACGGACGCGGGGTCCAATGGCCAGGTCTCCTACTCCTTTGGAAACGTTCCGGTCGAAATCCAGTCTTTCTTCGCTGTTGACAGCGAGAGCGGTGAGGTCAGAACTATGGGTTCCCTCGACTTCGAGGAAACGACTAAATACATTTTCGAACTGGAGGCAAGAGATGGGGGCGGGCTCACCGGTCACTGTGAAATCCAGATAGATATCACTGACGTGAATGACAACGCACCAGAGATCACGATTCTGTCACTGTCGAGTCCCGTGCCCGAGGACGCGCCGGTCGGCACCGTGGTGGCCCTGCTGAACGTGGACGACGCTGACTCTGGCGAGAACGGTGAGGTGTCGTGCGAGCTGTCGGGAGAGGCGGCGCTGTCGATCGTGGCGTCGTCGGGCGGCTCGTACAAGGTGGTGACGGCGAGCGCGCTGGACCGCGAGCAGGCGGCGGAGCCCCGCGTGTGGGTGGTGGCCCGGGACCGGGGCAGGCCGGCGCTGTGGAGCCGCAGGGAGCTGTCGCTGGAGGTGTCGGACGTGAACGACAACGCGCCGGTGTTCTCGGAGGCGGCGTACAGCGCGTACGTGCGGGAGAACAACTTGGCGGGCGCGCTGGTGCTGCGCGTGAGCGCGCGGGACGCGGACGCGGGCGCCAACGGGCGCGTGAGCTACTGGCTGGCGGGCGGCAGCGCGGGCGCGGCGGGCGCGGCGCCGCTCGTGTCGGTGGAGGCGCGGAGCGGCGCGGTGTACGCGCAGCGCTCCTTGGACTACGAGCAGTGCCGCGAGTTCGCGGTGACGGTGCGGGCGCAGGACGGCGGGGCGCCGGCGCGCAGCTCCACGGCCACGGTGCGCGTGTTCGTGCTCGACCAGAACGACAACGCGCCGCGGGTGCTGTGGCCGGCGCCGGCCGCGGCGGCGGGAAGTGCGGCGGCGGCGGCGNCTGAGCGAGCGGCCGGCGGGCGCCGACGCGCCGGCCGAGCTGCAGTTCTACCTGGTGCTGGCGCTGGCGCTGCTGTCGGCGCTCTTCCTGCTCAGCGTGGCGCTGGCCGTGCTGGCGCGGCTGCGCCGGGCCGGGCCGCCCGCCGTGCTGCGCTGCCTGGGCGCGCAGCGCTTCTCCGTGGCCGGCGCCGCCTTCCCGGCCGACTTCTGCGAGGGCACCTTGCCCTACTCCTACAACCTGTGCGTGGCGCCGCCGCCCCGCGCCGTGCCCGAGGCCGCTTGGCCGCCGCCGCCGCTGCCCGTCCTGCCCGCCGAGGACCTTCTGGCGGCCGGGGAGCCCTGCGACAAGCGGAGCCCGAGCGACAGCAGCGCCGTCCCGGGAGAGCCGCCCGCCGACCCGGACAAAACGCAGGTCTGTAAGCCTGCGCTTACTTTCTCGCATTTTTGTTAGCTTGTGCTGGTGGCTGTGGGTTAAGGTTTAATGGAGGGAGGTTTTTTCGGTTTTGTTTTGGGTTTTTGTGCCTTTTAAAATTAGTATTATTATTTTCTGGGGTTGTTCGTGCAGGTCCGTGTGCTTAGTGAACGTGTGAAATAATTACAGAACGTGGATCTTTAGTTTTTAGAGTATATGAGAGGTTTGAGGTGTTGAATTTTTCTTCCCGGTAGTTTTTTTGTTTTTTTGTTTTTTTTTTTAAGCTGTGTATTTGGGCTTTATAATGTTGTATCTATGTTGGACTCAGAAAGGAATAGTTGCATGTGGCTCTATGAAGATGGAACTTACACCCCTCTGTTTGTCCTCCCATCTTTTGCGTGACGGCTGCTGCAGAGACAGTTACACTACAGAGTAGGGTTAATTTAGGATCTCAAAAAACTCTGTATGGAAGCACTGAGTCCTCAGAGTAAGCACCGTATTAAGTAAGGCTCTAATTAAAAATTCCAAAGTCGTGGTCTGAGAATGGGCATCAATGCAGGCGTAATTAGACCCATCTTCGATGTGCAGGTGCAAAGTAGCAAGGACTGTCCCCATACTGCTTGTATCGGTGAACACTGCGAATGTTCCTGAGTAGTTTTGCTACTCCATAACATACTTCTGATCCTCTGAAAGGCTGAGGAAATAATCCGTCCAGCACGACTGGTAGAAAAACTGCAATTAGGGGCGGAGTTTGTGCTTTTGGACTTAAGCAATAAATCTCATGCTATTCCACACGTCATATTCAGAGAGGTTTATATTCATATTACGTAGCAACGGTAATAACGTTTTCCCGTACGGTAGAAATAATATAATCACTGGAGGCGTGTTGCTTCTGCCTGGTCATCATCAGCTGGTGGATCAAACCAGAGACCAGCTGGGCGAAAAGCAGCGTGTCTCGATCCCACGAATCTCCCGCGGGCAAAAGAAGGCGAGTAGCGTTGGGTGCCTGCAGTGCCGGGAGGAGGCTGCGGGCGCCGCTGTTGACCGAGAGGAGCGAGAGGAAGGTCGGAGCGCTGCAGCCCCGCCCGCTGCGGACCCGCTCGATCGGTCGCTCGGTGTCCGGTTCGGCGGCCGGGCGAGCTGCAGTGGCCCCGCGGTGCGGATCCTTTCTGCACGAAGGCCGAGGAGCCGGCGGCAGCGGCTGTGTGCAGAAGCTGAGAACAGCGAGTCGGATCGGAAGCTGGTGGCTAGGAGGTGTTGCGGTGCCGGCAGTGCCGCGGCGGAGATGTGCCCGGCGGGGAGGCGCTGGGGCCGGCGGCAACGAGTCCTGCTGTGGGGAGTCCTGCTGGCGGCGTGGGAGGCGGCGTGGGGGCAGCTGCGCTACTCGGTGCCCGAGGAGATGCCCAAGGGCTCGTTCGTGGGTGACGCGGTCAAGGACCTGGGGCTGCAGCTGCCGGCGCTTAGAGATAGTGGCGTCCGCGTTGTCTCCGAAGGTAGGATGCAGTATTTCTCTCTGCACGGGAAGACGGGACATTTAGTGACGGCCGAGAGGATCGACAGGGAGCAGCTGTGCCGGCTCGTGGAGAAATGCGTGCTGCGCTGTGAGCTGATAGTGGAGGGGGAAATGCGGGTTTACGGAATCCAAGTGGAAATAACGGACATTAATGACAATGCCCCAAGCTTCAAGGAAACTCAGGTGGAGGAGAGGATAAGTGAGATGACAGCCCTGGGGTCGCGGTTTCCCCTGGCCAGGGCTCACGACCCCGATTCGGGACAGAATTCCCTGCAGAGCTACGAGCTGAGCGGCGACGAGCACTTCTCGCTGGCCGTGCAGGCGGGTCCCGGCGGGGATCAGCGTCCCGAGCTGGTGCTGGCGAAGGCGCTGGATCGGGAGGAGGCGGCGTTTCACGAGCTGGTGCTGAGGGCGAGTGACGGCGGCGATCCGGCACGGACGGGCACGGCGCGGATCCGCGTGACGGTGCTGGACGCGAACGACAACGCGCCCGTGTTCAGCCAGGCGGAGTACACGGTGCGTGTGCCGGAGGACGTGCCAGTGGGCTCCACCCTCGTCACCGTCACAGCCGTCGACGAGGACGAGGAGCAGTATGGGATCGCGAGATACTCGTTGAAAAAAGAGACGGACGGAGCATCGGACGTTTTCCATCTGGACTCTGAGACAGGAGCGATCACGCTTTTGCGGAGCCTGGACTTCGAGGAAGGCAACTACTACGAAGTGGACGTGCAGGCACGAGACGGGGGAGGACTTTCCGACACAGCAAAAGTTAAGATTACCGTGACAGACGTGAACGACAACCTGCCAGAGATTTCTGTGCAGTCGACGCTGAGTGATATCTTGGAGGATGCCCCCTCGGGGACGGTGGTGGCCCTGCTGCATGTGCAGGACCGCGACTCGGGGGCCAACGGAGAGGTGCGCTGTTCTCTGGAGGGAAGTGTGCCATTTCGCCTAGAGAAGTCCTTTGAGGACTACTATCGTGTGGTGACAGTGAAGGAGCTGGATCGCGAACAGGTGTCAGAGTACAACGTGACAGTGAGGGCAACGGACGGAGGGTCTCCGTCCTTGCAGAGCAGCGCCGTGCTGGTGCTGCGGGTGCTGGACGTGAACGACAACGCGCCCGTGTTCGCGCAGGAGCGCTACAGTGCGCGGCTGTCGGAGAACAACGCGGCGGGCGCGCTGGTGCTGAGGGTGCGGGCGACGGACGCGGACTGGGGGCAGAACGCGCGCGTGCGGTACCGGCTGGGGGAGGGCCGGGTGCGGGGCGCGCCGCTGTCGTCGTACGTGTCGGTGCAGGCGGACACGGGCGCGCTGTACGCGCTGCGCTCGTTCGACTACGAGGAGGTGCGCGAGGTGGGGCTGTGGGTGCGGGCGGAGGACGGCGGCGAGCCGGCGCTGAGCAGCAACGTGTCGGTGCGGCTGCTGATCGTGGACGAGAACGACAACGCGCCGCAGGTGCTGTACCCGCCTCCTTCGGCGGCGGCGGCGCTGGGGCCGAGGGCGGCGGCGGGCGCGGGCTGGGCGGGCGTGGAGCTGGCCCCGCGCTCGTCCGAGCCCGGCGCGCTCGTGGCCAAGGTGGTGGCGGTGGACGCGGACGCGGGGCAGAACGCGTGGCTGTCGTACGAGCTGGCCAAGGCCACGGAGCCGGGGCTGTTCCGCGTGGGGCTGCACAGCGGCGAGGTGCGCACGGCGCGCTTCCCGCTCGCCCGCGACGCGGCGCGCCACAGCCTCGTGGTGCTGGTCAAGGACCACGGGCGGCCGGCGCTGTCGGCCACGGCCACGCTCAGCGTGCTGCTGGCCGACAGCGTGGCCGAGCTGCTGGCCGAGCTGGGCAGCGCGGCCCACGCCGCCACAGAGCCCGCACAGCCGCCCGGCAGCCTCACGCGCTGGCTGGTGCTGGCCGTGGCCGCCGTCTCCTGCCTCTTCCTCGCCTTCCTGCTGCTGCTGCTCGCGCTGCGCCTCAGGCGCTGCCAACGCTCCAGGCAGCAGCAGCTGCTGCAGGCGGACGCCAGCGGCGCCTTGCGCGGCGTGCCGGCCACGCACTTCGTGGGCATCGACGGCGTGCGCGCCTTCCTGCACTCCTACTCGCACGACGTGTCTCTCACGGCCGACTCGCGCAAGAGCCACCTCCGCTTCTCGGGCGGCAGCTGCTGCGACACCCTCCCGGCCCGGCCGCCGCCCGACGAGCCCGCGCCGCTGCTCGGGGTAGACGACCCTGCCGGCACTGCCCCCGCGGACCCCGCCGCTCCCTCGGTGAGTTCCTCGGTCTCCAGTCTTTCCGCGATGCTTCCCTCTTCTGCTCCCCTGCCCTTTCCCCCCGCAGTGTTCTGTTTCCTTCGTAAGAAAATTTGTAACAAGGAAGGCAAATCCTTTTTTAGCGACTTGGTGTGGGCTGGTGCCTCTTTCTGCTGTGTGATCGATGCGGGGTCGGTTCTCAGTCTTATGGTTGCTCGGCGTTGCAAGAGATATGTTGGAGAGATGTTGCTTCTTGTTGGAGGTTCAGTCTTCGGGTTCTGTTGTTTTTATCAGTTGCCGGGTCGTATCTCGTTTTATTACCCACAAGCTTAATTCCGTTTTTCCAATCAGTATTAACTCTTCTGAAGTAATGTACTGCGTTGTAAGGAAATGCAAATTTGCTTTTTAAGCAGTGTTAAGTGTGTTCCCGATAGCACATGTGCTTGAGTAGGGTGAGAAAGGAAGCATTTTTGGCCCCGCTCAGAAATATCGGTGTTTTGAAAATACTTTCACCTTTTTTGAAATTCTTTCCCCTCCCCAACTTCATGATCGGCTCGCATGTATAGTATCGCCTTAACTTATACAGTTCATTATTTATTGTCCTTGAGAAGAGAGCATGAGCTACACAGTAGTACGGATTTTGAACAGCACCACTTTTCTTGTCTCTTTTTGTTTCACTTAATTATCACTCTCTCAGTGTTACAAATTCTTTTCTTTTAATAATATTTAGGATGAATTGTTGGAAATGGACGTGGATTTTTTCCTGTTTCTCGTTGCGTCTTGTGGGTTTTTCACTTGTGAAAGATCTTAATACAGCGTGTTCCTGAACGGTTGTGACAGCAGTGTCAGTTTTGTGTAGCAGAATGCATTGTGTGTTTTCCATGTTGGAGGTCTTTCGCTCTCAACCGGGAGACCATTTCCAGGCGAGTTTGCGAGATTACTTGCAGGAATTTCTCTGGTTTGGTTAAAAGTGAGTTTCAGCCCCAGAAGGGACTGAGAAGAGATGATAGAAGGGGAGCAAAATTGCTTGTTGCACTGGTGACACTGGTTTGTCACCTGGGTGGTCAGACATCGCTGTGCTCTTCCAAAGATGGAATGGAGTCAAAGAACTGGAACTTCCCAGACTGAATATTGTGCTTAGAGACTATAAGACTTCAAACTAAGGGTGAAGTGCAAGAAAGTAGAGTATGTTGTCACGATTTCTGCTGAGGTGTGCAACAGACAGCACTGCAAGAAATGTCACGGTACACTTGCTGTGAAGAGTTTTTCGTTTGTGCTCTTTATGCCACCTTAACTGTCGTTTGGTATGTTTCTCTCTCGTGTAGCAGCGCTCAATCTTTAGATGCCAAGTGTTTAAAATCGTTGCAAACTGTGTATGAGGAAGACAGTAGCAAACATTCTTAACGGCGTTACTGGTTAGCAAGGTTGTTTTCTCCTTCTCTGCTCCTTACCAGCCGGTGAGCACATCCAGAGTCTTACTGCACCTGGAATGATTTTGTGAGAATGCCTTTGTACACGGGAAGCCTTTTCTGAGAAACGAATGTTAATTTCCTAGGGACTGTTACTGCCCTGTGGGCGCTTTTCGTCTGGTTTACTCTTTGCTCTTGTGGTTTTTTCCAGAGAGATATGGTTACAGGTTCAGAGAGGTGTAGTTATAGGTAGTGCTGTAGCCAAGGCTGTAGCGACAGTATGTTCTCATGTGCCTGATGCTCATATAATGTCCATTTCTTGCTCACAATGCTACTTACAGGATTGAACTCTCAGACGTACATAGGTGTTTTCTTCGTGAATGGCTTAGTTGAAGGTTTTTAAAAGCCTATCATTCCTTGCTTTATTTATTACGATTGTTTTACAATACAGTGTTTTCATTTCATGTTCATTCTTTGAAATGCATGAAAGAAGTGTCTAAGTAATGCAGTGCAACAAACGCTGAGGAACTGCGAGATTGTGCATAAACACCTTCTCAACACGGGCGGGTGTCCCTCTTGGTTTTCTCCTCATCTGAAGTAGAGTGTGACTACTTATTTTTAGGAAGAAAGAGCCTGTTCTCACAGCAAGGTTGTGACCAAGCAATCATTTGCTAATAACTCTGTGGTATAAGAAGCTTCTGACAGAGAAACTGTGTCCTGTAGCCTGTATCTTTCTTTCGTAGGAGGTGCAAGAGCAGCATAACTGGGAACCGAGTTATCATCAGGATGCTGTGATTGAGCCCAGTAGTAATCCACGGAGCTATCTCTTGAGCAATAGGAATGTTAGGAAAACCTGCTGTACCCGTAGTTTCCCAGCTCCTGGTCTGTGTAGGGCTAGAAAAGATTCAGCTGATCATAGAGTACATGGTCATGAACCAAGAGTTGTTGATTTGTGTAGATTCTTGTATTCTGTGCTTTCCTTTGATTGTTGCCAGTACAAACAGGCACCGAGGAGGATCAAGTGCTTTTTTTTTTTTCATAGGCATTGCTTTCAAGAGTGTTTTATGGTTTTTGTTATCAGACCATCCCAAGCCGGGAGCATTCAGGTTTTATTGATACATAAGTGTGTGTGCTGTGGGTAATCTGCCTTCTCTAGTTTGCCCTTGTGAAATTTCTTCTTGAGACTTTTTTTTGTTGTTTTTTTTCCTCGATGTTTCTGTCCTGGGAAAGGTAGCTGACAAATCATGTATGTCTCAGGCATCACCACAGAGCAGTAATAGCTCTCCTCTTTACAATTCTCGGAGTAGCATGCTGGTATCCTGGGTGCATGGATACCTTTTTGCTGTCCATCCATGTTTAGATCTACTTACTTACCTCATACACTGAGAAAATATTTGGAAGAAACGCTTTAACAGGTCATTCTTCTCAGCTGTAGAACAGAAAGTTGTGGTAATATTCTTGATTTGTAAAACTGGGAGCATGTACTGATAAAGCTCTTCTAGAGAACAAGACTTGCCGTTTTCCCCCATTCTCAGTCACTCTGAGAGGGATATAAAATAAAAGGAATATAAACAAGAATCTCTTGAAGGGAAATGCTGGTTCTGGTGCTTCTTTTCTACAACGGCTTCTCTTCTGAAGAATTTTGTAGATGTTGCTTCACAGTAATGGTAGAAATTAAATAAAAGAGCTGGGTAAAGACAGCCCAGAGAATAAGAGTAGGGATTGGAATCTGTAAGGCATTTGCTGTGCAGTGCACCTGCTTGTACTTACCTGTACTCACCTGTCCTCACCTCTTTGAAGTCTGCGCGATCCTCCACTGCTCAGGAACAGGTTCCCTACACAGACACTGTATTTTCACTTCTGAACAGAGTTCCTTGGTTCCACTTTCCGTGATATGAGAAAACTCGTCAAACTAAACAACAAATCCAGCTTTTCGGTAACCGAAGGCGGCGACACCCGGGAGGTGCCCGCGGTGCGGCCGGAGGGGAGACCCCCTCGGTCGCGGCCATGAGGCGTGTGCAGTGCGGTCGCGGCGCCTCCGGGTGCCGCTGTTGGCCGCCGCCGAGCGGCGCTGGAGCCGCAGCCGCAGCCGCCGCAGCGTCCTGCCCCCGCAGGCTGCTCGCTCGGCCGGCGCCGGCCACAGCGGCAGCGGCACGGGCAGCACAGGCGAGAGGCGGCGCGGGCAGCAGCGCCCAAGGAGCCAAAGCCGGCCTCGCTGCGCTGCGCTGCTCTGAGCTGCGGCGGCCCCTGCGCTCGCTGCGCGGAGCGGAGCAGAGCGGCTGCTCGGGAGGCAGAGCGGCGGCAGGAGCCGGGAGAGCGCGGCGAGCGCTGCCCACAATGGCAGCGGGCAGGCGGAGGCAGAGCCGCGGGCCGCCGGCCGGGCGAGCGCTGCTGCTGCTGCTGCTGCCCGCCCTGCTGCTGTGCCTGTGCTGCCGGGCGGCGGCCGAGCGGGTCCGCTACGCCATCGCCGAGGAGCTGCCCACAGGCTCGCTGGTGGGGCCGCTGGCGCGGGACCTGGGGCTCAGCCCGGACCAGCTGCCGGCGCGCAAGCTGCGGGTGGCGTCTGCCGGCAAAAAGCAGCTCAAATACTTTACCGTGAGCGAAGAAAACGGAAACTTGTACGTGAGCGAGAGACTGGACCGGGAGGAGCTGTGCGGTGAATCGTCGTCCTGCTCTGTCAGCTTCGAGGCGCTGGTGCACAATCCACTCAACGTCTTCCATGTTCAGGTGGACATCCAGGACGTGAATGACAATGCCCCGCGTTTTCCGCGAGACAAATTTCAGCTGGAAATCAACGAGCTCACTTCTCCCGGCTCCCGTTTCGCCGTGGGCATGGCCGAGGACGCGGATGTGGGCAGCAACTCGCTGCTAGACTACGAGCTGGAGGCCAATGGGTATTTCGCGGTGGAGGTGAAGGAGGGACAGGACGGCAGCAAGTTCGCGGAGCTGGTGCTGCGCCGTGCGCTAGACAGAGAGAGCGAGCAAAGCCTGCGTCTGGTGCTGACGGCGCTGGATGGCGGCGACCCGCCTCGGAGCGGCACAACCCAGCTCTGGATCAATGTCACCGACGCCAACGACAACCCACCCGTGTTTGCGCAGGACAAGTATCACGCTAGCCTGCGTGAGGACACACCGCCGGGCTCGACGGTGCTGAACGTCTCTGCCTCCGATGCAGACGCAGGCACCAACGCTCGTATCACATACGGTTTCGGGGAAACTCCGTCCAAGGTGCTGCAGAAGTTCCTGGTGGATCGAGAGACCGGGACTATCACGCTGCAGGAGGCGCTGGATTTCGAAGACACGCGAGGTTACGCGCTGTTGGTGGAGGCAAAGGACGGTGGCGGTTTGGTGGCGCACTGCAAGGTGAAGGTGGAAGTTCTGGATGTGAACGATAACGCGCCAGAGATTACGATTCTATCACTGTCGAGTCCCGTACCCGAGGACGCTCCGATCGGCACTGTGGTGGCTCTGCTGAACGTGAACGACCCGGACTCCGGCGAGAACGGTGAGGTGTCGTGCGAGCTGTCGGGAGAGGCGCCGCTGTCGATCGTGGCGTCGTCGGGCGGCTCGTACAAGGTGGTGACGGCGAGCGCGCTGGACCGCGAGCAGGCGGCGGAGCACCGCGTGTGGGTGGTGGCCCGGGACCGGGGCAGGCCGGCGCTGTGGAGCCGCAGGGAGCTGTCGCTGGAGGTGTCGGACGTGAACGACAACGCGCCGGTGTTCTCGGAGGCGGCGTACAGCGCGTACGTGCGGGAGAACAACTTGGCGGGCGCGCTGGTGCTGCGCGTGAGCGCGCGGGACGCGGACGCGGGCGCCAACGGGCGCGTGAGCTACTGGCTGGCGGGCGGCAGCGCGGGCGCGGCGGGCGCGGCGCCGCTCGTGTCGGTGGAGGCGCGGAGCGGCGCGGTGTACGCGCAGCGCTCCTTGGACTACGAGCAGTGCCGCGAGTTCGCGGTGACGGTGCGGGCGCAGGACGGCGGGGCGCCGGCGCGCAGCTCCACGGCCACGGTGCGCGTGTTCGTGCTCGACCAGAACGACAACGCGCCGCGGGTGCTGTGGCCGGCGCCGGCCGCGGCGGCGGGAAGTGCGGCGGCGGCGGCGGTGGCGCCGGCGGCTTTCGAGGTGGTGCCGCGCTCGGCCGAGGCCGGCTACCTGGTGGCCAAGGTGGTGGCGGTGGACGCGGACGCGGGGCGCAACGCGTGGCTGTCGTACGAGCTGGTGCAGGCGTCGGAGCCGGCGCTGTTCCGCGTGGGGCTGCACAGCGGCGAGGTGCGCACGGCGCGCTTCCCGCTCGCCCGCGACGCGGCGCGCCACAGCCTCGTGGTGCTGGTCAAGGACCACGGGCGGCCGGCGCTGTCGGCCACGGCCACGCTGCACGTGGTGCTGGCCGACAGCTTGCAGGAGGCGCTGCCGGAGCTGAGTGACAGAGACGATGTGTCCGAGCTGACGCCTGATCTTAACCTCATCCTTGTAGTGTCGCTCGCTGTCGTGTCCTTGTTATTCGTTTCCACGGTCATGTTTGCATTTTTCTCTAAATGCCGTCGGTCGAGGAGCCCTCCCATTTTTATAACGTCTGATAAGGAACTGTATTCCAGTCTCCCCTCAAAATCTACGTACAACTACTGCAACAGCACGCTGCCCTTGCCGTACTCCTATGAGGTGTGTTTAGCCTCCGAGTCGGGGCAGAAAGACTTCACATTTTTGAGACCAGGAACGGCAGAAGTGTCTGCTCGTCTCCTGGCCGGTGAACCCGGCTCAGGCACTCAGTCCGGGAAGGATCCTCCTAGTCCCACTAGCTCGGCACAGGTGAGCTGCTGTCTTAAATTTCTTCTCTGCGGGCTTGTATTAATCTTCTTAGCGTCTGGAGCACAAGCCCTGTGAGGAGCGGCCAAATGACCTGGGGTTGTTTAGCCTGGAGAAAAGGAGGTTCAGGGAAGAGTTTATCACTCTCTACAGCTATCTGAAAGGAGGCAGCCATGTGGGTGTCGGTCTCTTCTCCTAGGCAGCTAGCAATAGGACAAGAGGACCCAGTCATAACCTGCACCAGGGAAAGTTTAGGTTGGACATTAGGAAGAATTTCTACCCAGAAAGTGATTGGGCATTGAAATGGGCTCTCAAGGGAGACGATGGAGTCACCGTCCCCGGAGGTGTTTGAGGAAAGACTAGATGTGGCACTTAGTGCCACGATCTAGTTGACGAGGTGGTGTTAGGTCGTACGTTGGACTCGATGATGTCAGAGATATTTTCCAGCCTAGTTGATTCTATGATTCTTTTTGGTTTTTTTCCTCTCATCTGCTGTGGGGGATCAATGGGCAACCGGCAGAGCTCATTGTCTCCTCTCGGCTCACCGCTCAATAGCTCAGGGGCCTTGGGGTGTGAATGGGTGTGTGCGTGTGCGTGTGTGTGTGTGTGTGTGACATCGACTCATCCTTTTGACCCACGCGGTTTTATCTGTGAATTGTCTATTTTGTCTCTTGGAGCAACGCAATGTTGTCAGCACTTCTCTCTGTCCCGGAGAAGGACAGACAGGTGCGAGTTTCACCGAACCGGAGCGGTGGGATGGACACGGGATGGAGTGGGGACAACAGTGTCGTGGGGTCCGAAGCTCAGACAACCCTTTCGTCTTGATCTGATGACTACTTCACTAATTGTCTCTGCCACATATGAGCGCTTTCATGTGATAATGATGTGTGGTCTGTACCAGCGTGTTCGCTCAGCGAGGGCAGCAACGCTGCAGTTTTCTGCTTTCCTTTCATGCTCGGTTCTTGAGTACTCTGAACCCCTCTATCAGAAGGTGTTGTGTACACCCGTAAACTAACATCTCTGCTCCGTCTGGGGAGACGGAACTAGTGCTTCACTTTAGCTCCGAGCCTGGAATAGAGCAGAAAATGCTTTTGGTTCGCTGGTGCCACAAATTCCTCTGGAGCCCCGGCAGAGCAGGGGATTATGCCTGAGTGAGAGGGTCAGGCTGGGATTTGGCTTGAACCCCTGTCTGAAGGAATTCCTGGGGCAGGGGAAGGCGTTTTTTCTCTTAGCTGTTGCGGGTTTCCACTCCTCTCCGTCCAAACTGTGCTTTCAGGCACTCTGAAGTGTCTTCTGCAATATCTGGGCTTCCCATCAAGGTGGAGGAGACGTAATGTCTCCAGATTAATTAAAATATGTTAGATAGAATTGTTGAGTCTTCCATTCCTTTCCTGAGATCTCTTCTCTGTACTCATCTCTCCACTACTTGGCTGTCCCACTACTGCTGGGATTAAATGAACCAGGTACACACAAGAGTGGTCTGTGCACTCCTATGAAGGGAACTTACTTGAGAACTGCGGTCCCGACGTTAGATAAATTGATCGGTAAAGCGAGTTTAGGAAAGACACGAAATGCGCAGTGGTTGGAAAAAGGATTCAGAGCCTTATTCAGAGAAAATAAGTTGCTGAAGACTGTTTAAAGATTTGTCTCGAAGAGAACAGTGGATTTTCTTGTGTTTAGATTACACGTAAGAAAGAAAGATAAATTGGACTTTGTTGCCTATGAGACAAGAAGTGCTCTGGTAACGTTAGATGGCTATAATTGGATTTTATCCATGTGAACTCTATACTTTTCTCACATTCTGTGGGCTAGTGATAAGAATGATAAATAGCGGTGATAAGGTTTATCTTTTCGCAACGATTAATCAGTAAGAAAGGAAATAGCTGAGCATGTAAAGAGGACGGACTGCGCCGACTCGTTTGATATTGCTGACTGCGTCTCTGGGTGGATGTCCTGTGCTCACAGCAGTTATCAGGATTGTGCGGGGAGAGAACACACGACAGAGTCGAGGTTATTCTCTCTCTGGACAATGTCGTGTTTCCTACGTTGGTGCGGGTGATTTACAGCCCCTACACAGCGAGCTCAGCCATTACAAGTAATGAATAACAAATAACCAGCCGCGAGGTTTCCGAAACAGTTCTGCGGGGCTTTAAGAGAAGCGAATGAACACGTGGGAGCTGATTTTAAATTGAGTTTATTTGACAGATATTGCCGTCCCTTCCTTAGTAGTCTCGGCTGTGGGAAACACCTGGACGCTGTGTCACAGCCGGGTTTTGACAGGGTTCCTGGCACTCCCTTACCAAACATCCTGATCCCATTACACTTTGACAGCTGAGCAGTAGTGCGAGTGACGGACAACGAGGACCGAAATTGGGGTCCTATTATCAGTATGGGTGCGCTAAAAGTCGGAAAACCCGACGTATCGCGGGTTGTTGATGACAGCAACAACCCCAAAGGCAGGCAAGCAGGCAGCTCAGGAAATGTCTGATTTTTGCCCAGGATCTACACGGTGCTGTGACGTGCCGGGCTATTGCTGCGCGGGAACGGGATCCGATCCCGCCCCCGGCGAACCCGCACGTCGCAGACACTAATTTATTTCCCTGCGCCTGGCTGGTGGGAAAAAGTACCAGGGAGCAAGCTGGGAGGTGACGAGCGCAGGAGGGCGTATTAAACCGAGATTTCTACGATTTGTCGGGAAAGATGCCTGCTAGGATAGTGGTAGCGCTGGAGATCCAGCAGGAATCCTGGGAATCCCGCGGTGGGAGCCTCCTCGCGGCGTGACGCTGTCCTGCAGCCGCAGGAGCTGCTCGTAACTCGGCAGCACGAAATCAGTGTCTCTTTGCCGGCGACGCTGCTTTGTTGGCACACTGAGCCACCAGGTCGAGACGCCGTGGTATGCCAGGGAGGGCTGACCAAGCACTTTGCGGGGGGGAGCATGCCCGGCATCCTGAAGGTTTTGAGGGACACTGGATCTGTCGCGTCCTGCCTGTGTTGACTCTCCCCCGGCGCCCTGAATACCCCGGACGACTCTGCCCACTTCTCCTCCCGCCCGCTCCACCTGCCCTTTTCACTCCCGGTGCCTCATTCTAACGAGGCTGATTCCCAGGACACAAACACACACCAAACACCCCACTTCTCTGTATCGCCCCTTTTGGCGTCTTCCTCTCCGCCAACTCTTACACCTTCCTGCTCGCACACGCAGTGCCCCGCGCCCGATCTGCCCTGCCTCTGCCAGTGCTCTCCCTGTCCGTATAGCGGGGTTTCTCTCAGGGTTGTGCTCTCCCTCCGGCTTCTGCCGTCTCCAGCCCCGCTGTCCTCGGGCCGGGGTCGGCGCGCTCCCTCCGGCGGGGCTCGGCGGCGGTGGCAGCCCCGCGGCGGGGCTCCGGAGCCCTGCGCTCTGTGCAGTTATTGGCCGGGACTCTGTGTGCCGCTGTCGGCCAATGATGGAGCGGGGGGGAACTGGCGGCCCGGCCCCGCTCGTAGCCGGGATGAGGCGCAGACGGTCTCAGAGAGACTCTGGGAGTGAGTCACCGCCGAGCCCGCCGAGCAATGCCCGGCTCCCCGCCGCCGCTTCCCGGGGCCGCTGGGCAGCGGCATGACGGGGAGAGCTGAGGATTTCTAGCCGGGGCGGGGGGGCGAAGCGGAGAGCGCGGCTGTCCTGTGCGATGAACGGCGTTGCTGTAAGGAGCCGCGGGGTGACGACGGGGCAGGTACTGAGCCTCTTGCTTTTGTTCGGCGTTTCCAACTGGGTTTCCGCCGCGATTCACTATGCGATTCCCGAGGAGGCGCGGAGAGGCTCCGCGGTGGGGAATGTGGTAGCCGACCTGGCGCTGGACCTCGGGCGGCTGCCGGGACGCCGACTGCGAGTGGTGTCCGGCGGCAACAAGAAGTACTTCGGGGTGGATCTGAAGAGCGGGGCGCTGCTGGTGAGCGAGCGGATAGACCGGGAGGAGCTCTGTGGCGCGCTTTCTCCCTGCACCCTCAGCTTTGAGATCGTGGTGGAAAACCCGCTGGAGCTGTACAGCGGCACCGTAGAGATCCAGGACATCAATGACAACGACCCGGTTTTTCCCAGCAGCCAGGCGAGGCTGGAAATCAGTGAGTCTGTGGCGGCCGGAGCGCGCTTCCCGCTAGAGAGCGCGCAAGACCCCGATGTGGGAATTAACTCTTTGCAGACCTACCAGCTCAGTGCCAACCCGAATTTTGTGCTCGACGTGCAGACGAGGGTGGATGGCAGCAAGTATGCGGAACTGGTGCTAGAGAAGGAGCTGGACAGGGAGGACAAGAAGGAGCTGAATTTGGTCTTGACTGCGCTGGATGGAGGCAGCCCGCCCCGGTCAGCCCATGTGCAGATTCATATTGATGTTGTAGATGCCAATGATAATGCCCCGGTCTTCAACCAGTCCACCTATAAGGCAAGTGTGAGGGAGAACACACCCAGTGGTACCCTGGTCGCCAGGATCAGTGCATACGATCTGGATGATGGGCCCAATGGAGACATCGTCTATTCCTTCAGCAGCCACACCCCTGCCAAGGTACGGGAACTCTTTGCTCTGGACTCGGCCACAGGGGAGTTGAGGGTCAAGGGACAGCTGGACTATGAGGAAGCGAAGCTGTATGAGATTTACTTACAGGCTAAAGACAAGGGAGTCGTTCCTGGTGTGGCTCATTGCAAAGTGCTGGTGGAAGTTGTGGATGTGAATGACAATGCTCCAGAGGTGACAGTGACTTCTGTGTACAGCCCTGTGCCTGAAGATGCAGCTCCAGGGACAGTTGTAGCTCTGCTGAGTGTAACAGACTTGGACTCCCATGACAATGGCCAGGTGAACTGCTTCATTTCTCCTGGGATCCCATTCATGCTCAGTTCCTCACTCAAAAATTACTACACATTGAAAACAGAAGGACCTCTGGACCGGGAGAAGGCATCAGAGTATAACATCACTATCACAGCCAGGGACTCAGGCTCACCACCCTTGTCTGCAGTAAAACACATCCTGGTGCAGGTGTCCGATGTCAATGACAATGCGCCCAAGCCTTCCCAGGACTCCTACGATGTATATGTTCTGGAGAACAATATGCCTGGCATTCCTATCCTTAATGTGACCGCCACAGATCCAGACCTTGGGCGCAATGCCCAACTCTCCTACACCCTTTTGCAGGGTGACCCCACTGTAGGCCACCAATTCTCCATCAACCGGGAGAATGGCACCCTCTACCTGCTCACCTCCCTGGACCATGAGGACCAGGTGGAGTTCAACATGATGGTACAGATCCAGGATGGTGGCTTTCCGCCTCTGTCCACTAATGTCTCAGTCAGTGTGTTTGTCACTGACCTCAATGACAATGCCCCAACTGTGCTGTACCCCCACCCCAACACCACCACCACCTATACCGATGTGGTGGCACCTGGCACTCCTGCTGGGCACATGGTCACCAAGGTGGTGGCAGTGGATGCAGATGCAGGGTACAATGCCTGGATCTCCTACACCCTGTTGCAGGCCACTGACCCCAGCCTCTTCTCAGTCGGGCTGCATAATGGGGACATCTTCACTGCCCGCCAGCTCCGCGAAGATGATGCTCCCCAGCACACATTAGTCATCCTGCTGAAAGACCATGGGGAGCCTGTACTGTCCACCACTGCCACTGTCTCCATCTCTGTGGCCGAGATGGTCAAGGAGGTGCTCACTGACCTCACTGATGTGGCACCTGCCAGTGATCCCAGGAAACATGTGACTTTCTATCTCATCCTGGCTGTGATTTTGGTGTCAGCAGCCTTTTTCATCACCATGTTGTCCGTGGGCATCTTCAAGTGCTACAAGTGGCGGCAGTCAAAGGAGCTGTTCAACAGCTCCAGGAGTACCACGTACAGGACACCAGGGCCCTTCCATCACATCGATGCTGTGCGGGGTGGCTTCACACCACCCAACTTCTACCACCAGGTCTATCTCACCACGGACTCTCGCCAGAGCGATCTCCTGTGTAAAAAGCCCTTCACTTCCAGCCCCCTGGGGAGCCGCCAGAGCACAATAAGGAATGGTGAGCCAGGGCTGTACCACCAGATCGTGGGCACTGCCAGCCGGCTCCCAGCACCTGCTGAGGTAATGTAGCTCCTTCCTTGGCATGTCCCAGTGCTGGGCAGAGCCACGGTTCATTTGTGCCATACGTGTTTTGTAGCGTGTTGGGCTTGGGAGGGATGTCCAGATGCGCCGTACCTCTAAAGAGTGGTCAGCTATGGCTAAACAGGTCTTCTTTGGAGGCAGATGAACCATCCTGAGAGTCAATGACATTTGCACTGTGGTGAGCAGGATCAAGTGAGTCAGTTTGCTGGCAACACATACGTCTTTTGGATGCAGTTTTGGGTACGCCTTGTGTGAGTAACCAGTGGAGGCTGAGGTCAGCTTGTAACCACTTGTAAATCCTTGGCACAAAGTTTGTTGCTAAATGTATTTCCTTCCCGTTGTAAGAGGATTGTTAAGAGGAGCACTTGTACTGGGGGGGAAACAAAGTCTCTGTACATTGTATCCTGGTGGGGACTGAAGAGGTGGTGCTGCAAATGGGGCTGGGAGCCACCACCTGCTGGTGAGGGACCAGGGTGTCACTACCCACAGTGTAGCACACAAAGCTGAAGGGTGATGCTGGTTCCCTCTGTGTGACCATGGCCACAGAACAGTCCCTCCCATCTGTGCCGCTCCTCATGTTTGATGGTTCTGGTGCTGTTTCCATGAAAGCTCTGTGATGGTGTTTGCTTCAGGGTCGGAGGGATGGGATTGCAGACTGCCCCAATTGCTTGCAGGGCTCTGCTGGACGGGGGGTCTGAGCAGGATGGTGATTCCTCCACTCAGATGTTGTTCAAAAGCGCTGTTACAAGCTCTGCATGATTTGTAATATGCTATCTCTGGGTGATGTCCGATGTCCTGATTGAACAAACTGCAGGCAGGAAGGCATTTGTGCATTGCAGGCAGCTTCTGTGCTTCTTCCCTGATGGGAATTGTGCAGCTTAATTTGAAAGCTTTCAATTACAGGAATGCTTCAATCCTCAGAGGTGAGGCCAGGTAGTGGATCCAGTGAATTAAGGGTATGTGTGTGGATCTGATGGGTTTCCAAGGTGGTTGGTGCTGGTAATTTGTCCTTCCTGGGAGGCAGGGAGTAGGAGCGACCGGCTCCTCAGAGCAGAAGGAAGTGAGGTGCAGCGGAAGCTGTGCATGGGTGTGAGGCTGCGTGTGCCGCCTGCTCAGTGTGGCCAAATCACAGACGGAGGCAGAAACCTCTCAGAATTATTTTATGCCTTTTTTTTCCTTCTTTTTTTCTTTTTTTTTTCCTCCCTGCTTGCGTCACTGCTCAGACTCAGCACTTCTGATTTCTAGCAGGTGGGAATGGCTGCAGCAGCTGCAGGAGCAAGTGTTCCTCTGCATTGTGCAGGCTGTGCTAAGCCTGGGGACAAGGATGTCCCCTCGACCACAGGGTCTTGGCAAGATGCCTCTAGGGGTGGGGGCAGTAAATGATTTAAGAGTGGGGGTGGAAGGAGGTGACACTGGGCAGGCAGGAAGCCTGAGCTATAGCTGTGAGTTCCTCCTGCTCCCCAGTACTACACTGGAGAGGCACTGGCAGTGAGAAATCAGCTGGGCTGGCACTGGGCCCTGGATTTTCAGTCTTTGTGGTGACTGTTTCAAGCCTGCAAAGGCTTTACACCTCTTTGCTCTGCAGGACACAGTCAACCTCCAAAAGTGATGCAGTGGGGAGGGTATTGGTTGTGTCTGTAGCAAATGGTGTGTCTTGCAATGAGGGATTATACCCTGCAGGATCTGTAGTGATCCCTAATTTGTCTGGGTTGTAACCTTTCCACAGAGTGAGCTCTGGTCCTCTGGAAGGGGGAACATCTTGTCTATCCTAGACACCCCATACCCTTCCTGCCTCGTCACTGTCCCTGTCTCAGGCTTTGACAGACTCAAGCAACAGCAGGATCCCCTGTGTGAAGCCCTTGCACCAGCCTCTTGGTGACTGAGCCATCCTGGGACACTGGGTGGACTCTTTCAGACCATGTGGGCTTCACAGGGGGATTCTGCTGAGGCACTACAGCAGCACCAAACCCACTACCAGGGGCACAGCACCCTGTATTGCCAGCAGAAATGTCTGCCACAGCTGTGCTGTCTGGGGCCCTGCCTGGGATTGGGACAGGGCACATTCCAGAGTCAAGGTTACTGTGAGAGCTTCTTGCTGGTGGCACTGTTGGAAGCACTCTGGGAATGAGTATGTCCAACCAAGTATTGATCTCTGTATGCTCTGTATACCTCTACTGGTCTCTGTATATCCCTGTGGCATTCCTTCGTCCTGTGTTTTGCTGCATTGGCTCTTTAAGAATGCCTCTCACCTTCTCCCCTCCTCCGGAGCAGGCAGTAGGTGGGATCTGGGCAGTGTTCTCACCAGTCCTTGCTGTGCCTTTCCCTGACTGGCAGCAGGGTGGTCCCGCCTCACAGCTCTTGGAATAGGCAGGGAGGTGCTGCAGAGGGAGGGAAGGACCCTCAACAGCAGCACCTCCACCGTGTCTGTCCGCACCAGAAGGATGGTGTCCCTGTCACTGTCCACTGTGCTGTGCACTGGTCCCCCCAGTCTCTCTCACTTGTTCCCTCAGGTCCCTCTGGGAGGTGGGGAGGGGCAGGGTCTGAGGCAGGACACCTGCCTGCCACACCATTGCAGACCCCAGATCCCCAGGGTCTGTGTGCACCCAAGGGAGGTCAGGGTGGCCTTCAGTGCACCAGGGACAGAAAGGTGGAGACTTTTAACAAGAGCATGCAGTGACAGGACATGAGGGAATGGTTTCAAAATGACAGACAGTAGGTTTATCTTAGACATTAGGAAAAAATCCTTTACTGTGAGCATGGTGAGAGCCTGGCACAGGTTGTCCAGAGAAGCTGTGGCTGCCCCATCCCTGGAAGCATTTAATGCCAGGTTAGATGGAGCTCTGAGCAACCTGGTGTAGTGGAAGGTGTCCAGGCCCATGGCAGGGGGTTCTAAAGACATGGTCTTTAAGGTCACTTCCAACCCAGGCCATTCTATGATTCTGTGATTGCACAAGGCTTCTGCAGGGATGTGAACTGAGCTAATGCCCTGCAGTTTGTCACCATCCTCTGGGACAGGGAGAGCAGGCAATTACTGTTTGCTCCCCTCTGGGAAGGCTGAGCCCCCTGCTTTTGTCCTCAGCTTGCTTGGCTGCAAAGTTTCATCTGCTGCAGAATGTCAGTATGTGTGTCTGCCAGGTGGGAGGCTTGGGCCTCCTTCCCAGTCTGACATCCTGACCTGGTGTGATCCAGTGGTGTTCTGGTGGCCTTGTTGTGTTTCTAGGTGTTGTGGCTCTAGGTGTTTGCAGTGATTTGAGTACTGTGAAGATTGTCCCCTTCCTTGTCCTGGGGTGAGGAAAGGGTTCCTGTCGGATGTGCATTGGAATCAATTGTATTTTGGCTTTGAAAGACTCACCTGTCTTTGTTTTCCCACCTTCAGCCTCACAGGTGGGCTGGCAGAGCTTGGCACCCTGTTTCAGTGTGAGGTCTCCTGGCTAGTGGTGGTACTGGTGGCAGTGATGCCTCACTGAGAGAGGCAATTATGGGGCACAGGCAGCAGCCAAATCATTAACTGGGGGGGAGAAGTGGGGTGGCAGAAGAGCCCCTGGCACCTCAGGGCTCTAACAAGCACCTTTTCATCAGGCATGAAAAGTCCTTTGGCCTGCGTTCATGACAGCTGCCCTTTGTCTATGGGCACGATGTGAAGCCACCATTGTGGAAGGGGGAGCACACAGGGAGGGTTTGTACCTAGCTTCCAGGCTGCCAGGACGTGCAGTTTCCCTGTGAACGCAAAGCGAGCTGTCGGAGCAAGTGAGTCAGGCTGGCAGAGGGGAGGCCGGGGGTGGCAGCCCTGCTGTTGCCGGCTCAGGCCCCTGCTTCCCTTACCTTCGGAGCCACTGCTGGCCAAGANGGCTGTGATTCAGTTCCCCTCCCCCAGCCCACCCCCTCTGCTCGGAGGCTGACAGCCGGAGCCGCAGCCTGCCGGAGCCCCGGAGCTGTTTTCCAAGCCGTGGAAGAGAGACCCGGGGATTTTATTGCAGTTCCTCAGTGCCTGCTGTGTCCCGGGCCGGATGCGCGCGGACATGGAGAGTGCCAGCCTCCAGCGACCCGCCTGGAAATGGCAAGTACTGAGTTTGTTTTTGCTCTGCGGCTGGGGCTGGGTCTCCGGGCAGATCCACTACTCGGTGGTTGAGGAGTCAGAGGTGGGAACTGTGGTGGGGAACGTGGCCCGGGACCTGGGCTTGAAGGTGGAGGAGCTGCCGGGTCGCAGGCTGCGCCTGGGCTCCGAGGAGAGCTTGCGCCACTTCGCCGTGCGCCTGGACAGCGGCACGCTGGTGGTGAGCCAGCGGCTGGACCGGGAGAGTCTGTGCGGAGCAGCTGCCAGCTGCGTGCTGTCGGTGCAGGTGGTGACAGAGAACCCCCTGCAGCTCTTCCGCCTGGAAGTGGAGATCCTGGATCTGAATGACAACTCCCCGAGCTTCCCCACCTCTCACCGCACCCTGCGCATCGCCGAGTCCGCCACGGTGGCCGCGCGCTTCCCCCTGGAGAGTGCTCAGGACCCTGATGTGGGCACTAATGCTGTGAGCTCCTACAGGCTGAGCCCGAACTCCCACTTCTCCCTGGACGTCAAGCAGCAGCCGGATGGCAAACTCTTCCCGGAGCTGGTGCTGGAGCGTGCCCTGGACCGGGAAGAGCAGCCAGAACTGCAGCTGGTGCTGACGGCTGTGGATGGGGGAAGCCCAGCCCGCTCGGGCACAGCGCAGATAACAATCCTGGTCCTGGATGTCAATGACAATGCTCCCACCTGTGACCGCACCACATACAAGGTGCAAGTCCCAGAAAACACGCCTGTGGGGGCCGTGCTCCTCCGGGTCAATGCATCTGACCCCGACGAGGGTCCCAACGGGGAGACACAGTATTCCTTCGGGGTTCACACCTCTGACTCGGTGCGGAGGCTCTTTTCTCTGGATCCCCGCAGTGGTGAGGTTCGGGTGAGTGGGGCCCTGGACTTTGAGGAATCACCGTTCTATGAGATCTTTGTGCGAGTCCATGACGGAGGGGTCCCAGAGATGGAGGGCAATTGTGTACTGCAGGTGCAAGTGGAGGATGCCAATGACAACCCCCCAGAGGTGCTGCTCACCTCCCTGCTGAATCCAGTGCCAGAAGACACCCCACCGGAGACTGTTGTGGGGCTCTTCAATGTCCGGGACCGAGACTCAGGGGCCAATGGGGATGTGAGTTTGGAGATCTCCCCTGATGTGCCTTTTGCCATCAGGTCCCTTCAGAACCACTTCTCCCTGGTCACCCGGGAGAGCTTGGACCGAGAGTCCACCTCACGGTACATAGTGGAGCTGATCGCCCAGGATGGTGGGTCTCCTGCCCTCACCACAACACTCACGCTGCTCCTCAATATATCTGATGTGAATGACAACCCCCCACGCTTCTCGCAGCCCTCCTACGATGCCTTTCTCGCAGAGAACAACCCGCCCGGCTCCCTGCTGTGCACTGTCTCTGCCTCAGACCCTGACGACGGGGATAATTCCCGTCTTGTTTATTCCATAGAGAGTGGCCAAGTGCAGGGTACCCCCATCTCTTCCTTGATCCACATCAACCCTGAAAACGGCAACCTCTACGCTCAGAGCACCTTTGACTTCGAGCTGCTGCAGGTTCTGCCAGTCTCTGTGGTCGTGCGGGACTCGGGGTCCCCCCCACTCTATGCCAATGCTACTGTCTACATCTTTGTGCTGGACCAGAATGACCACCGCCCCACCATCCTGCACCCTGCCAGTGACAGCGATGTCTCAGCACCCCAGAAGGTCCCACTGTCCGCCCCACCGGGCTCCCTGGTCACCAAGGTGACAGCAGTGGATGCGGACGCTGGGTACAATGCCTGGCTCTCATACCGACTGCTGCCACAGTCCACCGATGCCTCCTTGTTCCACATGTCTCTGCACACCGGGGAGGTGCGGACGGCACGTGCCCTCCAGGACACCGACATGGCAGTGCAGAAGCTCGTTGTCCAGGTGACGGACAGTGGTGACCCACCTCTCTCCACCACTGCCACCATCACTTTGGCCCTGGAGGAGGCAGTGCTGGAGGAAACCTACAAGCCTCTAGATTTCCTGGCTGGTGCCAAGGAGAAGCCGGACCTGACCTTCTACCTGATCATCGCGCTGGCAGCGGTCAGCACGATGGCACTGGCCACTGTAACCATCCTGGCCGCCAGGTGCCTCCGGCGCAGGGGGCGTGCCGCCGTCTCACCCTACTGCTGCTGCTGGCTCAGCGAGTCCCCCTCCCGGGACTTCTTCAATCACCCCAGCCCCAAGCTCCAGCTCAGCTCCGACGGCACCCTTAAGTACATGGAGGTCACCTTGCGACCCACCGACACTCAGTCCCAGTGCTACAGCACCTGCTTCGCCCCGGGCTCCGAGCAGAGCGACTTCACCTTCCTCCGGCCTTGCCCACCCTCCGCGACGTTGCCGAGGGAAACCGGCGCTTTCCTCTCGGCTCCCGGCACGCTGCGGGAGCGCGGCCAGGTGAGCGCGCCCTTTGGGTGCGGGGACCGGCGGTGCCGGGCGGCCCCGACGGCNCCCCGCCCCGTCGAGCCGCGTCCGCCCCAAACAATGAATGGGAGCGGCGAGCGCTGAGCGCGGCCCCCGGCGCGGAGGGCATCGCTGCCCGGCCGGCCACCCGGCAAGGATGCCGAGGGCAGGGCAGGCGGGCCGGTCCCTGGGGCTGCCGCGTGTCTTCTCGTTCTGTTTGTTCTTGCACAGCTCCTCTGCTCAGATCCGGTACAGCATCCCGGAGGAGCTCACCCGGGGTGCCTTTGTGGGCAATATCGCGAAGGACCTGGGCACCGATGTGACGAAATTGGCGGCAGCTAATCTGCAGGTACTGTCGGATTCGGATTCCCAGTACTTCTCTGTCAATGTGAACACCGGTGTTATAATGGTCAGCGAGCGGATAGACCGGGAGCAGATCTGTGGGCAGAACCCACGCTGCTTCCTCCACTTGAAACTTGCCATCGAGAACCCAGTGGAGTTTTATCGCATTGAGGTGGAGATCCTGGATATCAATGACAACCCCCCGGAGTTCCCCAGTGATGAGGTTTCCTTGCGCATCTACGAGCTGGCATCTCTGGGTGCCCGCTTCCCCATCCAGCCTGCCCAGGACCCCGACGTGGGCACCAACACCTTGCAGACCTATCACCTGAGTGCCAATGACAACTTCAACCTCAACGTGAAGGCGCGCACTGATGGTGGGAAGTTCCCTGAGCTGGTGCTGGAGCGGGCCCTGGACCGGGAATTCAGAGCTTTCCATCACTTGGTCCTGACTGCTGAAGATGGGGGCTCTCCCCCACAGTCCAGCAAGATACGCATCACTATTCAGGTCCTGGATGCCAATGACAACCACCCTGTTTTTGACAGACCATCCTATGGAGCCCGCCTGGTGGAGAACTCGCCACTGGGCACCCTCGTGGTGAAGTTAAATGCCACTGATGTGGATGAAGGACCCAATGGAGACATCCGCTACTCCCTCAGCAGCCACAACTCAGCTGCCTTACGCCAGATCTTCGCCATCGATGAGCAAACTGGGGAGATTCGTGTCCAGGGCAACCTGGACTTTGAGGAGGCAACGGTGTATGAGATCGAAGTGGAGGCCAAGGACATGGGGTCACCCACGATGGAGGAGCACTGCAGCGTGGTGGTGGAGATCACCGACGTGAATGACAACGCACCCGAGGTCATTCTTACCTCCTTCTCCAGTTCCCTGAGTGAGGATGCACTGCCAGGCACAGTGGTGGCTGTGATACACGTCAGAGACAGGGACTCTGGTGAGCAGGGCAAGGTCTTGTGTCACGTGTCTCCAGATCTTCCCTTCCAGCTGCGTAAGGACTACGAGCACCAGTACTCTCTGCTAACCAGCACCCGTTTGGACCGGGAGAATGTTGCCTACTACAATGTCACTGTCTCTGCCTCAGACCTGGGCAATCCCCCGCTCTCCCGCCACACCATCTTGCCAATCACCCTGACAGATGTCAATGACAACGCACCCCAGTTTGAGCAAGCATCCTATGAAGTGCTGGTGGCAGAAAACAACCCAGTGGGCAGCGTGCTGGTTACAGTGTCTGCTGCCGACCCTGACTCGGAGCAGAATTCCCGCCTCTCCTACTCCATCCTGCGAGCTGGTGGGACAGATCCAGGCCTGGATCCTACTCGCTACCTCTCCATACATCCCACGAGTGGGCAGGTCACTGCCAAGTTCCCTTTTGACTATGAGCAAACCACCTATCTCCAGTTCCATGTGGAGGTCTCTGATAGTGGCTCCCCAGCCCTGAGGAACAGGACGCTGGTTCATGTTTTTATAGTGGACCAGAACGACAATGCCCCACGGGTGCATTTCCCCAGGGCTGGGGAGGACTCTGCTACTCAATTCCGAATTTCCCCCTCCATCGTCCCTCCTGCTCTCATCACCAAGGTGGTGGCAATAGATGCGGACTCGGGGCGCAATGCCTGGCTATCCTACCACCTCGTGGAAGCCACAGACCTGGGACTTTTCAGCGTGGCCCTGCGTTCTGGGGAGGTCCGGATCACGCGGGCTCTGCAGGAGACGGATGCCTCTGCGCACGAACTGCTGGTGGTGGTCCGGGACGCCGGGGAGCCCCCACTCTCCACAGCCGTCACACTGGTGGTGCTGGTGGAGGAGAAGGGTCCAGAGGCCCTGCAGGGCTCCGAGGCTCGGGCCGCTGATGGTGGGGGATTGCCCACTATTACTCTTTACCTGATTGTATCCCTAGTGCTCATCTCCACCGTGTCGCTGGTGGGACTGGCAGCGCTGGGCGTACGGTGCCTCCGGCGGGGCTCTGCACCTGCCAACCAGGGCTGCTGCGTGGAGAGCGTGAACACGCTTCAGCCCCCTCCCAGCCACATTTTTGGGCACTTGCACTATGAGCCTAAGCAAGGGGACACGGTGATGGGCGTGCAGGTGACAGCAACAGCTCCCCCCGCGCCGCGTTACCGCTCCTGCTTTTCTCCAGTCTCGGATATCAGCGAGTTCATGTTTGTGAAACCCTCCGCGGATGCCACCCTGTACAGAGAGGTGAGCTCGGGAGCGTGGTCTCCTGCCTGACCGCAGCCTCGGGGTATGCGGGGCTCGGCACCGAAGCTGCGGGGAAGGGGTGCGGCCGGTGCCCGCTGCCAGGAGCCGGGCAGGGCGGAGCGGGGTTCCCGCTGCCGGGANGAGGAGGAGGAGGAGGAGGCTGTGGAGAGACGTAAAACTGTCACTCGGTCCATTCCCTCCGCTCGCCGACTTTTGTGTGTCTTTGCGTACCGAGAAGCGGTTCAGCCGGCCGGGCTGCGCTCGCCCTCCCCCGCCCCCTCCATCCTTCCCTGTCCGGCTCCGGCGGCTCCGGCGGCGGCTTCCTCCCTGCACAGCCCGCTCGGACCCCCCCGGGGCGCGGGGGGTTCCGGCTGCCGGGGCCGGCAGCGGGGGCGGGGAGGCGGGGGAGGCTGCGCGGAGCCGCCGCCGCTCCGCTCCGCGTTGCTCCGTTCGCACACCCGGCACGGGATGCTCGCGGGACGGAGTTTGCCATGGCAGCTCCCGCTGCTGCTCGCAGCTCTCTCCTGCTTGCCGGCTCCCAGCTGTGCCCAGCTCCACTACTCCGTGCCCGAGGACCGAGAGCCGGGCTTCTCTGTGGGCGACCTGGCCAAGGACCTGGGGGTGGAGGTGCGGAGCCTGGCCGCCCGCAACCTGCGCCTGGTGAGCGAGGGTGGGCAGCGGCACTTCCAGGTGGACCTGGCGGCAGGTGTGCTGCTCCTGGACAGCAGGCTGGACCGGGAGGCACTGTGTGGGCAGAGCCCCACGTGCTCCCTGCACCTCCAACTCGTCATGGAGAATCCCCTCCAGCTCCACCGTGTTGAGGTGGACGTCCTCGACGTGAATGACAACGCGCCCCAGTTCCCCAAGCCGGAGGTGGTGTTGGAGATCACTGAGGTAGCTAACCCTGGGACTCGGCTACCCTTGGAAGTAGCAGAAGACGCGGATATGGGCTCCAACTCCATCTCCACCTACGAGCTCAGCCCCAGCAAGCATTTTGCCCTGAGCATCAATGTGAGAGGAGATGGTGTTAAAATGCCTGAGATTGTACTTGAAAAAGCACTGGATAGAGAGAAAGTGCCTGTTCATCATCTAACACTGACAGCCCTGGATGGAGGGAATCCAGTGAAATCTGGCACTGCCAAGGTTACCATCCATGTCCTGGATGCAAATGACAACCCTCCTGTCTGTGACCCACCCATATCCAAGGTACATCTGGAGGAGAATGTGCCAGTGGGCACCTTGGTCACCAAGCTGAATGTCACTGACCTGGATGAAGGTCCCAACGGGGATGTGGAATATTCATTCAAAACCAGCAATAATGCACCTGGTAAATTCACCAAGCTGTTCTCCTTAGATGCCCGGACAGGGGAGATCAGAACCAAAGCTCCACTGGATTATGAGGAATCCAGTGCCTATGAGATTGCAGTTCGAGCCAGGGACAAGGGATCCCCAGCCATGGAAGGCCACTGTCACCTGCGAGTGGAATTAATTGATATCAATGACAACAGCCCAGAGATTGTGCTGACCTCTGTCTCCAGCCCAGTGCAGGAGGATGCAACCCCAGGCACTGTGATCGCCCTCATTGGTGTGAAGGACAGCGATTCTGGTGACAACGGGCAGGTCCGTCTGCAGATAGCAAAGGAGCTCCCTTTTAAACTGGTGTCATCTTTTAAAGAGCATTTCTCACTGGTCACAAATGGTCCCCTTGATCGGGAGAAGGCCAGTGGATACAACATCACAGTGAGGGCTGTGGATTCAGGGTCCCCCCAGAGGGCCACACAAAAAACCTTTTACCTCCGCATTGCTGACGTGAATGATAACGCACCGAATTTTTCCAGCCCTTTTGATACAGCTCACATTCAGGAAAACTCCCTTCCTGGAACTTCTGTCTTTTCAGTGTCAGCATCTGATCCTGATGAGGGTAATAATGCCAAGCTGTCTTACACCATCCTGGATAATGGGATGCAGGATATACCCATCTCAACCTACTTCCGAATAGACCAGGACAACGGCACCATCTACACCGTGCGAGCTCTGGATTACGAGCAGGACAAGGTGTTCCAGGTGCCTGTGGAGGTGAAGGATGCTGGGTCTCCTGCCCTGAGTAGCACTGCTGTGGTCCATGTGTTTGTCCTCGATGAGAACGACAATGCTCCCAGCATTGTCTACCCGTCTGTCCCCAAGGGCTCTGCCTTTCACCAGGCCATCCCGGCCTTGGCAGAGCCTGGCTATCTGGTCACCAAAATTGTAGCAGTTGATGCTGATAGTGGCCATAATGCCTGGCTGTCCTACCAGCTGCAGGAGACTGCTGAGGCTTTGCCTTTCCAAGTGGAGCGCCGCTCCGGAGAGATAAGGCTTGCACAGGCTCTCAGGGAGTCAGAAGATTCCCACAGGCTGGTGGTTGAAGTGAGGGACAATGGCACACCGTCCCTCTCAGCCTCCGTGGTGATAGTCATTTCTCCGGAGGAAAACAGCGTGCAGGACTTCTCCAAGTCCTTGGACCTCCCCCAGTCTTCTCCCAAGGATACCAACCTAACGCTTTACCTCATCATCTCCTTGGTGTCCATTTCCCTTGTGTCCTGCGCGATGTTTGCTCTGGTGGCTGCCCGGTGTCTCAAAGCTGGCAATGCCAGCTGGACCTTCGCGGGTTGCTGCCGAGGGACTGGCCGCAAGCCCGCCTCCCATTTCCGAGGGCAGATGAAGCCAGATGGCTTCATCAAGTACCTGGACGTGGGAGGAGCAGGTTTGACCTCCCAGGCACAGAATTACACCTCTTGTTTCTCGCCCATGTCTGACCAGAGCGATTTCCTCTTTGTAAAGCCCTTCAGCCATTCTAGCACTGCGGAGACCGTGGCTGCCTATGAGCAGGTGACCAGCACCTTAGCGAGTCCCTGTGATGGGGTAAGAGATGGGTGTTTCATACTGTCCTCTCTGCTAAGTGCAACAATTTGTAATATCCAGGCCAGCCGGCTGTTCTCTGTCTGTGTTTCTTCCAAAAAAGTGGCCTCAGGGAATGTGTGTCACCGTCACCTCCTGGGAGGTGGCAGGTGAAAGTTTTGGCTGGGCTTGGTGTGGCTGGGGGAAGGGACTGAGCACCACTGTAGAATCAAAGGCAGTGTGTTCATAGCAGTGGAGAGTTTCCCCGTGGCCCCGTTCATACTCAGTTCTGTCTAAAGAGATTCTTAGCATGATCAGGAACACGTTTTTTGGAGGAGTTTAACTCCTTGATTGCATTTAACCCCTTTATTCTGCACGGCATACAAACTGTGACACGGGAGATGTTATCTGGCAGCAAAGTCTATTGGTGTTTCTTTTGCTCAGTGTTAGAGGTGCACTGTAGAAATTTCTCATTTCTTAACCTCCAAGTGTTATTAATTACTGACTGTGCCCTGGCAGGGGATCATTTTTCAGCTTGGTCATTTTGAGCAAGGGGCTCAAATTCACTCTTCAGCACTGAACTACTGAAATGTCAGTAGTGACATTATTCACAAAGACCCTGGTGACCTTACGTGCCCTTGGGCTTGCAGGGACTGAGGCAGAGCCAAGCTTTGAAAACTTGAGCCACTTGTACTCAGATATCTAAATAAAGATGTAGGTGACTGCGTTTAGCTGTAGCTTTTATAACTTCGGGATATAAAAAGTAACACATTTTTGTGTCACAAACGCCTGCCCTAAATATGAAAATGGTAATTACAACAGGAATTCAAAATATAGATTGGGAAGGGCTTATTTAGTGCGGGATTGTGTGTCAGCGTGTACAAAAATGCGTATCTGAAATCTGGAGGGCAAGTATTTCAACAGCTTCATTTGCATGCGGCTCGGGGACCAGTGGGGCATCTATTTCAGGGGAGTAATTTATTCTAATATCTTCTTTCATGAGGATCATCAAAGCTGTGGAGAAATTAGTAAAAGCACATCTACTAAATAAAAATCTAGGTCAGCTCTACCCTCTCTTCACTTTTCCTTAGTAATTGCATGTACAAGCAGAATAATCCTATAAATTTGATGTTCCACTGTATGGGCTATGAACAGCTCATTCCTAAAATAGCTGAGAGGAGTGTTGTCCTTTCCAGGTAGTATGTCATCACTCTGGAGTTCATTAAGATGATTATGATTTTCGGAAGTGTGTGTGTTCCAGACAGAAAACAGTTCTTCTATTTAGTGTTTTCCACAAAGGCGTAATTCAAACAGGAATAAGCAAGCCTGCTCCATGTCCTTCCTTATTTACAAGATGTTCATTGTCTGGTGGTAAAATAACACGGGCAGAAAGTGATACGGGGGCTTATTAATGAGGTTACAAAGTGTGCTGCTGTGTCTGAAGGTTATTGTGCCTCCTAAACAAATAATGCTTTTTCCTCTTGCTGTCGGAAGTTCATTCTTTTCTCTGTGGACAGAAAAATATTGTCATACTCCAAGGCCACAGCATCTAGGAGAAGTCATTCAAATACAATGTCTGAAAACAAGATCTCAGGCAGGCTTTTTTAAGGACAGAAGAAGGAGAGATTAAGAAGGTCTGTTACCATTTTACCTTAGAGCATTAAAAGCATCTTTTTCAGTATCAATTAACTCTGCCACCCCCACAATCCCCCCTTCCTTCTCCAAGCTCATTACTGTGGTACCACTGCTCCTGCTGAATTGATGCCCTTATCAGTTTATTTCATGCTTCATTTCTTTCACAGCCTGGTTTCCTGAGCTGCTTTGGAAGATTATTCTCTGAACAGTTTTTGTCATGCTTTTTAGTATTCATGCTGGTTCAGAAATACTCAAGAAAGAGGGAGGGGGAGCCTTCTCTTTGTTCTAATTGATTTGCTTCACTTGGAAAGAACATGCTGATATTCCAGACTGAAATAATCCAGGATCAGTTCGCTTTCATTTTCAAAGGAAAGAATGGAGGTATTAAAACTCTTCTTTTTCTCTGCAGCAAGCTCAACCTAACACAGACTGGCGCTTCTCTCAGACCCAGAGACCTGGAACAAGTGGGTAAGTGCCTCTTTCTCCATTTTTGTGTGGGGTGAAGGTTTCTTTCCTTTGTGTGCTGCTTTCAGTGCTGGAACATCCATGACTGGCAGCTCTGAGAATGGGTGCTCCCTGTCATTGATAGAGTCAGAAGTAGGGCTGGTCCTGTGTCAGCTGTGTTTGATGGGGGTGTGACAGCTGTTGTTGGCAGTGGTGTGTCTGGGTTTGGCATCTAAACCTCAAGGAGGACAGCCAGAAACCAGAGGGTGAAGTTGTGAGATGGTTAAAGGGCTGGAAAATATGTTTCATGGAGAAAGACCTCTTCTCCAAAGCAGAGTTTGAGCGTGTAAACTAGATGCTGAGTCCAAAATCTTAATTCCTCTCCCTGCACAGAGACCAGTGGAAATCACTCCCTTTACCAGTCACTGAGCTCTGTGCTGCTGAGGTGTATTCACGGAATCACAGAGTGGGTCAGGTTGGAAGGGGCCACAGTGGTTTCCCTGGCCCAGCCTCCCTGCTCAAGCAGAGGCATCCCAGAGCACATGGCACAGGATTGCACCCAGACAGTTCTGGAATATCTCCAGTGAGGGAGACTCCACCACCTCTCTGTGAGGTGAGGTCAAAAAGGATGCAGAGCAGAGACCTGCCTCCAAAGCAAATACCCCTCTCTTGCTTCTGCCCTGACAAGGTTTGCTTGTCTTGGTCCACAGTGACAGACCACTGACAACAAAATGTTTTTCTCTGTGTGTCCTTATCTTCCCTCCTGGTTCATAAGCAGGACCAGGGATCCTCTTCAGAGGGTGAACTCCCTTTCAGTACCACTAGGATAACAAAGAACTTAAACTGGGAGGTATGAATACCCCAGCCAGAGGTTATTGTGTATGAAGAGACTGCCTCCAGGATAATTTATATGTGAAAAAATTGTATCTTTTGGGGCATACCCAAGGATTGTACCCTTGGAGCAATTAGGAGTGAATTTGGATTATGTGCTTCCTTGTCTGACTGAGTCTGGAAGTGTATCTCTGTGCTTTGTCATTCCTGGTGGCCACTTGGGGAGCTCCCATGGAGGTTCAAATGGTCACATGGGAGCATTGGGTCCTGGATGTTGGTGACAGGGTTTGCAGTTAAACATCTGCAGCAGCTGGTCATGTCTGAGTCTTTCCCTGGATCTGGCTTGATAATTTGGCTTATCGGAAAATTAAGAGATTTCTGTAACCAACTTGTTGAAGTGATTAAACTTTGCTATTAGGCTCTTCTAGCTGATAAATCTAAAATAGAGTGAGGGTTTGATGTAATTAGATAAAGTGTTCATGATAGAAGCCAGACTTTAAAACAAAGCTGTGGCTGGAAGAGTTTTCTCAGAGGTCTGTTGAATTCCCTATCACTGACAACATTTTAATCAAGGAAAATCTTTCTAACCATTTCCGCTCCACTTCAAGTGACAATTAACAAAGCCCTGTTAATGGAGAAGTGCACCACGGCTGCTGTAATAGTTTTGTTATGAGAAGCCAGTAAATGAGCCCTATCAGAGCAAGCTCTGCTGCTCCCTCTTCCAGCACCATGCTGGAGCCTTCAAGGCACAGAGCTGATGCAGTCCAGATCCCCCTAACTCAGTGACAGGGACCTTTTCCCATGTCATGGGGCAGTGACACTCAGCCCAGCTCCCAGCCTCTGCCTGGAGCTCTTTACAAGCTCTGTCCCCTTCCCAGTGTCTTGAGTGGGAGCAGCAGCATGTGGCGTGGGAAGAGAAAGGGCAGGAGGAGGAGAGGCAGCCTCTGACTGTTTGTGGGGAGCTGATCTATCATGACATGTTAGTTCTGGTGCATGAGCCACAATGTCACCCCTCAGGCCTGGGTGCCAATGACAGTCCCTGAAACAGCTGCTCACAGAATCACTGAATGCCTTGGGTTGGAAGGGACCTCAGAGATCATCCTGTTCCAACCCCCTGCCATGGGGGCACTTCCACTAGACCACGTTGTTGAGACCCCTGTGTTGCAGGGGATCCCACAGCACAGGCTACCCCCTGGGTTAGGAAAGAGGCTTTGCCCAGGCACAGGCTGGTGCTGAAATAACTGAAAAAACTCAGTGGATTTTAATTCCTGCTGGTTTTCCCAACTTGCCTGTGTCCACATTTGCAGTGAAACAGCTCTTCCTGATGTCTTTTTTCCCTGTTCCTTTCATCCTGTTTTAAGTTAAATCAAGGGGATGTTTTTATTCTAAACCTGTGGGACAGTATTAAAAGATGGAAATAGAAAGTGCTATCATATGTTCAATGCCCAGCCCTGACATCCCTCTAGGGATCAAACAGGCAAATCTTGGAGAGCAGCCCACTCCCCACTGTGCTCTTCCCGTGCTCTTCCCAGCATTTTGATGCCTGGTGTGTGAATTCCCCAGGCACTGGTTGGTAGTACAGGTATTAAAGAGGAGGCAAGGGCAGCTGCCTGAGCCCAGCCCGCTCATGTTAAGTCCTGTACAACTGTTTCTCCTGCTGTCAGGTGAACCTCTAAAGCACCACAAGCTCTCTGAACTGCAGGGCTCTGCTTGGGGAACACCTCTTAGCTGAAAAGAGGAAAATGGGATATGCTCTTAACTCTCTTTGACCCAAATTAAATAGCAATAAAAACACGGCAGCTTGGGCCAGTGGTTTGGATGGATCCCAGAGGGAGCGCAGCTCTGACCCTAAGCCAGAAAGCAAGCTTAAACCCACGGGGTGATTCCTCCCTTGCTGTCTCCATGGGAGCTGGAGAAGAAACAACCCTCTCTCAGCACAGCCCTGCCCATCAAAACAAATCCCACATGTCTCTGGGCACCTGGAACCAGTCAGAACAGGGAAAGCTCAATAAGGCAGGGACTGGCTCTTGATCTCGCATGTTGTTGCTACGGGACAACAAAGGGAATTTGCTCTTTGTTCTGAAACACAGGAGAGCTCTGGTGCACATGCTCAGGAAATAGGAGCTCAGACAGTCTGCTCTGAAGATGTGGTAGGGAGGCAAACCTGAGCAAACCGATTCTGCATTAATCTTGTTTGGGAGAACAAGGAGGATAGATTAATTTAATGTTGTTTGTGTTTTGTTTTCTAAAAAAAAAAGCAACAAAGCGCCCATGCTGTCGCTGGGCAAATGGAAATGAATCCAGACTGATTCCGAGAAGCAGATGCCAGTCCCAGACAAATCAGATCAGTGGCTGGAGATTACAATGAATTGTCCAAAGTGGAGTAAATGCACAGTCCAGCAGCGTGACAGGGATATCCCTGTGGGATCATCAGTGTGGGGTTTCCCTGTGAGGAGGGGTGGGGGTGTGTATGGTGGGAGAACAGAGAGACTGGTACGAGGGACTCATCTTGTTTTGGTCTTTGTTGTGCCTTGCATGTTCATGGTACTTGCCTGATCCCGGTTGCTCTTTGTTTTGATCTCTGTGTGATGATTTGTTCAGGAAGACACCTGGCTGAAGTCAGAATTTCCTTCCTGGAGGAGTGGGGAGGACTCTTTGTTGCTCACAGGGGGGCACAGGAGGGTGACACACCCGGGACTGTGGAGAGCCTTTATGTCCTGGGCATCTCCTGGGAGGAGTGAGGAGAATTCTGGGCTGTGTGGACAGGCTGGAAGAAGAACCCAGGCAGGAGACACCCCAGAGACCGTGACAGGGGATTCACAGGAGATTGGAAGCTGTGTGAATATCCCTAGTAACCCCAGAGGAGGGAGGAGCAAAGCATGTAAAGAAGATGCAGAGTGCCATTTCACACCCCCCCTTCCATTTATTTTCTCCAATCCTAGATCTCCCTTTGTTAAAGCTTCCCAAAGCTGTTGCTAGCCAGGCTCCCTCTCCAAGGCCAAACACAGCCAATAATGATGTTCACTTCACTTGCTCATTAAGCAGCATCACAGCTGCTTTGTCTGACCCCGTCCATCATCCCCCAGCAGCAGAAGGGGTTTGGGGCTGACAGTGGAGATGCTGCAGCAGTGCCAGCAGGAGAGCCAGCAAGGGACAGGGGAATTCTTTTCATTCTTTATTTTGTTTTCATGCAAGAACTCCAAGAGTTGGGCTTGCAGGACTAACCACAGCCTGCCTGTGTGTGCTGGGGTACAGGGAGGGGAATAAAAGTGTCCTGAGAATAGTCCTTTAAGCTCTCAGGAGCATTCTTGGGGCTCAAAACATACAGGTACTCCCAAGGAGGGGCTTGTGATGTCATTTTGGGGTTCTCAGGAGGTCCTGCATGACCGTATACCAGGACACTAAGCCCATATGTGGGTCTGGATGGGACATCCCAGAGCAGAAAGCAGCTGGGACCAGAGAATGAGACAGAGGGACACACACACACCCACGGGCTTATCCAGCATGGGGGTGGATACCCAGCAGAAAGACAACTGGCCACAGCTGCAGGCTTTACCCACATCCTTCCTAAAAATAAATACTTGCTAACCCAGGAGCCACAAGGATGTCTGTGGGTGTTGTAATTTACATTATGAGTTTGTGTTGTGGTGTAGTGGAGACAGTAACAAGTGCTGCAAAGCACAGTGGCACCAGTGGGGCTGTACAGGTAAACACTGACCCATTTACCTTCTTCTCCTTCATGGAAAACATGTGGAAACATGCCAGGGCACATGCCAGGCAGAGGTGCTGGACAAGCTGCAGCCTCTCACTGACAGGGGCAAGAGGAGCTGCAGAAAGAACTTTCACTGTGGGAAGTTTAGGAAATAATTATAACCCTCAGGTTTCCATCCCAAATGCCCCCAAGGGTTGAAGGCAGCAGTGGTATTTGCTTTGCCTGGTGTGCTTCCACATGTTTTGGTGGTGAATTAGAAGGGTGTAACAGTCTTTGGGCTAAAATTCCTGCTTCTTCCTACTGGATTGTATTTGCCTGCCTGTTTAATATTGAGTATTTAGTGATTCCTCCACATCAGCATGCAGAGTGTGGAGCTGCTCTAAACTGCCATCCCAAGGCTTTGGGAAGGTGTGAGTGGAGCCCTGCAGCCTGAAAAATCACAGCAGCCTCTGGAAATCCCTTTGAGGTCATTTGGAGCAACAGCCATAATCTAAGTGACAGTGTTCTCCTAAAACTGAGAGCTGCTGCACTTTAATGGGGCTGTGGATCTCTCAGTGCAGGAGGAGTTGTGCCAGCTCTGAAGGGAGGGTTTCCGCCCTGCCAAAACCTCTGAGGCTGTAGAGCTTAAATCACCAGGTTTTGGCAGATCCTGGGAGACAAGTTTTTGAGGAGTATTTGAAGGTGTTGTTCATGTCTGATCATGCAGCCCCCAGGCTGTTTGTATGGCCTCCTCAGCAAACACCCCAGAGGGAACCACAGAAGCCCAGAAGCAAGTGCCAGATGGTTGTATCTGTCAGGTTTCATGTTGCCCTGGTGGGTCTTGAAACAGGAAGGTTTGAAGACCACTCAGAGAGTCATGGTTTTGGTTTTGAGGTGCTAGAGCATGTCCAGAGAAGGGAACAGAGCTGGGAAGGGGCTGGAGCAGCAGGAGCAGCTGAGGGAGCTGGGGGGGCTCAGCCTGGAGAAAAGGAGGCTCAGGGGGAAGCTTATAACTCTTTACAACTCCCTGACAGGAGGGGTGAGCCAGGGAGGTCAGCTCTGCTCCCAGGGAACAGGGACAGGACAAGAGGAAATAGCCTCTGGTTGTGGCAGGGAAGATTTAGGTTGGATATTAGGCAAAGTTTCTTCCCTGAAAGGGTGGTCAGGCTGTCCAGGGCAATGGTGAGTCACCATCCCTGGAGGAATTTAAAAGCTGTGTCTGTGTGGCACCTGGGTACAAGGTTTAGTGGTGGCCTTGGCAACTCTGGGTGAGTGGTTGGACTCGATGATCTCAGAGGGGGTTTTCCAATCTAAACAATTCTGTGCTTTTGTGACTGGGGTTTCCTTTCAAACACTGCAGAGAAAAAGCTGCCTTGAAGGACTGTGAGGCTGCTCAGGTAGTCTGGCCCTGGTCTGAGCAGGGCTGCAGCCTCATGGTGTGATTTTGAAGTGGATTTGGGATTCTGGGACATGTAGGAGCTGTTCTGATGCTGGGAGCAGGACTTGCCTTTGGATAACTGCTCTCCTTCCCCCTCCTCCTATGGAGCTGAGCTGATCCTGGGACTGGAAGCTGAAGGTTTTGTAGTGATGTGTCCTGGTCCCACCCTACCTTCCCTTCCACATCCAAGAGACCACAGAGCTGGCCCCCCATGCCACCTGTGAGCACTCCTGCTTGCAGGGTCCATCCTTTTGTCTATTAACAGCCCAAATCTCCGCAGATTCGGTGTTTGGGCTTCTTTCTGCATCATGTACCCCATTTTAGCTGAGGGTTTCCTTCTCTTTGTTTCTTTCCCTCATTGATCATCCTGGGCCAATAATCCCTTTATCTGCATTTGTCATGGCCCTTGAAGTCTGAGCCATTGCACCCTGCCAAGTGGGACAAAAGCTGCAAAGTCTTTTATGGAGAAAGGGAAATATCCAAGCAATGGGATGTACTTCTCATTCTGGAGAGCCCCCAGAATACCAGGAGTTTCATCATCGGAGTTTTATGTATAGAAATGCTATTTTAGGTAATTTAACAGGTGCTACATGTATTAGTTTAATTTTTCTCCCTCCATCTGCTTCCTGCGCAGCTGAGCACATGCCATGGCCGGCTGCAGAGGCGATGGAGCCAACAAATAGGCACAACAACCTTCCCAAAGAATTTCTCAAAATATCCTTCCTGGCAGGTTTGGGACACTGGTGGTGGCAGGATGGCCCAGTGGAAGTAATGACTGGTCTCAGCTCCATCTCCTTTAGGAGGGCTAGAAGAGTCCCCAGGAGGGGGGACACTGCATTGGAGACATCATGGGCTTTTGTTCTGCCTCCCTCCACCAGAGCATCATCCCAGAAACATTCCAGCAGCTCTGCTGGCTGGAAGTAAAGACTCTCTGGTGCTTTGGGATGCTGGAAATCTCGCCCCCCGCCCTCCTCCCCACCCCTACTCACACTTCCCCGCTAGCATTTTCAATCCCATCTTTGCAAAGTCATGATCTTAAAGCTGGGTCTCCTCCAGGCTCTCTCCAGCCCCTGTAATTGCATTACAGAATTGAATGTGTAGAACCGGGGGGAGCGTGGGGGAAGGGCTGGCAGCATCCTTGGTAAAGGAAGGGGAAAGGACAGGAAACTGGGGCAATTTGGGAGCGGATTCCGCTTTTTCAGAGGCTTCGGGAGGGTGGTGGGCTGTGGGATGCTGGCGTGGGAAGCAGGACAAAGGGATGTTTGCCCTGAGGCTTTGTCCCCAACCATGGGGATGTGTCCCCAGCCATGGGGATGTCTCCCCAGACCAAGGGCTGTGTCCCCACGCGCCTCGAGCACATCAGAGGCTCAGCACCGGCAGGGACGGGTCTGCTCCCTCTCACTTGTCACTGTGCCAGCCTGGGAACGCTCAGGCTGAGATTTTACTGCTGCTGCTGCTGCCTGCGGCTGGAGCCGTGTGTGGGAGGCAGCGGGGGGGATGGGGAGAGCTTGGAGGAAGCGGGGAGAGAGGAAAGAGCAGCGCAGAGGGGTCTTGGACAGGGGGGGCAGCCTGGGGGGAGCAGGGACTGCCTGGGAATGGGGCTGGAGGAAGGGGCTGGGAGCTGGATGAGGATGTCTGGGGGAGGTGATGAGAGAATGGGAACAGCATCCGGAGCTGGGGTACAAATGGGGAGTGAAAGGGAAAGAGACCAGGAGGAGGAGTAAATCGCAGTCACACTCCTCCCTGGAGTGGGGATGTCCGGGAGCAGGTTCCCATGGGTTTGGGGAGGGGCTGGCTGGGGGGCACTGCCATAAGAGCCAGAAAACCCCAAATACGAGAAGAGAGAGAGAGCTGAGGGTATTCCGGGAAAATCCCCAGCCCAAGCACTGCCCACAGCCCTGCCAGACATCTCACAGAGTGCCAGGGTCTGGTCTGCAGGGCACTGAGCTGCCCTCTCCGTCCCCTGGGGCTCTGACGGCACTGCCCTGGCACGAATAAACTTTCCCAGTTTGTTGTGGCGCTGCTATGGCTCGTGTTTCCAGCTGCAGAGCAAGGAAAACAATTTTTCAGGAATCCATGGGGCGGTTGTGCAAATAAATGTTTGCAAGGCCTTTGGCTGCCATAGCGACGAGCTCCATAGCAACCCTGCAAGGAAATGAATAATTCTGTGCTCGAAGTGGAATAATTCCGTGCTGGAAGGGGAAGATAAAAAGGGACCTGATGGCTGAGGGTGCTGCAAAATAGATGATCAGCAGAGCACCCAGGTGCATCCATCATGTGGGTGCTTGTGGGAGCCCTCAGTAGCGGGGCAACATTGGGATGCAGGATGGATGCAGTGGGGCTGTGTCAAGGCTCCCAGATAAGCCTTTTGTCTCGGTATTCCCTGATTTCCATGCTGGCAGGTTTATGGAATGCATCTGCAGGTTGTGCATGGGCTGTGCCTGCCTCTGCTGACACAGCTCCTGTCCTGTGCTCCGTGACCACCATGCCCTGAGCCCCTCAAGATGCTGCACCCTGGGCTTTGTGTCAAAAATGGATTTCATTTCTTCTCTCCAGTTCTAGCTAAGCTGGAAGCGTTACTGAAAATTAAAGCCAGCTCTTTTCTGAGCTTTGAAGTGTGGAGTAGAACTGAACAGAGAGAAAAAAAAAAAAAAAATCTATTCTATGGGGGCTGGGCTTTTAGGAAAAAAAAAAATCCTATTGAGTCAACGGCATTTGTATTAAAAACAGCCAGTCCTTGGAGTCATTTCCATAGGAACCAGCCCTCCCATTCCGGGCAGGTTCCCTGAAGCAGCATCCAAGGCTGCAGCCGAGTGGGGAGAAGTGTGACAAGGGGGGCTCCGGGGTCTGCCCACCCCAGGAAGGGGGAGCAGGGCAGGGCAGGGCAGGCTGCCTCCTGTTGAATAAGTGATTCACAGCTGTGATTCACAGCCCCATCCTATAGTCATGGAAAACAGCCAGGTCTGGCCATCAGCTGTGCGCCTTTTCCACTTCGAGAAGTTATTTTTGGATGTTTTTAGATTACAGCCCTTTTATTTTTTTTCCTGTGCCTCTGAATTCTGGATGATTGCACTGCAAGTAATTGAGGCACTTGAATTTCCTGCTTAGAGAAATGAGCTCAATGCCATTTTTTTGCAACTCTCAGGCATTTCTAAAATAGCTTTTCTGCGTGGCGTCACGGGGAGCAGGCACACAGCTTTGGGGCTTTTTGTGCAGAATTTGAGAACACTGGGTGCAGGAAGGTTGCAGAAAAGGACTTGAGGTTGAACATAAGTGACCAGTACACCCTTTCTGTGGTGGAGACTGAGTGGTTTTACTGGTAAGGTTGTAGCCAGAAGGCCAAGAGAAGAGATGGTTGCCCTCAATTTGGCGCTCACAGGTCCACACCTGGAGCCCTGCAACAAAAACATACGGGCCAAATGATCTGAGCTCTGGAGCCCAAGGCAGGGTGGGAGAGGCTGAGAGCTCCTTCAGCTTGGAAGTGTGAGAGTTAGGAGCACTAGATGATCTTTAAGGTCCCTTCCAACCCAAAACATTGTAGGATTCTATGATTCATGTCCCTCTTCAGTCTCATTTTGTGATCCCACAAGAGAGTAAGGGGATGTAGGGCTTTGTTTGTCCCCTTGGCACTGGGGTATAGACATAATGCAGGGACCAGTGAAGCCCAACACAGAAATTCACATGTGTTATCTCCCTCTCTAAGACCAAAAGGGTCTGAAATGCTGCCCATCCTCTGGGGATGACTTGAGCTGACTGGTGATGCCCAGTCACCCCTCCCTGGGGCACACAACTCTGAACCAAGAGCTCAAAACAACCTGAGCAAACTCCACACATTTCTCGGTCCTGCCACTCCCCTTGTGCACCGGAGGGGTTGGACTGTGTCCCTCAGCTCCTCCCAGGCTGCGGGGACTAACCCCCACCCTTCAGCCCTGCCTTTCCAACCCAGCCTTGCCCAAGTCTGGTGCTCAGTGGTGCCAGCTCTCCTGTCTGAGCCTGCAGTCAGCCGTGGGGCCAAGGGTTATTGTGGTGGGGGAGTGAGGACCACCAGGAAAGGGAGCTTGATATGGTCTGGGGTCCTGATGCAGGTGAATGCCCTGAGCACAGGGTGAGCTTTTCCTTCCATGCATTCCCACTGTCACAGGGCACAGAGCGTGGCTTTGGCAGGAGGCAGGAAAAACTTCTGCACAGGGAAGCTTGTTGCCTGAAGGAGGGGTGGAAGAGAAGAGTGTTTTGGGAGGTGGAAAATGTGATGCCACATCAAAGAGGGAGTTGAACCTGGGCCTCCAATTTCAAAGCAGAGTTCAAGCCACAATTAAAAAAAAAATCCCAAACTGTAATTGGCACTTCGTTGTGCTTTCACTTCCCCCACCCCTGGGTGTCATCATCATGCTGGGGCGTCTCCCAGAGCAAGAACCAGAGCCTGGGAGGCTCAGAGGTATTTCTGGACATCTTTCCTGCAGCCCTGAAAAACCTGGGAACCTCAGCTTCCAGCTGAGTAGGGGGGAAGAGCTTCTGGGCTAACTGGTGGTTGACTGGTTTGTAATGGAGTTTAGGTTCCTAAGTCCTTTATTGGATCTAGCCCAGGGCTCTATTCCCAGCCCTGTTTGTGACATTAACAGGTCACTGCAGCCCCAGGGCTGTCCCCACCTTGTCCTCACTGGCTGCACGGGGCTGGCACAACCCCAAGCACAGGGCAGTGGGACCCACAGCCGTGGAGACTCAGCACCACCAGCATCACACAGGCACAGGAATTAATTTGGGATGCAGGCACGCCTCGCTTCTGGCCTCCTTGAAACTGTGCCACCACACAGGGTGCGCAGGAGGGATATAAATAGTGTTCAGGATGCCCTGGGATGCGGCAGACAGCAGGTATTTCAGGAGTGCTGCTGCTGGCAGGGTCGTGCCGGGGCAGCTTCTGCTACATTAGTGGTTATTTGCAGCCTCTAAAGATTGACTGGTGTGAGCACAGCGGCTGGGGATGGATCAGGCAGGGGGTGCAGAAGGGATGGTCGTGTGGCCCTGGCACAGGTCCTGCATATCTTTGGACAAGATGCTTAAGACCAGATTTTCTGCAGAGTACCTGTGAGAGCCCCCCCACACATCCTTACAGTCTGTATTATGTTTCACAGGGAATTTGAAGATATATTATAGAAGCCCAGAACATTTTGGGTTGGAAGAGATCTTAAAGATCATCTCTTCCAACTTTCTGCCACGGGGAGGGACACCTTCCACTAGGTCAGGTTGTTCCAAGCTCTATCCAACCTGGCCTTGGACACTTTTAGGGATGGGGAATCCACAGCTTCCTTGGGCAACCTCTGCCAGGGCCTCACCGCCCTCCTAGGGAAGAATTCCTCAGGGGTGATGAAAGCTTGTGTGCATTCAAGGCTTCTCTCCTTGCACAGCGTTGATGCAGCTGGGTCAGTAGCTGCCCATGCTGTGAGGTCACTGTGGCAGATCCAATCTCCAAGGATGTGCCTGTGGGTCCATTCCAGTTCCAGAATGTCCATATTGAGCCTGTTCTGTGTGTGGGGGCTGCAGCGGGCACAGGCAGCAGGGGCACTCAGGCAGTGGGATGCTCAGCATGGCAGTGAGGAGCCCATCTGCTGCCCAGCACATGGCACTGAGTTGGCACCAGCAGTGCCCATGATGGCATTTGCAACCTGAGGGGTGCTGAGTGCTCAGGCAGGGAGCTGCCAGTGGGAGACCCCAGAGCTGGGGGTGTCTGAGCAGGAATTCAGGGTCTGAGCAGGGCTTTGGGGCTGGAGCAGGGTGTCAGGGTTTGAGCAGAGTATTGGGTTCAGAACAGGAATTCAGGGTCTGAGCAGGGCACTGGGGGCTGAGCAGAGTATTGGGTTCAGAACAGGAATTCGGGGTCTGAGCAGGGCATTGGGGTCTGAGCAGAGTATTGGGTTCAGAACAGGAATTCAGGGTCTGAGCAGGGCACTGGGGGCTGAGCAAGGCTTTGGGGTCTGAGGAGGGTGGTGGGCTTTGAGCAGGGCCTCAGAATTTGAGCAAGGCTATGGACTCTGAGCAGGGTGTTGGGAGCTGAGCAGGGTAATGGGTTCTGAGCAGGAATTCAGGGTCTGAGCAGGGCATCGAGGCCTGAGCAGCATGTTAAGGTCTTAGCAGTGTGTTGGGGTCTGAGCAGGGCATTGAGCTGGGCAGTGCTTCAGGGCCTGGCAGTTCCAGGGTGTGAGGGCTGGCACCACAGTGGTGGAGGAGGCCACCTCTGTGTTTTGTAGCCTGGTGGTTTGAATATTTTCCTGGGAAATGGGCTAAGGTCTCTCCATAGGAAGGGCTTTCCAATATCCCCCTCATCTCACTTCAGGAGAGCTCCCAGCTGCAAGAGCACAGCAGCCCTCATCCCAGGGGAGCCAGCACACAGCCAAGGGGCAAATCCTGGCAGCCCAGTGGGTGGCAAGAGCTGGGAGAGGAGAGAGCAGTGGTCTGAGTGATGCGGTCACTTAGGGACAGAGCAGAGGAGGACCCAGGAAGCTGCTGAGATGTTTAGGAAGTGGGGAGGCTCTGGAGGGGCTCTGTGAGCACAGCCCTGACCAGTGAGCAGTGGCTGAGCACAGCTGACACCTGGCAAACGAGAAAGCAGGGCTTGTTAGACTGCACACAGACTGCTGATTGTGACCTCAGTCACAAAACCTCCTTAGCCAAAGCCTGACAACATCCCCTGAGTTTTCCCAGGCAGATCTGTGCTGCTCAGCATCCCCATCAGCCAGTGCCAGGGAACCAAGGCAGGTGCCCACTTCCCTTCTCTCCTCTCCCTGTTGCTCCAGCCTCCCCAGGACTGTTTGCTGCTGGCTCTGCAGAGCTGGCAGCTGATCTTGGACTCTCTTCAGAGCAAGCTCTGTGGTTGCCTGGCAGTTGGCTCCATGATGATTCCAAAGCCCACAACATTGTGAGGTTTTCTCACCCTCCATCTTACAAATGAAGCTGCAGAATGGAGCTGTAGCTTGAAAGGTGCATCCACTCACACAGCCTGCAAAAGGGACAGAGGATCTGATCATATAAGGGTGCATACAGGTCTGGGGATTTAGGACAGCAATTTTTATGATATTGCACTATATTTTTGGGAAGGGATTACATTATAACACTTGGCAGGGACATTGGAACTAGATGATCCTCTAGTTCCCTTCCAACCCAGCCCATTCTGTGATTCTCTGACCCTGTGTTGGTGTGATTTTGAGGTGAGGAGGTGCTGGCTGTGGCCTCTGAAGTCAGCAGGAGTTAAGTGAGTGCTGCTGAAAGCACTACCCAAGTTTCCAAGTGCTTTTGGTGGTTATTCTTCAAAAGCCTGGTGAGGGAGGGATACCTCTGGAAAGATCTTGACTCCTGAGTGTTATTTAATAGAAGGATTTAAAGCATGAAGTGGACAAGCCCACTCCTCCTGACTGAACTGCAGTAACTTGCTGTTTGTTTTCTTTTCCCAAAGCTCCCAGAATGGAGAGGAAGCTGGAGCCTGGCCCAACAACCAGTTTGACACGGAGATGCTCCAAGCCATGATCCTGGCTTCAGCAAACGGTTGGTGTCCATCACGTGTGGGAAAACCATGACACTTGCTCTTGCAGGGACATCTTGGGTTCCTGCTGTCAGATAAGGTGCTGGTGGGACTGGTTTGTTTGGATTAACCGGGATGGCTTCAAAAGTCCTGCTTCAACAGATCCCAAAGCTGGTGGAATGGAAAAGCACTGTGTTACCCTGCAGAGGGAGAGGGTTCAGGAAGGATTCAGGCAGAGATAACACATTGCTGTGGACAGGGACACCTCTTCCACCCAAAATATATTTCCTGTGTAGTGGACAGAATGTCATCTGGCTTGTGATGTGGTTGTGTTACACAGGAGAGCCAGTCAGTCTTGAGATGATGTTTTATAAACTACTTGTTTCCAGAGGTCACACTAAATGAAACTGCCATGTTGCAACTTGCTGTAAGGAGAGGAGGTAGGAAGGCTGAAGTTTTGCCTGTGGCAGGGCCAGGGAAATGGTAATTGACTGACTCAGTATCCCCATCCTTGTGTCCAGAGACGCTCTTGGCATCTCTCTGCTGAGCCGTGAACTCACTAAGGTTTTCTCCACTACCTGCTGCTGCCTCTTTGCAGTTGTAGTCAAAGGGGGTGGTTTGGGGTCATTTTGGGTTGGTTTGCTCTGGTTTATGGCTGTGTGGAAGTGGTGGGCAGGGAGGGTGTTCCCACACACCCACAGTCTCCATGGCTTTGTATAAAACAAGTACAATTATCACTCCGTGCAGCACTACAGATAAAGAGGCTGTTTTTCATGCAGCCTTTATTTATAAATACCTCCAAGACGGTCCCCCCTCCTTGATTTAAAAATAGAATCAACAGCACAGCCATAAAACCCTGTGCAAAATGCTTAGGATGTTTCCTTTGAGCTGTTGGGAGGGAAGGAATCTGGAGGAGGAGGGATGGCTTTGGTGTTGCTTTCTTGGAAAGCTGCTGCAGCTGAACTTTGCTGCTCAGCAGACACCAGGCAGCCTGGAGACAGCTGCTGTGGCTGGGGAAGGGGACGAAGGTCTGGGGCAAGGGAGTTGTTTACACTCAAGGGAAAGAAACAATGTGAAAATGTGTCTTTGCTCTGAAAAAAAAACCCATGGAAAAACAGCCTTTGGGGTTTCACGTGGTTATCATCACCCAGAGCCTCCAGATCCGGTTTCCTTGCTGGCAAATAAAGCTGTTTTTCTGGCTGCTGCTCCAGCAGTCCCCAGGATCAGAGCTGAGTGGGTCCCTTCCAGGTTAAGCACCAATTTCCACAGAGCCCCGGGCCCTATTTCAGCAAATCCCCCCAATCCACAAGTCTCAAGCAGTCCTAACCTCTCCCACAGCTTCAGTCATCCCAGGGGGTTGATGGAAACCAGATCCAGCCTCTAGAAAATGGCTTTTCCTTATCCATCCTTTTCTTGCCGTTGCTGGTTCCTTTCTGGGATGGATGGATGCATGGATGGATGGATGGATGGATGGATGGGGACACAGCACAAGTTTTTTCCACCAGCACAGTGCTTTCATGTCACCCCTGCTCTCTGTCCTCCCCTTTCTGCTCTCACTCTCTAAGCCAATAGTGTTATTTGGAGCAGGCTTTGATTAGGGGCAACGCTAATTGCCCATTAAGCTTTGTGCTGCCCATCCTCGGCTGATGTTTCCTGGCTATTTAAATAAACCTTATCTCATATGGCCAGCCACTGAGCTCTCTGTTAGAGCTCCGGGGTGGCAGATGGGACACAGTGACACAGGTGATGCCCTAGATACATCCTTACCCTGTGCCACGTGTTATCCTTGACTTCCGCAAGAAGCAGAGCTGGCCCTGCCATTCCAAACCTGTGTGATCCATTTGGTCCAAGGATTAAATGGTTAAATCACCCTCCCAAGTCACAGTACCTGTGGAGCTGATTTCCCCCCAGGGCTGTAACCTTGCTGTAGGGCATCCTTCCTCCGGATTTTTCTCCCTTGCAGCTAGGAATAGCATGAAAAGCCAGTGTTTTGAGCCGTCTGAATGGGCAGAGGCAGCTGTTAAGACATCTCAAGGAGCACAGATGCTCCAGGACACCAGACACTGAAGGGCAGACATCCTGTCCTTAAAATACTCTGGCTTCCAGCGAGAATTTATAGAGGTGCCATGAGATGGTGGGAGAGCAGACAGAAGGGCAGCCCGAGGAGGTGCTTCTCCCCCCCAGGCAGGACACCCACACTATATTGGGGTCTCTGAAAGCCCCACCAGCAGCTGCAGCAGCACATGCTCTGGGGCTGCCTCTGGCCCATGGAGCCCTGAGCTGGTTATTTTTGCTGAAGCCCAAATCCTTTTTTACCTTCTCAGGACCATCTGGGACAATGTCTGGCTGCTGGTAAAGGCTGAACGTGACCTTTGCAGCAACAAGAGCTGAAGTGCCTTACTTGGCAAGAGCACCTCGGTGCCCATTTATAACCTTCTATTGTCCCTGTTCTCTTTTCTTTTCAGCCTTAATGTCAGTGTTACCTAGAAACAGCCCTTCAGCCTTACCCAGAACCGAGTGGTAGGCTGGGAACTTCACCAGTGGCTCTTTCTCCCTGGTGAAAGCTGTGCTGAGACTGCAAATTAATTCATGAGGGCTTGAATGGTGCTGGCAGCCCCCAGCCCCTCACTGCTCAGAGCCCTGGTCCATCTGGGATGGCCCAGGGGGGACAAAGAGCAGCAATACCCAGGGAAGAGAAGGTGTCCAAGTCCACCAAACCTCTAACTGGGCTGTCTCCAGCTGGGACAGTCCAGAAAAAACAATCTTCCTCATGTCTGGAGTCTGTAGTCCACGTGTGAGATGCTCCCTGCACATCTCCAGCCATGTCATCCCATGGGGAGCATTTGCAACACCCCAGTGGGTGTGGGGTTGAGTTGGTTGTTAATGAAATAAGCTGCTGCTTATAGACATACAACTCCCCAGCCCGAGGTCCTCAAAGGCCAGCTAGGTCTGGAACCTTTTAAACAGGGGCACTGAATGCTTCCACAGGGGAAAGGGCAATGGCATTTCCCCACGCTGGGTCCCTGTGTTTGTGCACCACATCCCCCCCTCCCCAGTGCACAGTATCACACCTGTTTTCAGCCTCGCTGTCTTTTCCCCTCCTCCTGCTCCAGCTGAGCAGCTGCAACTTTTCAAACTGCAGCTCCTTCGTACTTCCGACCCCAGTCGTGTTTCAGGGGACTGGTGGGATGTGGTCCAGCTTTTTGTCCAGCTTTCTGGCTGGCTTAGTCACCTCCATCTGCTTAGGGAAAAGCCAAGACAACACGGAGGCGTGCACAGAGCTGGTCTGGAGTGAGGAGAAACATGAGTGGACCAGCCCACCATCTCTGCTGGTTGTTTTTCTTTATTCCTGCAGTCTCTCTGCCTATGGAAGGAGGGAGCAGCACCCCTGGGCTCTGCCTTGGGACTTTTGGGTGCTCTCCCTGGGTCTCTTCAGCCTTCCAGGAGATCCTGACCACAGCCGTGAGCATGAGGCTGTTAAAGGCTGAGGTGGGATCCACAGTGTGGGTTTCAGCAAATAATTTCTGAGTAGGGCTGTGTGATGATCCCACCCTGAGCCACACACAGGCAGCAGCACCGGAGCAGATCACCCAGCAGCTCATGGCAACAGCATCACTTGAGCCCTGCCAACCCCCCCGTGCTCATTTCTCCCCCTGCCTCCACGCATCCCCCCATCTCCATCTGGTCTCCACCATCCAGCAGAGCCTCGGCATCCCGAGGGGGGTCCTGAGCCCCTCCCCACTCCTCCGTTCTCTCTCTCCGTGCTGGAGCTTTGCATAGCGACAGGAATGAATCTGCCTTCCCCTCCCCCTGCTCCCAGATCTGGACCATCAGCCGCTCTCTGTCACTGATTTCCTTCGTGCTCGGCTTCCTAGAGCCATTTTGCGGTATTGCAGGGGAGGGGTTTTCTTTTCTCATCTCCCGCGCCCTGCTCCCTTAAATAAACCTGGCTGGAGAAATACCGGGGGCAGGGTTTTAAATGCGGCGGAAAAATAAATAAATATTGGATTTCCCTTAATGCATTATGAACGATTGCGACTGCACGATATGTTTGTAATGGGCAATTTCAGGGGCAGGGGGAGGGTGTCTGTGCCGCTCTCCCCGGCACACACGGTGCAGATGTGAATGGTTGGTGGTACCCGGGCTGTGGGTGTGACAAGCTTGACGTCCCGTGGGGCTGCCGAGGTTTGGGGTGGGCTCCAGCCGGCTTTAACAACATCCCTTTCTCTTTCCCCCCCCCCGCCCCTTCCCTCTGGCATTCCCAACAGAAGCTGCCGATGGCAACTCGACCCTGGGAGGTGGGAACGGCACGATGGGGCTGAGCGCCCGCTACGGCCCCCAGTTCACCCTGCAGCACGTCCCTGACTACCGGCAGAATGTCTACATCCCGGGCAGCAATGCCACCCTCACCAACGCCGCCGGCAAGCGCGACGCCAAGAACGCCGCCCCGGCCGGAGGCAACAAGAAGAAATCCGGGAAGAAGGAGAAGAAGTAGAGAAGAAGAAGAAGGAGACCTTAGAGCTACAGGGCAGCCGGCTCCAGCACTCCCCCCCCCCAAAAAAAAACAAAAACAAAACCACAGCCCAGGCCGGAGGACGAATGTGAATTTTATTTTCTTTTAGTTTCGTGATGCAAAAGTAGGAAATGCTGCGAATGTATCTCGTCATCATCAGGTCTGGGAGCAGGGGCTCGCTGCTCTCAGATCTCATGATGGAAACCAATCTGGAAGCTAAACCGAAAGCAAACAAGTGCCCTGTGAATAATGTTTTATACAATCCCTCGGGTATTCGAATATGCAAGGGCGGAGGGTCTTTTGCCACGCCTTTGGATCCGATTCGCTCCCAGGTAGTCCGAGGCTTGTGCTCGGCTTTGCCCAATGTAAATAATTTTAATGTGGATCTTTTAATTTATAGCCCCCCCCAATCATTTTATGGAAAGGAAAAGGAAGTTCTTAGCTTAGAGCCCACGCTCCAGTTCTTTGCTCTGAAATTTTCCATTTGCGAAATTCACCCCCCCTCCCCAGTTAATGATAGCGATGGATTTTGGAAGTTGGTCGGGAGTGCTTCAGTTCCTGCTTACCTGTCACCCGAAAAAAAAAAAAAAAAAAAAAAGTGTTTATATTGCATGAATCAAAGGGAACATGGCAAAGCTGCATCCTAAGCATTTTGGGTGTTTTTTTTTGTTTTTTGGGTTTTTTTTTTAAGTGTAACCACTAATGGCCTGAAATATGAGAAAGTAAAAACCCTCCTGATGTCTGAGAGGCAGGGAATTCGATAAGGAGCACGCCGAGGTGTGCGGCAGCTGCCCCGGCGGTTCTAGGGGTCTCCGAAGAGCAGACACATCTCAAACCTTCTTTGCAGTAAATATTTATATGTACAGTCGATGTTCTTATGGAATTAAGGCTAAGAGAGCTTCGCTCCCCTGCGCCCAGGCAAGCCGCCTGGCTGGGTCCCCGCCAGAGGGGACACACGGGAGGGGGGACGAAGCTTCACGTCTCTGCACACCGTGTCTGCATGCACGTCCCTCACCTCACACCTGCACTAGCGCAGTAGCTCCACGGACCCGGAGAAGTCCTCGCATGCCCACGCAGCGTGGTGTGAACGCGCCGGCAGCCGCCCGAGCCTCCGTGCCGGGGCTGCCCCGGGGAAGGGGTGGGAGGGGGTGGGGTAGGTTAGGTGGGATGGGGAAACTCCTTGCTTCTTATTTGGGCCCCAAAGGTAATTTGGGGTGATAAGGCGGTTTTGTTAAGGCAGTTGGTCGGGGGGTCTCGCCCGAAGGGGTGAGATCCGCAGAGCTGCCGGTGCATGGCTTTGGTGCAGAGTTGGTGACTGAGTAAGTGATGGTTGTTTTGGTGGCGTTTGGGGACCAGATCCAGACAAGGGACCCAAGAGAAGGGGGTGAATGCTGCAAAATGGGGGGGTGTCGCATGGGACCACATGGGGCCAGCCCAGAGGAGGGGATCCTCTCACTGGCTATGGGCTTTCCACCCTGCAGAGAGAATCGAAGGATGGGGAATAGAGTTTCCCCATGTGCCCATCACCCATGCACCAGGCCAGCTTCCCATAGGAAAGCAGCTCTGAGCCCTCCAGGGAGGCACAGGGGGGGCTTTGTGTAAGCCAGAGCGAGGAGAGGGGCTGTGGGGTGGCCAGGAAGGGGGCCGCACCGAGTTTCCCAGGGGGTGTGTGTTGTTTTTTTTCCTTTTTTAATCACTAACACGTAACTCACCTGAGCAGATCCAGCCCTCTCAGCCAGGCTCACCCCACCCCACTCCCCTCCCCAAACCCAGGGCAGCAGGAGCATCAGCCGTGTCTCATCCGGATCCAGCCATCTCTGGCTCTGGCTGCACTGGGAGCGGTTCCCACCCTGTCCCCTGCAGCTGCCACCTGCCCCCTCCCCCCCCACCCGTCCCCCTAGAAATGCTGTAGCTGAATCGTAGTCTTTATATTTTCTTTTTAATCTGCAATCTGAGGTAGCGTAGCGAGTGTTGTGCATTTAGTGGCGTGTTATTTTTAATCGCGGTAACTAACTTGTGGACATCAGTATTTTCAATTTTCTCTGTATCTTCTTTCCATGTGGTCTGTGCTCCGAGTGTACGTGAAATGAAAACACGTTTGCCCTTTCAATGTGTCTAATATTGAATTATACTTATATATTATATATATGCTTATATCCTTCTTATACCCATATAGACCAATGTCGATGTGTTACACGCAAGTTTTATACTCTAATATTTATATTGCTTTTTTTCTTTGGGAAAAAAAAATAATAAAATGGTTTCTTCTGAAAAAAAAAAGATGGTTTTTATTCCAATGGGAGAAGTGAGGCACAGATGGGGCCTCTCCATCCTGATCCTGCTGCCTCTAGTGGGGGTGGGAGGGATCAGTCCCAGCCCGGCCTTTGCGGTGGGAATGGTCTTGGAGCACCCCAATCTTGTGTCCTCCAGACCTGCTCTTGAGGCATCCCCATCCTTGGGGTCCCCCAGGCCCTGGAGTGGAGAGTGACATGGCCATGGGTCATGACTGAGGAGATGGTGATGCCCACAACTACAGCCCCTTCCCCATCCCCAAGGGGATCCAGTTACCCCCCTCCATCACTGGCAGGGATCTGGTCACTTTTCCCCCTGGTCATGCTTTTCCAGACCCAGTGGGGATTGATCCCATCACCTTCCCCATCAGCAGCAGAGATCCACTGTCCCTTCTCCAACCCCGGGGTGATTCACTGTTCATGGAGCCCAGGCTCCCCTCTCTGTGCTTGGGGAGGGTGGATGGGAGGAGGGTCAGGCCAGAGCTCCCCTGGCCAAGATGATCCCCTCACCCTCTCCCTGCGGGGGGTCCAACACAAGCTGAAGAAAAACATCCCGTGGCTCGGGGTGTCGCAACCGTAGTGGAAAAAATAAGCTGCTGCTGGCCAGATGTGAGGGGGAGGGTGGTGGAGGCGGGGGCAGAACAGCCCCGAGAGACAGACAGACACACAGAGGCCGGGATGGGGGCGGGAGGGAACTGGGGCTGGTCCCTCCTGCTAGGAAAGCGCAGGAGGCTGCAGATGCACAGGGCACAGCTCCCCCTTCCTGTACTGCCGTCCCTCCCTACCCGGTGTCTCCATCCCAACTGCAGCTCTGTGGCCTCCACCCACTGCCCCCCAACAGTCCCCGAGTCTGCCCTCACAAACAGAGAGTACCCCCTGCACCTCCCTTGCAGAATGACAGACATTCCCCAAATCGCCCTGTATCCCACAGAGACCCCCCTTCCCCCATCCTGCTGCACTTGCAGAGACTCCTGGAAATCCCCATGCACCTCTCAGATGGACGCCCCCCTTCCCAAATTCCCAGGCACCCCTCAGATCCGTCCCTCCTCTCCTCCCTGTGCACGTGGGAGCAGCCCTGGCCACACACAGGTGGGCACCCCTGTGGGAGGGGGTTCCAACCAGAGCATCCTCCTTTGGGGCAGGTGGTCCCAGATCACAGGGGAGGTGATGAGAGTCAGGCTGGTGACAGGGCAGGCACCCGGTGCTGTGAGGGCCCTGTGAACCTGTGCCCTCTACCCCAGCCCAGGAGCTGCTGTCCTTTCCACACAGGACCCTGTGGACTGTAATGGGGATAGCTCCAGGGGGATTATGGTGAAGGGGAGCAGGGCTGAGCACCTCCAGGTAGCACCTGCAGGCTGTTCCCACTACCTGGCCATCCCAGGGCACTGGGCATTGCCACCCACTTTGCTGGTGATGCCACTGGGCACGTAGAGCCTGGCGGTGGGGGCTGTGGGTGGAGGAAGAGAGCATGGTCACCGCTGGTGGGGAGCAAAGAGGCTTTGCAGAGTTGTGGGGGTGGGTTTGTTTTGAGGTGCCACAGCCTCTCCGGTGCCCTGAGCCCCACAGTGTCCCCGTGGGTGTCGGTGTAAGGATGTGTGCAAAGGAGGCACACTGAGTTTCATTTCTCTTCTCTCTTGCACTAAAATCACCCAAGGGCACTGCGAGAGCCAGGAACGGAAAGGCACAGACACAGACCTGGCCAATTAGTGCTGATGAAGGAAACCCGGTCAGCCGTGTTGATTAACGGGGACAGGCAGCAGCAGGAACATGCTCATTCCAGCACAGTGAGCTGAGGGAGGAGTTCCTGAGCTGAGGTGCCGCGACAAGAGAGACCAGCAGAGACAGAGCCTGAATCACAGCCCCGATGAAAAGGATGCAAAGAGGGTGGCAAGGTGGAACTCCCATCAGTTGCTCAGGCTGAAAGACCACCAGGGGAGTAGAGGCATCGCTCCCGGGGAGGGTGATTTGGCTTTGGAAAGGAGGGGATGGCCATGGATGTGGGATGGGAGCGAGTGAATGGGTGGGGGGAGGGGGTCTTTCACCTCCAGGCTTTGGAAGGACTGAGGGACTCTCTTGACTGGAGTGGGGCTGTGGGGTACTCTCTGTTTGTGGGCTCTGTGCCTGGTGTGGGGTGTGAGTGCCTGGTGTGTGTGTGTGTGTGTGTTTTCACCAGCAGACTTTGAGGTGGCCCAGCCAGCAAGCAGAGGGAGACCTTGTGTCTGGGCCAGGTTGTCCATACTGGGATGCTCTGAACATCTCCACAGCCACAAGGGGCTCATGACTTCCAACCCAATGCCCTCCTGCTTCTCCCCCTCGTCCATCTCCTCCTTTCCCCCACACTGGGATCAGCTCAGCACCTTGTCTCCCCCTCCCCGTTGTCCCTTGTCACCGTCCCAGGTGACAAACATAGCATGGGACCAAGGGAGCCCCAGGCTGCTCCCCAGGCAGAGGGGCTGAAAGCTCTTGGTGGTACAGGGACAGGTCACACAGTGGTGGAGACCCCCTTTCACTGGGGATTGTCCCCAACAGCACCTCCTGTTCCTGGGAGGGCTGGAGCATCCAGATGCCAAAGGCAGTGTTGTCCCCGTGTCACCAGCTTGTGGGGCCCTTGTTCACAGTAGTCAGTTTTTTGACCAATTGACCTTGAAAATCAAAGCAAAACAACAAAAACAAAGCAAAACAGGGGAAAAAAAAAAAAAAGGAAAAAAAAAGGAATGGAGCCAACTCAGTTTCCCATTGGATCTGTGAGCTGAGCTGACCTGTCACTTGGCCACATCCTGCATCAGGCTGTGGTCACGCGATGAGTCCCACCAGGCAGCTCCTCCAGCCATGATTTCACCCAGCAAAGCACAAGGCAGGCAAATGACCAAAAAAGCTGAATTTTCATGCAGTTCCCTCTCAGCCCTCCCTTTGGGGTCCCCAAAGGCAGTCAGGAGGTCATTCTGGGTCTGACACAGACACTGGGAGTTGGAGCCTGCACTGGGAGCCAGTGGCAGAGAGATGCTTCTTCTCCTATAAATGCCTCAGAAGGGAGGGCAGCAGATGCAGTAAAAAACTCTTGGAAATATCAGTGCTTGGGATACAAAAGGTCCAAAAGGGACTCACTGGGAGAGTGGGTGTCCATAGCCAGGGGGTTTGTTGGGAAAGCTTTTCCTGCAGCCCCCCCGCTCTGCTCCCCTCTATCCCCCCCCCCTCACATCCCCTGGGGTTTTATTTCTCCCTGGCACAGCTGGCTCCTCTCACACCTCACATTCCAGGCTGAGTGAGAGAGGTGTTTCACCATCCTCCCAAGTCCCTTCCTGCTCCATAAATCCACTTCCTGGCACTTTGATTTATTATTATTTATAATAATAATAAAAATGTGCGTAGATGGAATAAAATTTGCTTTTTGCTGACTGAAACCTCGTGACCTCGGTGAAGGAGAGGGCGGAGGGAGGGCACTGCCTGCCCTTAGCCAGCCCCATCGGGATACATCGGGAGCTGCCAAGACCTCATCCATCACGTGGAGGGGCAGGACCAGCCCTCAGCCACTCTGCAGGCTGTGGGAGGTGAGGACAAAATAGGATGTGGTGGGCTTTTGCCCTTTCACAGCCTGTGTGACCTCGCAATGGCCTCTGCTGTGTGGTGGCATGAGCTGCTGGGAGAACACTGTCTGTCTGTCCTTCCCGCAGGGCACAGCCCTTGTCCCAGCCGTGCTGGTGGCTGGGTGCTGCAGGAGATCAGTGCCAGGGAGGACCTGAAGTCATGGAGCTGGGAGAGAGGGGGGCAGCAAGGAGGGGCAGGGAAGGAGAGCAATGCCAGGAAGGGTGAAGTCAGACCAGACAGAGACTCCACGGGCACTGCTGTTGGGACACGGTGTGGCTGGAGGGGCTGGGCTCCAAGGGGACACTGCTGTGTGTCCACCCTGGTGCCCCTGGAACTTGTGACCCCTGTGGTGCTGTGGGTGGGACTTGCCATGGTCACTGTCACCGAGCTCCTGGTGTTTGATCCCGCGGTCTGACACCACCTCTGCAGTCAGGAACTCCCCTCTGCTCCCCAAGAACCGAGTGCTGACCCCTCCAAAGCTGTCCCTGGAAGCACAAAGCCAGGCTAATTCCCTCAGGGATGCCCCCAGCTCTCATTAGCCCCAGGGAGCTGGGCCAGAGGCAGGATTTTGGGAAAACCCCAGCCAAAGAAAAGCTGCCAAGAAAAGCCACTCTTGGCCAAAATGTTCCCTGGGCAGTGCACCGGGGCTGCCCGTGCCCAGCACTGCCTGCCCAGTCCTTCTCCCTTTGGCACATGCCAGAAGTGGCCATGTCCAATTTGGGGAGGGGGTTTTGCCTTGTCTTTCAATGGCAAAACTACCCAGATCTTTGCCTGGGCATCTGGAAGAAGGAAAGGGAGTGGAATCAGCTGTGCTGGGGCATGTTGGGGCATCTTCCCCTCGCAGGGGAGAGGAGCTCCAGTGGATGTTACAGCGCCCAGCACATCCTGCTGGCCAAGGTTTAGAAGCCGCTGCCAGTTTCAGGCTGGAGAGCTGAGACAGAGCCGGGGCAACTCCCCTCCTCTCCCGCAGGGCTCACACACATCGGGATTTTATTCAGGATTTGAGGGGAGCCCTTCGCGGTGAACCCCAAGTGACACAGCCCGGCTGGCACGGGGAAGGGAAAGGCGAGTGGTGCCAGAGGGAAAGGACCCGCTGTGTGTGACATCCCGGCTCCGGAGGGCTTTGGGGAGCGGCGCCCACCCCTCGCTCCGGCGGCACGACCGGTCCCCGGGATGGGGGTGGGTGCCAGGTCGGGGGGTGAGGACCGTGCCATCCTCCCCAGCACCTCCAGAGCAGGGCACAGCCTGGGGGCTCCCCGTGAGCTGCAAGGGCAATGGGGGGCTTGGATCCCCCCAGAGGTGAATTAGAAGGAGGGTCTTCGCTCTGCGGAGTGAGACGGGACGGGCGCCAGGGAGGGAGAGCGGCCAGATGGGAGGGGAGGGAGAGGAAGAGGCAGACAAGGCTCCTTTGTGCAGGGCAGCATCCGGTGAGGGGAAACAGGGGGAAAGGGAAAGGGGCTCGTGGGTGCCAGGTAGGGAGGGGGACAGGCTGTCTCTCTCCAACCCCAGGGTCCCTATAGTGGGGTGCACGAAATAATCCACCGGGGTGCAGGAAGAAAATGGTTTTTATACAGCTAAACCCTTCAAAAATACTTAAAAAATACTGGTGTTTTTTTCTTCATCTCTACCCCATCCTTTCATAATTTGCATTTTAGTTTGTGCTCTGCAAAGTACTCATTAGCCCAGCAGTACGTGTAGGGAATTTAGAAATCAATAAATATACTGGGGAGGGTGGAATAAAAAAAAAATGTGGAGCCTGGAGCTCCACATGGTGGTTGGTGGGTGCCTCATGCTGTTAGAAATCAAGTCTCCTCCCCCACTGCTAAACACCCCAGGGCAATGGGGCACATCTCCCTGCTGAAGCTTATGGGATTAACCCCAGAGATTTGGGGTGTCCCCACCCCCTCACTGAGCACCAGACCCATGGCCATTCTGAGGCCCCCCCAGCCTGGTTTCCCTCCATCCCCTGGGTCCCTCTGGCCAGGCCCAGTGCCAGATTTAAACAATTATTTTATCCCAGCTCTTTTTTCCCCCCTCTGTTTTCAGAGGACAACATGGGCCTCCCACTCCCCAATTAGCAACTTGTCATTGACAAGCTCATCAAAAGGCTGCTAAAAAAACCCCTGAACCGAGATTTGACACAAACTAGGGCAATAATCAGGTCTCTGCCCTCATTTTAAAATTATCCTAGCAGTCCCTTGTGTGTCCATGCCTGTGGGGACCCACTCCCCAAAGCCCCATGGAGCCTGTACTGTTTGGCTGGCTCCCTCCCACACCTGCTGGGGGTCACCTCGAAGAGAAAAGGGGGCTGGGGAAGAGTCAGGGACATTTTGGGACACAGGCCTGGCTGGTGGCCATGCCCTCCAAACGGCCTTTGGGGAGATGGGGGATGGGGAAGGCACAGAGACTGACCCAGGATGAGGTGCTGGTGGCAACTCACTGTAGTAGGAGGGGTTGGAGCAGCGTTAAGGAACACTAAGGACCTTCTTGGTGATGTCCTACCACCACCTTTCCAAAGCCATGGAGGTAGGGACAGGAGCAAGGGCTGCTCCCCACCACAGGCAGGGGGTAAAGGCAGGGTTGTCTGACCAGAAGGGGACAGAGCTGGCCACTGGTGGGGTTTGGACACCCCTTGGGATACCTACCATGAGATGCCAGCAGGACTTTGGTACCAAAGCAGCTGCTGTGACGTGCACTTGGCTCCAGGACCAGAAGCACAGCCCGGGCTTGGCTGTCCATGCATCGAGGATACAGCTTTTCCCCCTTGGCTCCAGCCCCTTGCACAGAACCAGCCCCAAGGACAAACTCCTCCTGTGCCACCAAGCCAGGGCCACGTGGATGAACATTTGTCCCTCCAAAGTGGCCATCTGGGAGAAAGTGTCCTTCATCCCAGCAGACCTGCAGGGAGCTGCAGCCTGGCCCAATTTGGGCTGGTTTGACCTCTAAACTCAGCCAGGGACTGGGCTGGTGCTGCCTGTGTGACAGCAAAGCAGGAGGACCTTCTGTGAGGTCACTGGGAGGGACGCTGCTGTCACAGAGCAGTATGGTATGTACTGGTATGTACACCTCTGGGGACAAGAAAGGCTCAAGCAGTGTGACCAGGGCTCTGCTTGTTGGGTTATCCCTGGGGAATATCCATCATGGTAAGTATCTGGACAGTGAGGGCAGCTCCTGTCCTTCCCCACTTGCCACCCACCTGTGGGCATTTGGGACATCTCCATCCATCAGAGCCCTCTCCATGTCTGGGCTCTCAGGCACCACACCAGGTGTTCCCAAGTGGATTTTTGGTGCAGGGGACAGGATTTCCCAGCCTTCTCCTGGGATGTGGTGGCAGCACTCAGCCCACCACATCTGCTCCAGCTCCCCAGCTGGCCACTCCAACCTGGCTGAGGTCCCTGCAGCTCAGTGCAACAAGGCTTCAGGTTCATCTCTGCACCAGCAAAGTTATGATATAGAGGCAAAACCCACAATTTTGTACCAAAAATCATGTTTATTTCTCCATCTTTTGTACATACAAGCTCCCAGACAGCACTCTCCAAGCATCCCTCTCCCACAGCTGCAGAGCCATGAAAGCAAGGCTTTAGATGAAAGGAACTGGTACAAGAAAAGACAGAGCTCCCAGGCAAGGCTCCAGGCTGGCCCAGATGCAGCTCACGTCTCCCAGTTTCTCCCTCATTTTGCAGCTTTCTGGGGCTGCTCAGATCAGCCATGGACACTTTGGCAGCTCCTGCCTGCCCCGACCAGCCTGGCAGAGCCCACCAACACCCCGACCTGAGGGTGGCACAACCCCCCAAGGAGCCCCCTGATGCCCTAGGCACTGGGAAAGCAGTCACTGATACATTAATTATCCTACCTGCCCTTTTTGCCTCCCCCATTCTTTCCCAGGGGGATGACCTGTATCCCAGGTCAGGCCCTGTATTTAGTGCTCCATCCCCACACCCTCTGCAGCAACAGGGGAATCACGGCTCACCCAGGTCTGAGTGTGGGGGGAGTCCCTGCACTGTGGCTGCCTTAGGCTGAAACAGCAGCCCTTCTCCTCAGTAAAATCAGCATTTTTCTCACTTTCCAGCACAAAAGCGTGCACAGGCATTACCCACCTCACTCTGAGGGCACACCCGCTGTTGTTCTCCACGGTTCACGCCCCGCTGGGTCTGCACCCGGGATGGAGGGGGATAAACACACACGGAGTGCATTTGGAGCAGGAAGCAGCCTCTGTGCCCCGCACAAAGAGCCTCAGCGAGCGCAGCCGCTGCCGGAAGGGGACTGGTGGCCGTGCCACGTGCCGGGCTGACCTGGCACAGGGGGCACACTCACCTCGTTCAGCCTTTTGTTAGTGCTTCCAGCCCGGGTTGTGGTAACAAGCCCCAGAAACACCCAAAATGCTGTGAAAAATGGAATTATTATTACTACTGAGCAAGTATTATTAAGGAACACAAAGGCTCTGGGCACCCTGGAAGGTGTCCCTGCCCATGGAATAAGATGGTCTTTTAGGTCCTTTACAACCCAAACCATTCTGGGAGTCTATGAAAAGTGCATTAAAAGGTGCAAAGGCTCAGTGGGACTCCAGGAGGGACCAGTGCTCCCAGCACTGCTCTGGTGGGCACAGTTCCTTCAGGAAGGTGCCTGCCCTGTGCTAGGTTAGTCCTCCCTGGGTGGCTTTTCCAGATTGGAAGGTGCCAACCTGCCTTCTCTCCCAGAGGATTCCCAGCCATCCTATTTCCTTCTCCCCCCTCCTGACACTCCACCTCCCAGCAGGGCTGGGACCAGCCCATCTTCTCCCACAGGGATGTGATGGCAGTCAGGCTGTGTGCCAGTCCCAGATGATGCTGGGCCCTTATGGATCACCCTATTCCTTCAGTGTTATAAACATGTTAAATTAGAACAAGCAAGCAACTCAACACCTGGAAGCCACAAGCTGGGGCAGAGCTGTTCCCACTGTAACCTCCATCAGGATCCAAGACCAGAGCTGTGGTCCCTGACTGTCACCCCAGCACTGAGCTATGCATAGGGAGGGCTGTGGCTTTACTCTGTCCCTCCCTTTCTGCCCTGTCTGCTGCACCATGAGAACCACAGATGATGTTCCTCCCCTTGGCTGAAGCCTTTGACCCTTCAGCTGTCCATAGGGACAAACCAGAGATGGGACAGGAGAGCTAAAATGACACACAAACTTCCACTAACAGTCCCAAGAGGAAGAAGGAAGATAAAATACCCTCCATATCATGCACAGATCCCAGAGTGAGACTGTATTTTACTTACTGAAAGCTCTCACAGGTTGAGCATCATTCTTTGTCCAGGGGCAACGTCCAGCTTGAGCAGCTGATGGGCTCTGTTGTCTCCTCAGGGATGCTCCATCTCTTGTCACCTTGCTGGCTTTTCTAGTCTTGCTTGGTTCTGAAAACAAGGTGATGTTAAAAACAGGAGGAGAAAGCTCCTCCAGGCCAGCTCTGGCACAGACCACCCTCCTCAGGGGCTGCAGATGGTTGGGCTGGAGGAGCAATCAGAGCACAGGACACTGGGGAGTTGAGACATTCCCACCGTGGGATGGAGGCTGCAAAATGCATCACACTAAGGGTTCAGGCATCCACCTGATTTCACCCCAGGTGTACTTGTGACAGTAGTGCCTGATGGGCAAAACTGTGACCCAAATGGGACTTAGGAGGTGGTGCATGCCATGGGAGAGGACAGTGGCAGTCTGAGGGAGGATGCTGCCCCCAGGCTCTCACAGGGCTGTGCTGGCAGAGATTACAGCCCCCCCCACCCCCCTTTCCTCCCCCTCCCTCACCACGCTCCACACTTTGTCCTTATCCATTTAAGCCTCCCGGTGCTGGTGTCCCAGTAAGGAGACACAGACAGTGTCCAGCCTTAAGCCTTTGTAGCCTAAAGCCTGAGCTCATCCAGCTCATGACGCCACGCTGCGGGCAGTAACCCCGGATCGGGCACCGGGGCACTCGGTGGACGAGGGCACGGGGTGAGCTGAGCCCTGGCACGGCCACGGGGCCAGCCCTGGCACGGCCCCGTTCCGCCTGCAGTGCCTCGGAAGATGCGCTTTTACGACTGGGAGGAGACGGCAGAAAGGAGGGGACCGGCTCAGGAATACGAAGCGGCAGCCGAGTTACTGCCCAGGCGCCTCAGGAGTGAGGAATTAACTGTTTCAGGGCTGAAAACCTTCCGTGCTGTCGTCCCCAGCTCCTGAAATACCAAAGGCAGGCACGCGAAACTGTGAAAAGCAGACAAGCTACAGGATTTAAAAGAGACTGTTTTAAATCTCTTTCGGAAACTCTGCTAAATAACAATCACAAACTCGGCTCCCCTCTCTCACTCTCCATCCCTGAATCTCCCTCTCGCCCCTCCTTGGTGCATCTGCCTCTCCCTGCCCCACATGAAGTTGTGGCAAAGTGGGCAGGAGACATCACTTACGGGTCTGTCTTCCACCCCAAAAAAACAGAGAGCTTGACTCTGACAGCACTTGTTCCCTGTGCACAGCAGGTCTGACACACGGAGGTGACACACATAGCCTGGCTGGGAACAGACCAACAGCCTCCAAACCTGGCCATCTCCCATCTCCCTTCCCCTTCCAGGTCTGCTGGCAAGATGTCCCTTGGTCAGGATGGGCACGTTTTTGGTGCTGGACCCCCGTGTGAGGGCCCTGCGTGGGTGCTGCTGATGGGTCACAGCCCCTCGGGGGTCTGGCACTGAGCAGAGATGAAGCATTTGGTGTGTGCAGACAACACAGGGAGCATTCAGAGCTGCCAGGCTTTGTGCATGGATCCCCTCGGGGCTGCAGCAGGAAGCGGGGGGAGTTGGTGAGGGATGTCCCCCCCCAGCTGCCAGCTGGGCTGTGGCAAAGCTAGAGAAGGCTGAAAGGAAGCAGGAGCCTGTACTCAATGCACTGCTTGTCCTCCTCCCTCTGCAAACCCTCCTCTGATCCTGCAGCCCCTTCTCCCTCCAGTGCCCTGCTCTGCACCCAGGCTCTCCCACGCTCCCCATTCCTCTCCTGAGCCTCTAATTGCAGCGGCAGCTTCTTGCTCCTCTGGGCAGAGTCATCTTCCTCCCACAGCCCGTCTCTGCCCCCAGCCAACCCCCTTCCCAGCACAGCATGAACCCAGCAGACTGCTTCCTCCCTCCCTCCCTTCCCCTCCGCTCCTTGCAGCTCCCAATTACTTCCTCACGCCCCCAACCGACACTCTCTCATCTTTCTCACCGGTGAATTTTCTCACATCCTCCCACCTTTTTATTCCGTGAATGTATCCCGTTGCTTTTTTTAACCTGGATAAACCATAAGCACCCGCAACATCCTGTGAAGGGGAGGGCTGTGAAATGACAGCTTGGCATTTAAGGCTGCCCCTCCCAGCTTCATTCAAGCTCTTACAATAGAGAAAACCATCTCCAGTTTATAATTTCATATGTCTCCTCCACATCCCTTTCCTGAATGAAGCCTGCACCTGATGTAGCTCACGAGGTCCCTCCTCAGGCAGGGGAACCAGAGCTGCAGGCAGCACAGAGCATTTCAAAGAGAAAGGCACAACTGTGGTTGCTTTCCTCTCCTTCCTTTCCCAGGGATTTCTAGCTCTCAGAGGGGGCTTTGGGGTTTTAATTGCTGCGGAACAATTGGCTGACATTGCACTGACACCCCACACGCCCCATGTTTTGGTCCAAGTGGAAATGGTCAGCTTGGAGCATCCCTGTGTACACAGAGTTAAAATGGAAAAACACAAAGGGCAGAACAAACCCTTCGAATCAGAAAAATCACAGAATAGTTGGGTTGGAAGGGACTTTGAAAACCTTCCAGTGCCACCCCCTGCCACAGGCAGGGACAATTTCCACCAGCTCAGGTTGCTCCAAGCCCTGTCCAACCTGGCCTGGGACACTCCCAGCGATGGGGCAGCCACAACTTCTCTGCCCACCCTGTGCCAGGGCCTGCCCACCCTCACAGGAAACAATTTCTCCCCAGTTCCCCATCTAACCCTGCCCTCTGGCAGTGGAAAGCCATTCCCTCTTGTCCTGTCCCTCCAAGTCCCTCTCCCACTCTCTTGGAGCCCCTTTAGGCACTGGAAGGGGCTCTCAGGTCTCCCCAGAGTCTTCTCTTCTCCAAGCTGAACCCTCCCAGCTCTCTCAGCCTGGCTCCAGAGCAGAGGTGCTCCAGCCCTCAGAGCATCTTTGTGGCCTTATAAGCCACCAACCATCCAGGTGAGGTCCCTCTGCATCCCTTCACACTCAGTTTTTTGGTTTTTTTCCTATTGAAATATGGTCAGAAAGATGCCTACTATTCACAGTCTTCCTATTGTGTTTTGTTTCCTGCCTTTTAGCCAGTTAAATACCGGGTTTCAGGCATGTAGGAACCTCCCCCTCCTCCCACGGGAGCTCAGCTTCTTCAGGAGATTGTAAGGGACCCCTTTGGAAATCCAGGTGGGCTTTATCAATATACCCTCTGCAGCAGCAGCAGGACAGGAAAACACTGGAGTTACTGAACATAAATAGCATTTTGGGCAAAGAGTATTTACCAAGGGATTGCTGGGCTGGAACCCCCTGCCCAAAGATGCTATTTTTTTATCATCCCCAGCAGATCTGATTTGAGATTTCAGTGACCTTGGACAGGACGGACAAAACATTTCAAGAACACTCAGAAATTGCTGCCTTCTACCCACAATACATGGACTTTTGTCCCAGCATGATGTTGCCCACTGGTAAAGCTGCAACCTGCCCTGCTCCCTTGGCTCCATCTCCATCTCCTCTCCCACAGCCCAGGCAACAGCCTGAGCACTGGGACAAGTGTCTGCTCTCTTATTTGAGAAAGCAGAGTTCCCCCTCGCCCCCCATCCAGCCCAGCTCAGTCCTGGCTCTCTCCTTTGGCTGCCTGGGCCAGCAGTGATGGATTTGTGATTGATTTCCTGCCTTCACTTCCCCGTGTGGTGGGGAGCAAATGGCAAAGCTGTGACATCAAGGTGACAGAAAAGGACACTGGTTGAGTCACTTCAACCACAGACTGGTTCCAAATCATCCAGCTGAAGCTCTGAGGGTGGGACAAGAGCTGAGCCGGGCCGGGGGAGGACACTGAGCTATTGTGTGAGTGCCTTGCCGTGATCCCTCAATGAGCTGCTCAGCATTCCCCTTTCCCTGACCTCATTCCCCGACAACGGCTCCTTTAAGGAGAAGCCCGGAGGCTTTTCCCATTCCTTCACAGTCTAGGGATGGAGCTGCTCGTGGCTGAATAGACACAGCTGCCTGGGCAGGGTGGGAATCCGAGATCAGAGCTGACAAGGCTCACACGCTGAGCTCGTGTCTTCCTTGGGAGCCGTGACGGGGGATGGAGAAATGTCCTGACAAGTGGGGCTGGAGGAGGACAATACATCCCACTGGGACAGCTCCTGGGGACCACAAAGCATCAGACAGGAGGTTCATGGGGAGGAGGATTCAGGGAAGCACCGGGGCCAGCAGGATCGTCTGCAAACACACGCAGCAATGCCAAAAGCAGGTTCAGGACCTGGTGTGGGTTAACCCCAGTGGGCAGCTCTGCCCCACACAGCCCCTCAGTCCCCACAGCAGGGTGGGGGGCAGAACAGGGAGGGAGAGGGTTGAGATAAAGGTGGTTTAATAGGTAAAGCAACAGCTGAGCATGCAAACAAAGCAAATAAGGGATCCATTCATCACTTCCCCTCGGCAGGCAGGTGTTCAGTCACTGAGCAGCTGGTGGTGTTTAGCTGCTCACCAGGGTTCAACCATGACAGGACCCCACGGATACTGCACTGCACTGAAATCACCTTGTGAATGGAGCAAAAAAGAGGAAAACCCAAAGGGCAGGGAAGGGAAATCCCACAGGGACAGGCAGAGTTCAGGCTCACGTGCCTGGTACCCCCTGCCCCAGCTCCTACCCCCATGAGCAAGGTGTAAGTGGAGTCCTCCTGGCCCTTGCACCCTGTAGGCAGTGAGTCAGTGCCCCTTGTTTTTGCAGGTGTGGAAGGGGAAATCCTCCCCCTCCAAGGGAAGTTGGGTCTGGAATGGCTGTGATGGTGCTGAGTGTCCCCCCAGGGTTCTGATTACAGCAGGAGAGCTTCCTGTGGTCAGAGCACACAGCGCTCCTCTGGGAAAGGGCCAGAGGGGTGAAACCAAGCCAGGGAGATGTCAGTGGGTCAGGGACATGCTGCCACCAAGAGATGAGGTGCTGTACAGGAGCACATGTGGTGCCAGGGTCATATGGACATAGGAGTTTTGGGCTGCTGCTGCTCATGGACACCAATCCCAACACCACAGGAGGGACATGGACACCCTGCACGTCACAACACCAAGACACGTCTGCCACACAGAGGCCAAGCTGATGAAAGTCTGAGGGGGACAACAAGGCTATGCTAACCACACATTGGCCTTGGACCCCACTGAGGCCAAAAGGCAGAACAGCCTGTCACAATCACAGAATTGTCTACGTTGGAAAAACCCTCTGAGATCATCCAGTCCAACCATTAACCCAGCACTGCCAAGGCCACCACTAAACCATGTCCCCAAGTGCCACACCCACACGACTTTTTAACACTTCCAGGGATGGTGACTCCATCACTGCCCTGAGCAGATTGTGCCAGGGCTTGACTACCCTTTCAGTAAAGAAATATCCCCTGATATCCAGCCTGAACCCCCCACCCTGGCACAACTTGAAGCTGTTTCCTCTTGTCCTGTCACTTGTTCCCTGGGAGCACAGCCTATCCCCCACCTGGTTCCACCCTCCTGTCAGGAGTGAGAAGGTCCCCCCTGAGCCTCCTTTTCTCCAGGCTGAGCCCCACCCCAGCTCCCTCAGCTGCTTCTGGTGCTCCAGACCTTTCCCCAGCTCTGTTCCCTTCTCTGAACATGCTCCAATCCCTCAATGTTACTTTAAATCCCTGTGCCCTTTTCTGTGTGTAAATGATGAATGAAAATCCCACTGCCACTGTAGGTTGTGTAAAACAAGCTGGAGATTTCTCTCCAGAGTTCTCCTGACTCCCCTCCTGTATGTGAGAGAGAAAAGTTGTACCTTCACCTCTTCTAAATCTCTACTCTGGTTTTCTGTTTTCAAATACTTACCACTCTTCTGCCCTGGTCCCCAGCTTGCAGCCATTTGTGTGGCACAGATCTGGCACCACGTCCTCACTCCCACTTCGGGCCCTGTTTTCCTCTGCTTTCTTTTCCACCCTGGGCACATCACATCCCCTCTACCCAGAATCTCCCATGCAGGGACCACTTTCAGCAGCACAAGAGCTGCTTAAACATCTCTTCACACTGAGATTCTGCTTCGTTAGCCTGGAATACTTTTTAATAGGATCTGTAGTAATAGGACAAGGGCTCATGGCTTTAAAATAAAAGAAGGGACATTCAGACTAGATACAGGGAGGAAATTCTCCCCTGTGAGGGTGGGCAGGCCCTGGCACAGGGTGCCCAGAGAAGCTGTGGCTGCCCCATCCCTGGGAGTGCCCAAGGCCAGGTTGGATGGGGTTTGGAGCAACCTGGGCTGGTGGAAGGTGTCCCTGCCCATGGCAGGGAGTGAGAACCAGATAACCTTTAAAGGCCCCTTTTAGTCAAAGTTCCTTTGTGATTTTATGATTCTAAGAAAAAGTTTGGCATTGTGAACTGCATCCCTGGGCAGGAGAACAGACAATGGCACTGTGGAAGGTGCTCTGCAAGCCAGCACAAATGGAGGGGTGGAGAAGCTATTTTGGATGTGGATTAAAAGGACAGTCCACGTCAGCAACCACAGCAATACCAGCTGGGTATGTGAACCATGCCATGGTTTCCTTGGCAGCTGAGAGGAAGGAACAAGCAGCAAATAGTAATAGCAGGTACTGTTTTTACTGTCCCTTTCCAGCCCTGGAGCTCTCTGTGGGAAGAAGCACAGAGGAGGCACAGCTCAGTGAGCAGCTCTACCCTGCCATGCTCTCCTGCTCTGGCAGGACAGGCCACTGGACTGCAAAACTTCCTGTAAAACTCCAGCCCTGTTGGCCACTGGTAAGGAAAACACAGGACCCCGTGACACTGCTGTGGCAGGAACAGGGAACAGAGCCCGGTATCTGGACTCCTTCACAGAGGTTTTGTGAGCAACAGCCTCACACCCTGCTCTGCTCCAGAAAATAGCATCTTTTCCCTATTATATCATGGAAAAAGACAATAAACATTCCATGTCCTGTTCGTCCACAGGGTAAAATCCAGTGGGTTTCCACTCTGTATATGCTTGGAGGACATGTTTCCATGCCCTGTGAGTATGATGGGGGGTGGGAAGGCATCCACCTCCCCTGCTCTGGATGGGAGGGAATGAATTAGGATCCAAACTGCCTGGCAATGCCTTCCTCCTGGGGAGGAGAAGGGGGGGGGGAATGGCTCCACAAGGGTTTCTGGGCACGTTGTCTAAAGCCTTTCACTTCCTCAGAACCCCCAGCTGTTGGGTTATTTGCTGCCTGGGGAGGCCTCTCTGGCTGCTCCACTGATCTCCCCCCAGGGTCTTTGCCCTCTCCGCTTGGCCCAGTTGCCTCCCAGTGCCTCTCCACTGAGCATCCCGGGCTGCTAATGCCCTCCTGCCCTCTAATCTCCCTTTCACTCCCGTGCTGCTGCTCAGGCCATTAAGGAGATTATCCCGGCCACAGCTGCTCGCCCTCCCCGACAAAGGGGTGTCACCCCAGGGGGAGCCACGTGCGGGGGTGACACATGTGCTGCCACCACCCCCCTGGCAGCGCAGCTCTGGTGCCCTCTCCTGTCCAGCCCCAGCCCCAGAAGAGATGCTGAGTAGGATGGGATATACTGGGATCACGCATGAGGAAGGTATTTTCCTCCCACAAGCCGGGAATTTGGGAGACCTGCACCCATCTGGCTCCTCTTGTTTGTGTGAGAATCTCCCAAGCTTGAAAACGAGAAAATCAGGACAGCCAGGCAGAATATGGGACACTGGGACTCAGCCTTATGCTCCAACAACACAGAGGCAGATTCTGAAAGGCAATTTAATCCCTGATCCTAAATAAAACAGCACCTTCCCGCTGCCCCTACAAAGCCCAGGGAGAGGTTGGGAGCTCCGGGTACCAATCGGCCCCCCACCCCGAGCATCCTCCCCGGCACCGAGGGGGTTAACACCGAGCGCCCGGGCTCTCGCAATCTCCGTTTCCGTGACAACAGCTCCCGATGAATCCCAGAGCTCCAAAATCCCATTAAACATCTGCGAGAGGCTGCCCGTGCCGCCTGCCCAGGCTGCCACCTGCTGGCACCCCCCAGCCCCAGAGCCGGCACCCCAAAAACACGGCTCGGGGGAGCGGGGTCAGCACCAGCACGATGGGGTGGGGTACAAAACCCAGCTACCAGACCCGGCTTTTGGGCTAGTGAAGGGAGGCTGTAAGGATTGAGGGTCCCCAGAGCCTTGGGGGGCTCCTGGGAGGGACAGAACACCCCATCACTGTGGGTTTGGCTGGCAGAGATGCTCCTCTCAGAGCAAACCAGTCCGAATTCACCCACAGAGAGGGGGGGTCTCAAGGTTTTGAGGACAGCTTTGAGCACCAGGAATGAGCCACTGGCATCTAAGTAGGGTTTTTGAGGGTTTTACACTGACCCATCTGCTTGTGGAGGGTCTGGGGGGCTGCAAAGCTCAGACAGGACAGCAGCCCAATGGGGATTTTAGGCTGAACTCATCCTGAGCCAGACAAGGGGGCTGAAAGGCTGAGGAAGGATGCTGTGACATGGGCAATTAGGATAATTAGGGTTCCTGCTTCCCTGAGCAAAGTGTAAGTGGAATCCTCGTGCCCTTTGTGACCTCCTCTTCATTCACTCCCGGCTTTAGTGTACTCAAGGATTTTTAAACACCCTTTATATTTGATCTGAGAAATTTGGGCTTTTTCTCTCTCCTTGCTTCCACCACTGCCTGCAATAAGAAAAGGGCATCAGGAGTAGGTGAGGAAGAATTTAGGGCAGTGCTACTCATTTAAGGTGATCACAGAATCATTAAGGTTGGAAAACACTTTTAAGATCATGAACTCCAATCATGAACCCAGTACCAGTGTGTTCATCACTAAACCACGTTCTCAAGTGCCACATCCACACTTTTTGAACACTCCCAGGGGCGGTGACTCCACCACTTCCCTGGGCAGCCTGTTCCAATGCCAGTGATGCTCCCCATGGCATTGCTCAACCAGTGTGTTCCTGCTGTGGGGAGGAAGATCAGCACTGCTTGGTCTGGTGTCACACAGAGGGCTCTCTGGATATGGGGCAGACAGGGTGCTGGCACTCAGGACATCCTATGGAGGATCCTATGGAGCTTCTGTGGTGGGAACAGTCCAGGAGAGAGTGGGCACAATCCTTGAGGGAAGCTCAGACAACAGCACAGGGACAACCCATTCCTGTGTGCCTGTTACTGGGGCTCAGTGACCTTAGGAGAGAGAACCTGGACACAGAGTCCAGGTTAATTATGATACAGCTCATTATACCATGTATAATACCTATAAAAGTCACATATATATACAATATATAAACCTTATTATACAATAGGGCTCCTGCAGCTGGACCTGACTATGGGACTGCTCGGATGCAGACATTGCTACCCCCCAGCTGCATCCCAAATTGCTCCCCTGCACTCCTCGAGTCAGAGGTGCAGCTTCCCAACTTTCCCTTCCGTTTTCAAATGCTGCCGAGTCATTTATATGCTGGGGAAAAAAGCCTCTCCCCTGCTTAGGGAAGGATGGGACAGGAAGCAAGCAGGGAGTAAGCAGTGCCTTCTTCACCCCCCTCCCCATCTAACTCCATCCCTGGCCATGGGAGGGAAAAGACACAGGGACTTGCAGCAGCAGGAGCCCTGGAAACTCTGGCGTCTGCAGGATCCATGGGAATCCAAAGGGGCCATGGATGAAAGCTGACACAGAAAGAAAATGCTCTTTTTGAGCTACAAATGCTGGCACAGCTGCTGGCCAGACCCCCCTTCCAAAACCTGACACATGCCAGCAAGGGGATGGGAATCATTAACTGGCTCATTTGTGTGATTTAACCATTTCCACCTCCCCCTGCCCCCTGATTAAGATCAGATTCCTTGAGATTTCCAGCACCCTGATGCTGCAGTGCCTGGGGCTCCCCCCAGCAGCAGGAAGGGGCTGAAAAAACATCTAAAGGAGAAGACAGAGCTCCTTCTCCCCTCCTTCAAAGCTTTTAAATGCAGAAACCATGGGCACATGGCTTTTCTGCAGGGGTAAATGCCCAGGAAAGGTGCCAAACAGCACCCAGAGGAAATCCAGAGCGGTCTGATGCTCCTTTCAAAGTGCAAAGGCTTGGAAAGCCTCTGGTCTCAGAAGGGAATGGGGAAAAAAAGCGAGGCCTCTGTCTTGCAAATAAAGCAGTTGGCTGAAAGCTACAGGGTGATGTAGGATGGATGCTGAGCAGGGTGGGGACCTCTGTTCGGGGGAGCTGGGACACAGCCCGGCCAGACACTGGGCAGGCCTTTATTTTTGCTGTGGAGAGCCAAGCCCTTGGGGTTCCTGGGCTCAGTGACAGCAACGTGGGGGTCTGCAGCCTTATCTGTGTGTGCTCTGGATCAGGACCCCCCTGTCAGAAGCAGCAAAGCAGCAGGAGGGAGGGAGGGAGGAATGTGAGGGCTCACAAAGCATCTCACAGAGGGAGTTGAAGCTGCCAGGAGGAGGGGATGTGTTTCAGGAAACCCAGAGAGGCAGGAAATCAAGGGAGAGGGACAGTAATTGAGTCCATATGTTGGAAGCAAAGAATGCATCTGGTAGCAGGGAGCAGGCAAAGGGAGAAGGCCCATGCTGTGGGGACAGCACAGGACATGCAGAGTCACATTAACCTCCTGGACCAAGCAGAAGGTTGAATTCAGACCGACCACAACTGCTGGGATGGGTCACTGGTCTCTTGTTACAGGTCTGTGCCTGTAGTAGCTACAGGCTCAGGAGGCTTCCAGACTTACACTCATTAACATCCTTTATTTAATGGGTAATGTTGCAAAAAGGTGAAGGAAATGGCTTTTTCTATTACTAAGTGACAAGGTTTGACCTACATCCATGTCCCTGAGCATGTCTGCAACTGGGAAGGAAAGTGGACAACATGGGTGGTGCCAGGAGGGATGTCAGGTCCTCCTGCTCCCCAAAAGCAGCAAAGCTTTGGTGCAGGAGTACCTGCTAATGGAGGATTTACTCACTCCCGGGTAGGGGCACGGTCAGAGTGATGAATGAGGAACGTGGGGCTGCACAGCCATCACAAGGCTGTCCCACAGAGGCCATTCCACTCATTTAGGTACTCCCAGGTTTTTGGGCTACGGCGCTGGGAAAGCTCACAACAATATTTATGGCCTCTCCCCCTCCTCCCTTTTAAAGCACATTTGCAAAGAAATCTGAAACGTATGTGGTTGGACTAGAGGAGTCTGGCACAGCATCCCAGCTTGGGGAGGGGGAGAAGAGCTCTGGTGCTAATAACCCCCTGAGCCTCCCAAGAAACCCAGGGAGGAGAGGGAGCACAGGAACACGGCGCCGAACGGGTGCACAGCCTTTGGTGTATCACCCAAAATGCTGCATTTTATACAGCCAAAAAGCCTCCCAGGAAGGCCCTGCTCAGGTTTCAGAAGGTTCTCTGTAGCTCAGCAGGCTCTGCACATCGCTGGAGATGTGTTTATTCCGAGAGGCTTAATGTAAAACTCCGCAGGCAAACCTGCAAATTGCTGCTCTCAGGATTTCTGTTCTCAGTAAATTGCAGCACCCCTTGTGCTGGCCCAAGTCTCCATCCCTGGGAATCCAACTCCAGAGCGTTTCTCCCTTCATCTGTAGCTCTCTGCACGTATTTACTTGTAGGGCTTTGCATCCAGTCCAAAAATTCTGCTGCCCCAAACACCCAGTTGCATCCCATACCTGCATTTGTGTCAGTTCCCTGCTGCTCTCAGTCCTGGTGCTTCTCCTCTGCCTCCTCCCTCACCAGCTTCACACAGCAGATCATGTTTCATGCTGCTCCTCATTCTCCATGGCAGCTTCTGCAGGACAGGAGAAACAGCTGCTGTGAGGCTGCAGGGTGGGTGGGAGAGGGGAAAAAACACACAGAAGTGGTTAAAATCCCCCTTTGGAAGGGGGAGGGTGAGGAGCATGGCAGAGCTGAGCAACAGGGCCCTGAGGAATCTGGTCTAGTAGAAGATATCCTGCCCATTGTGGGGGTGTTGGAAACAGATATTAGGAGGAAATTCCTCCCTGTGAGGGTGGGGAGGCCCTGGCATAGGTTGCCCAGACCAGTTGTGGCTGTCACATCTCTGGAAGTGTCCAAGGCCAGGTTGGATGGGGCTTGGAGTAACCTGGGATAGTGGAAGGTGTCCCTGCCCATGGCAGGGGGTGGCACTGGATAATTTTTAAAGTCACTTCCAACCCAAACTATTCTGTGATTTTATGATCTGGGCAATGAAGGAAGCAGTTCAGAATTGAGAGGAAAAGGCATTTTACTCACCAGAAACCTCTTTCTGAAGTTATTAAACTCTGTGTAGATGCTACCAACTCTCACATTCTGAGGAGCAAATGGGAAGCACTGGCCCAGGACTGTGCAGAGATCCTCTGGTTTGAGTACATCCTTTGCAGCTTCTCACACTGCATCTTGGCATCCTTTAAGCTGTAAAACACAGAAGTCAAGGGACATAAAGCAAACATGAGGTGGGTAACACCAGAGTAAGTGACTGTGGAGTACTGCAACATTCCATCCCATCCATGGTTCCTCCCAAGTTTCACCAGACCATGGTGAGATGAACCCAGCTCAACGTGCTCAATGCTTGGGTGACACTTATACCTCCTGAGTCAAGGGTGGGAGAGGGGAAATGGCCTTAAGCTGCACCAGGGGAAGTTCAGGTTGGACGTCAGGAAGAATTTCTCCATGGCAAGGGTGGTCAGGCCTTGGCAGGGGCTGCCCAGGGAGGTTTGGAGTGCCTAGCCCTGGAGGTGTTCAAGGAATGACTGGGCTGGGGGACAAGGTGGGGATGAGGCACAGAGTGGACTTGGTGATATTGGAGGGCTTTTCCAGCCTCAGTGACTCTGTGATTCCAAGGTTTCATGGTACAGCCCTGACTGCTCAAAGTCCACCACCCAGAGCACCCCTTGGCAATCCCACAGCTCTGCCAGCAAACCACCAGGCTCCAAGCAGTCCCAGAAACTCCAGGAATGGACTCAGGCAATGCATTTTTTAGACAACAACTGAACAGAGCAGTGATCCCTTTGCACAAAGCTGTCAAGGAAGCTCAGAATGACACAATTCCCTGGGGATGGCAAACAGCAGCTCTGCAGCACTGTGAGATCCCCCCCAGCTGCAGAGGAACATTCCATAGCCCATACCACACCAGAAATGTCTTTTCCCACATACCAGACCCCCTCTTTCTCTCCAAACTTTACTGAGACCCAGGAATCCCTCCTGCCATAGCTCACATCCACTTTGAAATACTTTTCTTCCTAAAAGCCAGAGGATATTGTCAGTTTTTTCCCCACAGATTTGTCAGTCTTATCTGTGTCAGCTGGAAGGTTCAGAATATTCCACTGCACATTCAAAATCCATCCCTTTGTCCTGTTTAAGCTTTCCCTCAAGTTCTCAGCAGACAGTGAAAAAATAAAAAGACATAAAAATAGAGAAGGACATTCCTAAAATACTTGCTCTAAGCAGGAGCAGTTTCTATCCTGCAACTGTCATCAGGATTCCAGTTTTACTGTCTGAAAATCCCTTTGACCTCACTGCCAGGAGGGTGGCACATCCTCCCTGCTTAGATTCAGGCAAATATCCACCCCTAAATATAATTAACTGCTTCAGGCAATACCTTAGTGCTCCCTCAACAGCAGATCTGCCAGGAAACATGGTCCTTCCTGCTCCTGGATGGTGTGTGTGTGCTCAGAGCAAGGGCAAAGCTCATCACAGAGATACTCATGTGCATTTCCCAGGCAGATCTGAGAGCTCTGCAGCATAAATACACATCAAAGCAGAAGCAAAGCTCTCCCCCCTCTCTTTTATTTTGGTATGGGACACACACTACATGTTTAACAGTGAGACAAAAAAGGAAAAGGGATTTCTCTGGACTTATTGTTTCAAGCTGTTTCAAAACTGACAACTTGAACAGTGAAAAAGCCCCTGAGAAGGGACTGCCCAGCTCCAGTGCAGCCTGGGAGAAGGGAGTGGACTGGGTTATACCGGGGGGTTACTCTATGTTAGAAGGAGATTTACAGCTGAATATAAATATTAGACCAGGTAATATATAGAGATATCATATAAAGTTAATAGTAAATAAAAAAAAATAATAAAAAAATATAAATACTAGACTAGAGCAGAGGTTGGGGAGGGCACAGCCAGGAGCTCAGCAGAGAGTTTTCACCCTCTAAGGGACGGATGCATCTGCAGCCCATATCCTGCCTCCTGCTTTCCTTCCTCCCTGGACTCTGACTCAGCACCACCAGCCTTTTATCACAGGACACAACAATAGGTGTCCTTCCTCCCAGACATCACATCCGCTTGTTTCATCAATAATTCTTTCCCTGTGCAGTCCAGCACGGCCACAGCTTTAAAAGGAAAAGGGTTTCCACTTCAAGCACACAGATAAAGCATCTTTAGGGTGCAGCCTCAAGCTCTGCAGACACAGCAATGAGCCAAAATCTGTCTTAGCTCAGAGCTGCTAAGATCCTGAGCCACAGCAAACACCTCTCCTTCACTAGGACCACTTCTGATCCCAGTATTTTGTGTCCTAGAGCTGGTCAGGAAAACAGGACCATGCAGGAAGGCAGCAGGTATTTCCAGGAGCTGAATATCCTCTGGGTGTACTTCCTTGCCACACACAGACTGGGAAATAAACCTACAGAGCCCCAACCACTTCCCTGAGCTGCCCACAGGGAAGGACTCACCTTGCAGAGAGATGAATTCTCTAATTCTGAGCCTCCAGAGTGTCCAGGCCATCCCAGAGCCCCACATGTTAACTCCTGCTGTGAGCCAGAGATGGATCCCACACACCAGATCGTGCTCAGGCCAATCTACCAGGCAACAAAAGGAGAATTAATCTGTAATGCCAGAGGCAGCAGGTCTCTGGGACCCACCTGGAGCACTGCATCCAGCTCTGGGGGCTGTGGCATGGGATAGATGTGGAGCTGTTGGAGAGAGTCCAGAAGAGGCCAGGAAGATGCTCCAAGGGCTGGAGCTCCTCTGCTCTGGAGCCAGGCTGGGAGAGCTGGGGGGCTCACCTGGAGAAGAAAAGGCTCCAGGGAGACATGAGAGCCCCTTCCAGTGCCTGAAGGGGCTCCAGGAGAGCTGGAGAGGGACTGGGGACAAGGGATGGAGGGACAGCACACAGGGAATGGCTTCCCACTGCCAGAGGGCAGGGATAGATGGGATATTGGGAAGGAATCCTTCCCTGTGAGGGTGGGCAGGCCCTGGCACAGGTTGGGCAGAGAGGTTGTGGCTGCCCCATCCCTGGGAGTGCCCAAGGCCAGGTTGGACAGGGCTTGGAGCACCCTGGGCTAGTGGAAGTCATCCCTGCCCATGGCACAGCATTGGACTAGAGGCCTTTAAAGCCTCCTTTTAACCCAAACCCTTCTGATCCTCTATAGTAAGTACAGGGGTTGTACAAACACTAAAGATCTTTCCTTTGCTCCCACTCATCAGCTTCCACTCTGTAAGATCAGATGCAGAATGCATTAAATGATGCCTGCAGTCCCCCACGCTTCAGACCTATCAAAGGCTTGTTTCCTGCTGACCTGAGGCCGAGTCCAACACAGTGACAATCACAGAAGTCAGCAGGAGGGTGAGGCAGAGGGATGTGTTTAAGCAGAGATCAAGAGATGCTTCCTGAGATGAGCATCAGCAAGCACAGCTGTGCCACGGGGTCCTGCAGCAGCACAGGCACGTCTGAAGCAGCTCATTGGGCAAGACCTTCTGGTTTTTGGGCTCCCACATGATAGGAAACAGGCAGTTACTGAGGAAAAACTGCTCTCATGCTGCTTCCCAACTTGTTATAGCAACCAGAACTGTTTTCTAAACAGGCAGGTTCTGTCTTCAGAGCAGATTTGCATTCAGACCCCATTCTCGGGCCAGGTCACAGAATGGTTTGGGTTGGAAGGGAACTTGAAGCCCATCTCATCCCACCCCCTGCCATGGCAGGGACACCTCCCACCAGCCCAGGTTGCTCCAAGCCCCATCCAACCTGGCCTTGGACACTCCCAGGGCTGGGGCAGCCACAGCTTCTCTGCCCAACCTGTGCCAGGGCCTGCCCACCCTCACAGGGACGAATTTATTCCCAATATCCCATCTAATTCTGCCCTCTTTAAAAGACCTCAGATCAAATGTACATTATCAGAGCCAGGAATGGGCTTATCAGGCTATCCAGGAGTTGAGGATAAGGAAGACTCAGGTTACCCACGCCAGGGCACAGGAGATGCTTTCAGAAGGATCACCAGCAAGGGCTGAATGAATCAGCAAGGGCAGAGGGCTCATCCTTTCCAGAGAGTGTCCTCTAAGCCCTGAGAGCATCTGAAGTGTAAAAATAGTGCTCTGATCAATAAAAGGAAAAAAACAAACCTAGAGGGACAGGCATTTCTGAGGTATTCCATCCTTCCTGTATTTTCAAACTTTGTGAAGGTTCCAGCCTTAGGAACAACATCAGATTTATTTTCCACTCCCCTTTTTCTCCTTCTTTGAGGTCATGGTTTTAGGGAGCTCATCCTCCTTGGTTCAGACTTCAGACATGGGATGCTGCTCTCCCAACTCCCACCTCACCCCATTATCCCACAGCAAGGCTAAACAGGACTGGGAAAACTTAATAATTCTGCTATAGGAGGCCTTTAAGATCTGAGAATTTAGATCTGACTTCTGGGACTGAAGAAAGGGGGGGAAAAAAAAATCAGCATTGCACAGCCAAAATTGTATTACTTTGGAATTAAATATGTCCTGACAAAACGACTTTTTCCACTGGAGTTTTACCAGCTGCATTTCAAACAACGGGTTTCTTCTATATGGACAATCCAGAATTCCATGTCTTAAAAAGCCAAGACAACTGAGACCCTCTCAGGATATTTTGGGAAGACAAATAGGGAACTCTTAACTCTTCTTTTCTTTTTTTTTTCCCCCCCCTGCCTTTAAATAAAGCAGGGTGGGGGTGTGAAGCCAAGCAACCACATTTATCAATGGCAACAGGGACAAGGAGCATAGCTTTTCTAGAACATATATATATATAAAGAAAAACATTGTTTGAATCTTAAAGACCCATCAAAGTCCAAATTTCCCTCATCTACATTCTCCCCACATCAAAGTGAGATGGTAAAGCTGCCTTCCCTACAGGAATGGAGTCAGTTTATCCAGAAACTTAAAGAATAAAGCTGGAATTCAGCAGCCCATGGGGAATAATTGCTGCCCGAGGAGGTAAAAGACACTCATAGCCTTTCTTTTTCTTTAACAAATTAAGCACAGAATTGAAATTCATCCCTGGCTGGTCATAAGGATGCTAAAAACCATTCCCAGGGGGCAGGATAAGGAAGAAAAGGAGACTATGGAAATAAAGTCCCGACGGTCAGACAGAACAAGCAGGCGAGGTTTTCCAGTGTCATTTTCCTTGTAAAAGCTGACAAATCCAGACCCGAGCCTAACCCTGGGCCCACACAGTGCCCTAACCTGCAGATCCCTGAGTCCTCTGCCTTATCTTTCCAAGTGATTCCAGCTCTTTGTGCTGTGTTGCAGTTGGAAGCAATTACAAAAGAGGAGTTAATTACAACTGCTGGGAAAGCCGATCTCCCTTTTCCTGCCCTTTCTTTGTGCTGTGACCTCGCACCAGGACCCTCCTGAGACAACAATAAGGGCCAAGGGTCATTAACACAACCACTAAACATCACCCAGGGCTGGGCAGAGCTGAGCTTAATGGGCAATTAGCGCTGCAGCATCTGCCCCTAATCAAAGCCGGCTCCAATCGACGCTCCCAGCTTCAGGATTGACAAAGGGAAGGTTCAAAGAGTAGGAAAAGTGTCTGGGGGACTCCTTGATGCGCTGGAGAAAGTGTTTGTTGAGGGAGACTACTGCTGTTGTCCCATCCCGGGAGTTTTCCCTTTCCCTTTTCTCTCTTTTCTCTTATTTATTTCCCCTCCCCACACCCCGAAAAGGAACTTTTACTGCTGAAGTTGATGTTTAGCACTGGCACCAGATTCTGAGGAGAAGTGTGTGTGTGTGAGCCTGTCTGGTCATCTTTTGTGCAGCACTAGACAGGGAAAACTCTGCAACGAGCATGGAGAGGGAGGTGCAGTGAGGAATCACACCAGGAACAAACCAGGGAAAAATGCAATTTTCTTCCTAGGGAAAGATGCTGGTCTCTGCTTGTATGACTGGAGGAAAAGTTACTTAGAATCATGGAAGAGTTTGGGCTGGAAGGGACCTAAAAAGCTCTTCTCATTCCATCCCCACCTCCCACCAACCCAGGTTGCTCCAAGCCCCATCCAACCTGGCCTTGGACACTCCCAGGGATGGGGCAGCCACAGCTTCTCTGCCCACCCTGTGCCAGGGCCTGCCCACCCTCACAGGGAAGAATTTTTCCCCAGTATCCCATCTATCCCTGCCCTCTGTCTGTTTGAAGCCATTCCCCCTTATCCTGTCACATCAGAACCTTGTCCAAAGTCCCTCTTCAGCACTTTGGGAACTCTTCAGGCACTGGAAGGGGCTTTAAGTTCTCTCTGGAGCTTTCCCTTCTCCAGGCTGAACAATCCCAGTTCTCTCAGCCTTTCCTCACAGAAGTGCTCCATCCATGGAAGTCTTTAGCAAGATAATCTCATTAAAGACACCTCTTGCCTTAAATGAATGCAGTGATGGTTTCCACAATATTCACCCTAATGATCTCCACAATATCCACCTGCACACCAAAGCTCAGTGCTGGAAACCCAAAGGATTTGTGGAAGGAGCACAGGGGAAAGTGTTTCAGGGCATATGTTGGCATGTTTGGTGCTGGAAGAGTGACTGAAAGATGCCCAACAACATCACAGTCCCTAAACTTTTCCACCCCCTTTCCTCTGTGCTGCAGTGGAATGAGGGTGTCACAGACAACCCACCTCCAGGAGCATCTCCAGGGACAATCCCACCAGCACTCCTGGAAAAGCTTTGCACCCCTCCTGCAACTCTGTCAGCTCCACACCACAGGAAGGATCCCACTGGTGGTGCCCAAAACCTCACTCCTTCCCCATGGGCTGGGATAAGCAAGGAGGGCTCTGTGCCCATCCCAGGGTGACCACAAAAGCCGAGACCTTCACCCTGACCACGGCAAGGGGGCGAAGCAGCTCAGAACCCCAACTGTGCCGGGCACTGCCCCTTCAACACAGGGCTGTGGGAGCCTGCAGCATTCCCAGCACTGTCCCCCAGCCTGCCATCATTCCCTGAAGCAGGATGCTGCCCAGTAACAAGGCAGGGGAGGAATAGCATCCCCCCCTCAGAGCTGACCTATGGCTGTGCTGCTTCTCCGTGCCTCTGCCGCAGCCGGGCTGGCGCCTGGGGCCAGCACGGAGCCACTGACCTATTTTCGTATATGCAGGCATGCACAAGATCACAGACAAAGGGAGCTTTAGCTTAGGATATTTAAAGGAAAAGAGACTCATCTGACTACCCCCAGGAACCACAGTGGCTCTTGTGTGACGTTTGTTTTCTTCCTGAGCAGCGTCTTGGTGCGTGGTTCTGGGAAGGGGGAAAAACCAGATCAAAGAGCTCCATGAAGCTGCAAAAAAATCACATTTTTAGGAAAGCAACACAAGGGGTGTAAGAATTTGGGAGTAAACCGGGCTTAGGACTCCATGAGCAGAAGGGCAACTAGACCTCAGTATGTGGAAGGAACAGATTTGAGCAACAGGGAGCGGTCCCGCAGGGACATCCCCCACCTCCCTGACACTGATGGATGAGCTGCTTGTGCAGACTCATCTCAACAGATTGGGAACAAGTCAGCTTTCCCAGGGACTTTTTTTGTTCAAGTTTTCTGATGGATTTTGGCCCAAATTTTGAAGTGTTTAATCCACACCTCAGGCAGATTTTAGAGCTGGTTAGAAGTTAGTCGAGTGCATTTACACCATCTACTGTCTCTGTGCACACACCTGTTTGGTTCTCAGGTTTGAGACACCACAAAGAAAACCCCAAAAGCCCTTAAACCACACTCTTGAACCTGGAAAACCCACAACCAATCCCAGGAGTCCTACAGAACTTCAGACCTCACATGGAAGGGAGAGATGTGCTGTGCAGAGCAAGAACCTACAGGGATGCAGGGAGCAGGAGGGGACCACAGATCCCTGAGTCCATCTCTGAGCCCCCCAAGCATCCTTGTTTAGTTGGTTCAGTGAAGTGGAAGAAGCCTCCAGCAGTTCAGATCCCTGGCTTGCTTCACATCCTGGATTGGGAAATGCCTGCTCACCCCATAGCACTGCACAGCATGAAGGATGCAGCCATGAGTAACACAAAACAAAGTTCCTACAAATAGAGATGATGACAATAGTTGCTCAATATCACATGCTGGCAGCTCTCCTGGGACTCTCCACACACAGCTGGGAAAGGTGTTGCTGCCAGGATTTGTTGGTGATGGACTTGGGGCAACAACCTCCCTCCCCCCCCCAAGACATGCACAGGCAGGAAGGAAAGAAAGAACAAGAACAGAGCTCAGTGTCCTGAACAATGAAAACAGGAAAATCCCTGTTGGCTGGAGAACCCAGACTAAGGCTGAAAACTGCTCCAGTTTGGGGGGTCTGCTCAGCCTCCTGTGGAGAGGGGGGTTAAAAAAAGGAATCCTGCAGCTGGAGCATCCTGGNTCCCCACGCTGACCTTTCCATTTTCTGCGTCAGAGCCATAAAATGGAGACTGCAGGGAAGGCAAACATTCCTCCTAAGATGGCTGAGGGAGAAGAAGGATTTGCAAGGCAGTGCACGAGCACCCTCTGCTGCTGGATGAGCTGCTGGGGGGGGGGCAAACACTTCTCCAGCCCCACAGGCTCCAGTCAGGAAAAGAACCCCCAACCAGTCCTTACTGGGTCATTAAAATATTTATTATAGTCAAAATATTAGTCTAAAAAGCTTAAGCAGCCTTGTCACCTCCTGAGCTCTCCTGGTTGCCTCTTCCCACCACCCCTTTCATACTTACACTTTCCTTGCTGTTTTACATTCAAAATACTTAAGAAAATGACAGTATTTTGTATTAAACCCAGCATATTTTACACACACAACTCCTAAAAATTAATGCCACTGCCCTCCACACTTGTATAATTTTCCAGCTTTGAGAAAAAAATACTAAATTTCATTTTTATTAAGTTCCACATTAGGATGAGCATCCAAAACTTTGTGCTGCTTCTTGTGGGATGGGAAAAAAGACTGAANAGGGAGGGATGGAGGGAGGGGGGCACCACCCAGCCCTGGGGGCTGTCAGGAGGGTCTCCAAGCAGCATTTCAGCTGGAATACCATCTCTCTCTGCATCCCCCTCCCCAATTTTGGCATCCCTCCCCTCCATCCCCTCACCCTGCATCCCCCTGGGTACCAGTCATTCCCTGCCTCCCCTCTCCAGCCCCACANGGGGGGGGGCAAACACTTCTCCAGCCCCACAGGCTCCAGTCAGGAAAAGAACCCCCAACCAGTCCTTACTGGGTCATTAAAATATTTATTATAGTCAAAATATTAGTCTAAAAAGCTTAAGCAGCCTTGTCACCTCCTGAGCTCTCCTGGTTGCCTCTTCCCACCACCCCTTTCATACTTACACTTTCCTTGCTGTTTTACATTCAAAATACTTAAGAAAATGACAGTATTTTGTATTAAACCCAGCATATTTTACACACACAACTCCTAAAAATTAATGCCACTGCCCTCCACACTTGTATAATTTTCCAGCTTTGAGAAAAAAATACTAAATTTCATTTTTATTAAGTTCCACGTTAGGATGAGCATCCAAAACTTTGTGCTGCTTCTTGTGGGATGGGAAAAGAGGTTGAAAATGGACATGAGGGGACAACCAGCCCCTACCTGAAATGGGGTGACCTGATTTTCTGTCCCTAGAAAAGGTTTAGGGATGAAAGGACACATGCAAAACCTGCTCCCTGAGCATCCAACTTTAAATACAGGAGTTTGTCCACGTAGGGCCAAATCCAACTGGATCTGAGACTAAAATTCTATTTACTAAAAGTATTTCAGCAGCCTTGTCACCTCCTGAGCTCTCCTGGTTGCCTTTCCCTTGTTTTTTATACTTATATTTTCCTCACTGTGTTACATTCAAAATCCATTGGAAAAGGACAGTATTTTGTATTAAAACCAGCATATTTTACACACACAACTCCTAAAAATTAATGCCACAGCCCTGCACATTTTTAATCTTTTCCATCTTTGACAGAAAACATTCCATTTCATCTGTATTAAGTTCCACATTAGGATGAGCATCCAAAACTTTGTGCTGCTTCTTGTGGGATGGGAAAAGAGGTTGAAAATGGACATGAGGGGACAACCAGCCCCTACCTGAAATGGGGTGACCTGATTTTGTCCCTAGGAAGGTTTAGGGATGAAAGAATAGATGCAAAACCTGCTCCCTGAGCATCCAACTTTTAAGCCAGGAGTTTGTAAGTGTAGGGAGAAATCCAGCTGGATCTGAGGCTAAAATTCTATTTACTTGAAGTATTTCAGCAGCCTTGTCACCTCCTGAGCTCTCCTGGTTGCCTCTCCCTCCCCCTTTTGTGCTTATAATTTCCTTACTGTGTTAGATTCCAAATCCTTAGGGAAGAACAGGATTTTGCATTAAACCCAACATATTTTACACACACAACTCCCAAAAATTAATGCCACTGCCCTACATAGTTACATAATCTCCCAGGTTTGAGAAACAAAAATAGAACTCATTTACATTAAGTTCCACATTAGGATGAGCACCCGAAATGTGGTGTTATCTCTCATGGGAGAGCCCAGGGATGGGGAAAAGGGGGTGAAGATGGACATGAGGGGACAACCAGCTCCCACCTGAAATGGGGTGACCAGGTGTTGTCCCTAGGAAAGGTTTAGGGATAAAAGGGCACATGGAAAACCTTACAAGCTGATCCCTGAGTATCCAGCTTTTAAACCAGGAGTTTGTCAGTGTAGGGCCAAATAGAGATGAATCTGAGGCTAAAATTCCCAAGTGAATGTTGTAAAAAGTTTTCCCAAGATCGGTCCAAAAAAGACCGAAAAGCACCACTCAGACAGGAGGTGAAAAACCCAAACAGATCCAGGATCTCAAGCCCTTTGTGATAATTTAAACACTGAGGAGGATGAGTAAGAAAAACGAGGAGTTTTAGAAAATGAAAAGCACTTGGAAAGGTGACAGCAGGTAAAATACCAGCTGAAGGACTGAATTCTGCCAGGAATGGGATGCCCAGCACAGCACCAGCTGGGGGATATCAGCACTCACACACTCCAAAGCTGCACACAGAAATTCCCACTGGTTATATAACTACAAAATTACCTCTGAGGGCCTTTCCTGGGAGAGAACAGCCCTTTTTGTGGGATCAGGGTGAGGCTGACCCAGAACTGGAGTTCTGAGGTGATGCTCAGGTGTCTGGGTGCAAATGGGGCAGGGAACATCCAGAATGGGACACCCAGGGAGCCTCAGTTTTATTATTGTCATTTATATACATATAAATATTATAGGCATGGCAGGGGACACGTGAGGGTGGCACTGGGACAGCAGGAGCTTGGCAGGGCAGGGGGATCTGAGGAGAGGGTGTTTTTGCAGTGCTGCTGCATAAAAAGAGGCATCAAGAGCTGGGGGGTGCCAGGACACCTCACCCTGTGAGCAATGGGGCCTGAAAAGCTTTGCAAGACACAGCCCTGGGGCTGCTCACCCCGGGTGTATTCCCAGCACACCCCAAAGTGACTCAGCATGGGAGTGCTGGGAAAGCACAAGTGACACATCAGGGTGGACCCCAGCCTGGGCAGGCAGATCTGTGGGAGCCCAGGATTGGGGTACACTGGCACTGCTGGGCCTGCAATTCCAGCAGGGAAGGGGATTTGGAGGGGACAGCAATGGGGGAGCACAACAGCAGCCCCAGCAATGGGCTGGGAGCACAGGGCAGAGTGGGGGGCACCGGGGAGATGCAGGAGCCCCACAACAGAGGGATGCACCACTCTCCAGAGATCCCTGTTTCATTCAATAGCACAAAACACTGCTAATCCCTGTTCCTGCTCTCAAAATGNACTGCTAATCCCCGTTCCTGCTCTCAAAATGCCTCATAACTAAGCACCCAAAAAGCCAGGGATGCCAGCTGAGGGGGGCAAGTGCTGCCTTTGTGTGCCAGGGCTGGGGATTTCTCCCTGGCCCCCCTTCCCATTCCCTCCAGCAGCAGATGGAGACCCACTCCCAATTATGTTCTTGTCACGGGCAGAAAAAAGAAAGACAAATGTCCCGAAGAAAGCTGTTTGTGAGGACAAAGGCTCCTTGAAATAGGAGCTGAGCTGTTTTTTCCAGGTTCAGAGCAGGGATGGAAGGAGGGGGGGGCTGGATGGGCAGGATGCGCGCGCANGGGAAGATGGGGGGCCGCGTCAGCAGCGCGTCAGGAGAGCAGCTGATCCCTTCTCCCAATCCCGAGGCTCTGAGCTCATCCCTGGGAACGGAGCCAGCGCGGCTCAACTGCGCACATCTGGCGGATGGAAAAGGCACTGCAGGGAGCGGGGGACACCCGCACTCTGCCAGGGGGGCACCGGGCAAACCCCCCCCTTCCACCGCCAAAATCCCCCCCAAAATCCACACAAGGCAAAAAACCACTTAGGGAACCCCTTGAGGCAACTCAGGGCTCGGGCAGGGGATTCTCAGAGCTCACACTGCAGATAAAAACACTCCCCAGTGCTGGTGCCCCGTGTGAAGGTGATGGGGGAGTGTGGTGGGCACTACCGGCACAGTCCTGCTCCCAGTGCCTCCCAGTAAGAGCCACGCACCAGCAGGCAGCCCACCAGTAAGACCCCAAGTGCTCCTTGCAGTAGCAGCAACGTGGGACAGGCAGGAGCTGCACCCCAGAGCTGGGTGAATGTGCCACCTGCAGCTCCCCCAAAAGTGAGGGGTGGCAGGGGACTGTCACCAGGTGAAGCCAGCACAGTGCCAGCAGCAATGGGGACAGCAGCAGGCTCTCAGCCCCAAAGATCCAGCTCTGGGACACAGCCCGACCTCCCTCCCACTTACTTTTCCACGTGTCCTCTCTTAAAATTGCCACCTCCACCAGGGAAAATACCTGTACCAGGGTGGCTGCTGCAGCTGCACCAGGCCAGGTGTCCTAGGGATGGTGCTGAAATGGCAGGAAAAGTTCTGCTTGCCCTAAAACATGAGGGGAGGTCAGTCTGAGACACACAGACAACCACCATCACCTGTTGTGAGATGAAAACAGCTGCTAAAAAACACAGCCGTGCTACAGAAAGTTTGTGAGGTGGGGGGTTCTTCTCTCCAGGCTCTGATACACAGGTGGGGGTGGATAAACACCTTCCAGAGCAGCCAACACTCTGCCTGTATTTACAGACTGCAGCTGTGAGGTGAGGAGTGAATCCAGTTTCCAGGAACTCCAGGGAATGGGCTAAAACCCCTCTCCTAGGGCTCGACACAGGGAGTGGGTACCCCATGTGTGCTGCAGAGATGAAACACTTACAAGGTCTAGGGAGAAAGTTTTCCAAAGAGACTCTGCCTCCTTCAGAAGACAAAGGAATATTCATTTTCCCACCAGCACTGCTCCCAGAACCCTGTTAAAGTACTTTGAAGCTGTTAGTGTGTGTTTAACACCACTCCAGGAGAAACAAGGAAGCAAGAGCAGGGAGAAGGTGAAGGGATGGCAGTCACCAGCTCCAGCCAGGACAATCCTGACTTGTGTCAGAAGAATATTTCCACAAGGGTGGTTAAACACCAGAGAAGGGGCCTCAGTTACATCAAGAGAGCTGGGGAAATTCCTGTCATTGAAAATCCTCCAACTTGACTGCAAAATGCCCTGAGCAATCCCTAACTTTTGGCTTAGCCTTACTTGGAGCAGGAGGAATGGACCTGAGGCCTCTAAAGGACCCACTGAATCTGAATGATCCTGGAAGGACCCTGGTGAACTCCCCTCATTCATTCTCCTCAACAGAAACTTTTGGATTTACCAGCTCCTTGCTTTGTGGACAGATTTCTCTATATTGCCCAAGAATATTCCTGAGAAGCAGAGGAAGAGAGAAGTTTCTGACCCTGTTTGCTGCTGCTTCTCAGCCAGTGTTGGCACAACAGGAATGGATGGAGGAAAAGAGGAGCTACAGCCTCAGAATTCCAAAGGCCTCTGCCTCACCAGAGAGGTGATGGAGCCTGAGATGGGCAAGGAGAGGGAAGGAGGTATTGGCTAGAGGAGATACTTAAGCCAGCAATCTCTGTAGCATCCATGAGCAAGAGGAAATGATGCTGCAGCATCCTGGGAATCTGAGGACATGCCAAAAGCACCATGGGGATGCTGTAAATGCATCTGTGAGCACCTGGAGGGTGCAGAGAAGCAGGAACAGGAATTTTGTGACTGGTGCACAGCACTGGACAGCACTGCCAGAAAGGACCAAAGTTTCAGTCTCATGAGAAGCTCTGATTTGGGTCCACACAAGGTGCTCAGGGCCCTGACCTGACCCCCAGCTGAGTGAATAAAGTCCCACTGTCTGTTAAGGGTATCTTGATATCCATGTGTTAGGAGGTAAATACTTTCTGGATCTGGCCTTGTGGAGCTGTGGAGTCACTGATTTCTATATTTGATTTTAATAGATGGGTAAGGAATTGTCTGGATGGTGCATTCAAAAAGCTACAGTCAGTGGCTCAAGGTCCAAATGGAAACCAGTAACATCAAGGGTCCACACTGGGACTGTCACTATGTAATGTCATCAGATGGTGGGACTGTGCCTGGTCACATCCAGAGGGAGCTGCACAGGCTGGAGGAGTGGGCCCTGCAAGCCTCCTGAAGAACAGGAAGGGATGGATGGGGAGCAGCCCTGAGCAGGACTGGGGGATGCTGATGGGTGACAAAAGGGACCTGACCCATCAAGGTGTGCTGGCAGCCCAGAAAGCTGAGTATCTCCTGGGTAGGAAGGTGGGAGAGGGGATTTTCCCTCTCTGCCCTGCTGAGAACTCTCTTGGAGTGCCACATCCAGACCTGGGATCCCTGGCAGAAAACAAACATGGGCTGTTGGAGCAGGTCCAGAGGGGGCCACAGCTCTGCTGTGGAGACAGGCTGGGAGGGCTGGGGGTGTTCTGCCTGGAGAAGAGAAGGCTCCAGGGAGACCTCATTGCAGCCTTTCCATTTATAAAGGGGCTTATAAGAGAGATGGAGAGAGCCTTTGTGTCAGAGTCTGTTGTGAGAGAAGGGATGAGGGTTTTAAACTGGAAGAGACTCGGTTTAGACTGGACATAAGAAAGGTGGTATGATGAGAGTGGTGGGGCTAATGCTGAGTCCAACTAATTAAAACTGTGATTGTTAATGAAGGGGGATTTTAACAGGCAGAGACAGCAAGAGGAGTTAATGATGGGTGCTAAGACAGGAAGGTGGAGATACACCTTGTACCAGTGTCTGTCGTGGCAGGACAAGGGGCCAGGGAATGGTTTCCCACTGCCAGAGGGCAGGGTTGGATGGATACTGGGAAGAAATTCTTCCCTGTGAGGGTGGGCAGGCCCTGGCACAGGTTGGGCAGAGAATCTGTGGCTGCTCCTGGATCCCTGGGAGTGTCCAAGGCCAGGTTGGATGGGCCTTGAAGCAACCTGGGCTAGAGGAAGGTGTCCCTGCCATGGCAGGGGAGTTGTGTAGGTGATCTCTGAAGATCCCTCTAACCACAACCTTCCAATGATCACTCAATATATCACCACCTCCTGCCTCTCTAGATTACACCTACCAAAAAATAAAACAGATAAAAACAGGCAGAACTTTTCCACAGGTCGTTTCACATGGAGAACAAGCCAATACAGATAATGTGGGGCTCCTGAGTGAGTGGTTTGCAGCAGCCACAAGACACTGAAGGTCCTGAGCTGCCCTGTGTGACCTACACAGCCAGGACAAGCCCTGCTGGGTACAGCATGGCCAGACTCAGGTAAAACAGGAAAAAACCCTGTATTTGATGTGATTCTTTATGAACAATTAGGACAGAAAATTCACTGCTCCCCAGAGGGAATCCCTGGGTGTGAGGGCTGATGTACCATGGGACAGAGCATGGAGAAAGGGCAGTGCCAGCCTGGCCACACTCCTGGGGCCAAGGGCTTTGCTGGGCCAGTGCAGCAGCTCACACAGGGAAGCCACAAATGTGCAGCAGGAGCAAACTCTGCTCCTCTGCAGCTGGTGTCATTCAGGCCACAAACATGCCTCCCAGGGGCTCTGCAGGGGCTGGAGCACCCTGGCACCCCCCCAGATCTCTCTGAGAGCACAGCCAGGACCCTGCTCCCCCAAAAAACCCACTCCCAGGAGTGCAGTTCCTCCTGCCAGGCTCTGCAGCAGGGACATGGAATCTCCATTCAATCCCAGAGATCCAGATGCCACCTGGTGCCCAAACACAGCTCTGCACCGGGACCCCCAGTGCCCAGAAACAGGGAATTTAGCCTGTTTAATATGGAAATAATGTCCTCATCAGGGACTGCCAGGGATGGGACAGCCACAGCTTCTCTGGGCAGCCTGTGCCAGGGTCTCACCAGTCTCACAGGGAGGAATTTCTTCAGTATATCCAATCTAAACCTCCTCTCTGTCAGTGTGAAGCCATTCCCCCTTGTCCTGTCACCACAGCTCCTGATGCAGAGTACCCCTCCAGCAATCTTGAGGGCCCCTTCAGATCCTGGAACTTTCTCTTCTCCAGGCTGAATAGCCCCAGCTTTCTCAGCCTGAAGGCCTTCCAGCCCACAGAGCCTTCAAAGGTGGCAGAGGAAAGCAGGTGCCAGCCTGATGCAAGCCAGGCCCCCCTCATGGAAAACTTCAGTTCCCTGAGTGCTCTGTCCTGTCCTCTCTGCTCACTGAGACAAGCCCTGCCTTTTTTATAGTACAGACACCCCTCAGCCAGGGTGATGTGAGGGGAGACACAAGGATGAGCCTGTTGGGGTGAGAAATCAAGGTGTGATGTGGCCTTTAAAAGTTAGTCCTACCTTAGCCCAGTGTGGTGTTCACTGTTGTACAGCTGGCTGAGGATTTTCTTTGGAGACAATTCCCACTGGAAGCAGTTGAGGTGCACAGTCTCCCTCAAATCCAAAGCCAAGGGCAGGAGGGGGAATACCCTCATGGAGAACATTCCTCATTCCAGAACACTGAGGAGTGCAGGAGGTGGTGGGAAGTCTCCAGGGGGAGTTGCTGGTGGTGGCTGGACCAGGACCCTGAAGCCTTTTCTCTCCCTGTGCCTTTCAAGATCTTCTTTCGGCCTCTCCACCTGGAGCAGAAACAAGAACATGCTGGTGGTCAGCTCATGCCAGAGCAAACAGGGCACCACCCTCAACCATGTCCCAGATGATCAGGTCCCTCTCAAAGCCCCACCCTTCTCCTCACCTGTACCATCACCTGGGGACTTGGTGTCCTCCTCCCCTGAGGTGAGAAAACTACAGGTAGAAACACAACAATCAAGGAGAGTCTTCTCCCAGTCCCAAAACTGAGGGGTTGGAACAGGCCTCAGAGACCTGTGGTGGGTTGTTAGATCCATCTCAAGTGTTAGGAAGCTGGGGAATATATTTGAGAGTGATCTCTGTCCCTGAACATCAAACAAGGTGCTAGAGATGCACTCTGTGATGTTTGCACCATCCTGTTGCCAGTGAGGATAAACAGGGATTATTCTGTGGGTCTGCAGGACAGGCACTCCCCAAATCTCTGACCAGGGCAGACTCTCATCATTGTTTCTCCTCCCTCCAATGTCACTTCTCTCCAGGCAGGGACACAGAACAGCCTCTGATCTTCTGATCAGAGCCCATGTCTCAGCCCGAGCCTGGATCCCCTCACCCTCTCCCATCTGAGGGTGGGAGACTTTGCTTGCCAGCTCCTGCTTCTCCACAGCCAGCACCTCCTTCCCACCACATGCATGGAGTAGTTTCTCCTCCAAGTCCCTTTTCATCCTCTTCACTTCAACCTGCAGCTCTTCCAGGTGGTCAGTCCAGCTGCAGAGGCAACAAACAGGGCTGAGCAGGGACATACAAGGAATTGTATATATTTAGGGACAGAGGGCCTTCCTTGCTTTTCCCAAAGATCCCAACCATCCCTCTGCTTAACCCAAGAGGCAAAAACCCCTCTAACAGCCCATCTCCAGCCCCAGGTTTCCCAAGGCACAGATTCACACTGGAACACCACCTTTCCTGTTGGGAAGGATCCATTACAGCTTTCCCTCCCTGTGACAGCTGCAACTTGTCTGGGTTTTTTTAATTTTAAATTAAGATGCTCTGTCAGAAAGATCAAGCACAACCTGTACAGGGGGAACCAAAAGTGGCAGCACTTGTAGTCCAGCATCAGGTAAACCAGGCTTTAGTTTGATCCCTAATCCCTCTCTTACCCAGCCACATCAGCAAAAAACCTGCCTCCAGTTCCACAACTCTTGCTTCAGTTTTCTCCACCTTGGTTACATCAGCTGAGTTATCTTAAAAGAAGGGAAATACAATATAAAATACCTTTTCCTTCTTCAATACATCCCACAAGCCTCACAATGTCCCAGACTGTGCTCTGCTCTTGCTGGACAAACCCCTCTGCTCTGAAGAACCTCTGCCAGAGCTCTGACATGCCCTTCTCTCCTAGGGAGGACACCACAAGATAAAGGTTGGACTCGACCTTAAAGGTAATTTCCAACCTGAATTACTCTGTTCTGGAGTGCTGTCAATATAAACCCCTGAATCCTGGCAGCTCTCCCTGCCCAAACAGGGGTGGAATTGCTGTGGCCCAAGGGATGGGAGACATGGCCCAAGGGAAGTGGTGATCAGCCTCAATCCTGAATGCTGCAAACAAACACCAGAAGGCAGCTCAACTCCAGGAAAAACTATGGAGAGGAAAAGCCAGAAGCTCTGATGTCCAGTGGCTCCAGTGAGTGCAGGGGTGGGGAAAGAGGGTTTGCTCCAGGACCAAGCTGGTTTCAGCTGAGATGTGAAGTTTAACAAAGACAAGAGCTGGATTCTGCCCCTGGGATGGGGCAACCCTGGATGGGACAGACTGGAGAAGGAGAGGTTGGAGAGCAGCACCACATGAAGGGACCTTGGGGTCCTGGTCAGTGGCAAGTTGAACATGAGCAGCAGTGCCCTGGCAGCCAGGAGGGCCAACCCTGCCCTGATCCTGCTGCCCACCCTTCCCTCTGCAGCTCAGCACAGTCCTTGTTGTACCAAACCCTGCAGGTGGGTGTTCTCAAGCACAGCTAATTAAATCTGGCTTCATTTAATTGCAGTGTTTGCCAGCCCACCCTGTGTTTTAGGGAGCAGCCAAGCAGTTTGGTGTCAGTGATGCAGAGGTGCAGGTGTGCCACCTTATCTGGGCTGCCAAGGAGGGTGAGGGTGTCAGGCTCACCCTGGCACCAGGAGCCCATGGCAGGGGGATGCCAGGGATAAATGTGGGGATAATGTGGTTCCAGCAGCCCTGAAACACTGGAGAACAAGATCTCTGCAGACCAAACCTGTGTCCCAGCCATTTCCCAAAGGAGAAAAAACAAACCCACCTTCAGAAACCCATAGTGAGATGATACTCCAAATTCCCAGCACTGTTCCAAAATGCAGGGTACAGTGGAACTCTGAAAAGACAAAGCCTGAGCAGTGTTGGGGGTTTGCAAGGTGAAGTCATGTCCACCCTCAGGGCTCAGAGAATTACCAGAATTCCAAAAAGAACGTGGGAGCCTGGATTACTTCAGTTTTTCCCTAAGGGTGGTGACAGCAGCAGAGGGAACACACCAGTTCTGTGACACCAGGTGAGATGGCAAGCTGGAATAAACTGATTTATTTTCTACTGTCTTCTATTATTCCCCAAGTCTGCCCAGCCAACGGAGCAGCATTTTGTGCCTCCTGATTTGCCAAGAACATTTTCTCAGGTGCTGATCAACAAATACAGCTGATCAAACAGGGCTCAGGGTAAGGCACATATATCCCAGTGGCCAAATAACTGCAGGAATGGCACAAGCCCAGGGTCAGCACACAGAAAGGCTTCTCCAGAGTACTCACCCACAATTTGTACCCAAGAAGTCTCTTTGTTTTTACAGCCTCAATTCTTCTTTCCCCCAGACCCTTTTTGAAACCTTATTTCCAGCACCTGGTGACAAAACCTTGTGTGGCTCAGTTTGGTGTGTGCAAAACCACTTCTTTGGAGCTGGGCCTTGGTAGATTAATTTGATAGAATCATGGAATGACAGAATGATTTAGGCTGGAAAGAATCATCTAATTCCAACCCCCTGCCATGGACAGGGCCACCTCCCACCAGCCCAGGTTGCTCCAAGCTCTGTTCAGCCTGCCCTTGGACACTCCCAGGGTTGGGGCAGCCACAGCTTCTCTGCCCAACCTGTGCCAGGGCCTGCCCACCCTCCCAGGGAAAGATTCCTTCCCAATATCCCATCTAATCCTGCCCTCTGGCAGTGGGAAACCATTCCCCCTAGTCCTGTCACACTCCATGCCCTGCTTTTGGAATTAACTCTCCTCTGATATCTAATATTTGGAGAAATCCTCTCCTATACTCATGGTTATGACCTTATGGCTCCTTTCCCAGCTCAGCTCTCCCTGATCCACCAAGTCATTCCTCAACAGGAGCTGTGCTATACCTTTTATCTTCCTTCTCCCCACCCAGTTTACTGTACCACAATTTATTTCTGGGATTTCACTGGGCATCTGCTGGGAGTAACCCTGACTTACTGCCTGTTTCACATTGCAGTTACATGAACTACAAACCAGCCACCAACAAGGGATTTGGGAGGGTGCAAAAGAGCAGGCTGTTATGGACGCTGCAACTCAAAAGAAATCATGGTATTTAAATTAACTGCAGGAAAGATTTCCTGGAGCAGATCCACAGCTTCCTGCAAAGCTTTTACTGGATTCAGAGGCATAAGCAAGAGTTTCCACTGTATCTGGCCTCTTGTAAGGGAGCTCAGGGCACTCTCCTCACGTGCAGTGATGCTGAAAACTCACCATTTACTCTGAGAATTCCCTCCATCTCTTTCAGACAGTGGATGACACTACCCTGCCAGGGATGTGCTTGATCCTTGGGAGAACAGGAGCCAAAAAGGTGTGAGGATTAAAGAGACGAACAACAGGTCAGGTAAGAAAAATACTGCCTCTTATTTAATGTTTAAAGACATCAGTAAACAAACAGAACCGTACGGACAGAGGCCAAACCCTCCCACCTCCCCAGAGAGCACGTTCCAAACCACCACAGGTACCAGGTGACAGCTTGGCAGAAGGAGCAGCAAAGTCTCGGATTTGAGGGATGGCTGAGAGAAATCTCTGCTGTGTGAGGGCAAAAAGACACAGGACTTGGAGGAAGGAGCTTCCCTCACCCATGTCTGCTGGGTGCAGTCAAGAGGGAATGGTTTCCACTCGGAGCAAGCTGCCCAAATCTCTTGCTAACACACAGAAGGGCCATGTGTGAACTTGGAAAAGACAGCTGGGACCTGTATTAGAGGTGCAAGACACACCATGTACTGACCTTGGCAGCCAAACCTCTGTTCCACAGGGATTTTTTAGTCTCTGGAAGGACAAACACAGCAGGGAAGTTGGGTCCAACTGGACAGAGTGTTGCAGAACTCGTTTATGGATGCAAATCTGGGTGTGGGGGGAAGGAACAAGCCCTGTGCTCTGCAAACATCCTTCCATCCCTTGCTCCCTGCTCCAGGGACACTCCTGACCCCAACCCCACAGCTGGCCTTGTCTTCTCCAATGATTTTGCTCGAGCTGTGGAGCATCAGATGGTTGGAAGGGCCATCAGGAAGCGACTCAGTGCTGGCTGCAGAGACAGTCGAGTGGGTACCTGAGTGGAGGGCTGGGGAGAGCGGGATGGATCCCGTGGTGCTGGAGAGAGGCAGAGATCGCAGGCACAGCTGCTCCAGATGCCACCTGGCTGGCAGGAGCCTGCACAGGAGTCACAGAGCATGGGTCAGGCTCTGAAGGCAGCCAGCCAGGACACAGCATGGATCCCATTTCCCAGAGCAGTGACAGCTGGAACCGTGACACGTGGTGGAAAGTAAGGAACACATTTCACTGTTCTCTGCCTCTCCAGGTGGCAGAATCCTGCAGTGGTGCTGTTTCTGCTGCCACCATGTGCAGTCTTAGATGAAGGGAGGGCTAACTGGCTCCTACATGGCCCAGTTAAGTGCTCCAAGCATTCATGTCCAACATGGGATGCCCAGCAGTCCAGAGCCCTCAGATCTCAACATCACTCTCTTTGTCGTTGTCGTGGTCACCGTCGTAAAACTCGTTGGCAGCCTCAGGCCTGGGGAAAGAGAAATCCCTGTCAGGGAGGAGAGAGAGCCCTGGCACCCCTGGGACCCAAGGTGAGAGGATGTCCTGCACCCAGACACCCTGTGGAATGTCATATAAGGACACCACGTGTTCCTGGGTGAAACCAGAGACTCTGAAATGACCTCCCTGCCCATGGCAGGGGGTTGGAACAAGATAACCTTTAAGGTGCCTTCCAACCCAAACCATTCTGAGATTCTATGACTGAAACAGACAGTCTCCAGTCTATCACCTACCCATGACAGCAGGGACAGAAAGGGATAGCTCATTTCCCTGGTACCTGCTGTAGTTTTCCTCAGAGCCCCTCTCCTCTGGATCGGGCTCATCTGTGCGATCGTAGCTGAGCAAGTCCGAGGGGACGTCGTGGATCTGCACGCTGGGAGCATGGTTCAGCATCTTCAGGTTCTCAAATATGGTCTGCCTGATCTGATCCAAGTACTACATGGGGAAAAAAAACAGAGGGATCACCTCAGTGGGACTCTCAGTCAGCACTGTTGCCTGCCTGCATCACCTACGTGGCGGTCAAGAGAAGGAAATTTGTGCAAAAAGCCATTTATGAGAGCACAGGAGGTGGGAGAGTTACTCCAATCAATATGCAAGAACACAGGGAACAGTGAGACAACCCAGCGAGGGTCTCAAATGCTTTGAGAGTTTCAGATACCCAAGGGCTCTGGAAGTTCATAGCTGAGACTGCAACACAGCTGGAAGCACTCACCTGCCTGGAGTTCTGATTTTCAATCCTTGTGCTGACATCAGGGTGAAGGGTGAAGTCTGGGGCAAAGTATTCAAAGTACTCTGGGAAGGAAGGAGACAGAGTCAGAGCACAGAGGGGCAGGAGCTCTGCAGAGAGCACAGCTCACCCTCCTCACCCCTGCCTGGGAGAGACAGAGCCTAAAAGGCACACTGACGTACAGCTCTGACTGCAAGGGATTAGACAAAACAGCAGAGCAAACAACAGCAACACTCAGGTCACTGAACAGAAAACGATCCAAATTACACAATACAGGGTGTATCTGCCCAGAAAGGTCTACAGTGGGTGGGTGCAGATCACAGAGTGGTTTGGGTTGGAAGGGGCCTTAAAGCTCATCTCATTCCAGCCCCCTGCCATGGGCAGGGACACCTCCCACTAGCCCAGGTTGCTCCAAGCCCATCCAACCTGGCCTTGGACACTTCCAGGGATCACTAAGGCCATCTCCAAGGTCAGAAGGTGGTGTCAGTTTGGCCCTGACCAATGCAGAATAGAGCAAAACAAATAGTTTAGCTCAGCTAATGAGGAAAAAAGGGGAACTCCAACTTACCACTGTATGGAAGCTCTTCACTAATTGCTTCATCTACAAGCAGTGATGTTTCATAAGTCCTGAAAACACAGAAAAAGTTAGTCCAGAGAAGGGGATATGGTAAACGGAGGGACAAATCCCACAGCAACTGCTCACCCAGTGCCCTTCAGCAAGCAGGGAAGAGACTCACCAGCACCGTGCCACGTTCCTGACTGTGTAACCACCTCCTCCCAGCACCAGCAAGGGGATGTTGAAGCTCTTCACATACTCCACACACTCCCTACAACCCCCAAACAGTAAAATGCCAGAGCTGTGAACTGCAGCACAGATTCCTGTGTCAGAAATGCACTCAAACACCACCACAGCTGGTGTGACCCACCCAGAGCTCAGGGCTTCCACCCAGGGAGCCTGAACCACAGAATCATGAAATCACAATGGTTTGGGTTGGAAGGGACCTTAATGCCCATCTTCCCAAATTGTTCCACCCCCTGCCACAGGCAGGGACACCTTCCACAATCCCAGGTTGCTCCAAGCCCCATCCAACCTTGCCTTGGACACTCCCAGGGATGGGACAGCCACAGCTTCTCTGCCCAACCTGTGGCCAGGGCCTGCCCACCCTCACAAGGAAGAATATCCCATCTCATCCCTATTCTGTCCCTTCAAGTCCCTCTCCAGCTCTCCTGAAGCCCCTTGCAGGCTGAACCACCCCAGCTCTCCCAACCTGTCCCCAGAGCAGAGGGGCTCCAGCCCTCAGAGCACCTCCATGGCCTCCTCTGGACCATGCACTGCCCTGAGCCTCTGCCTGTACAACACCTCATTCTCAGACCCACTCCTGTCACACAAACATCAAAACCCCTCAAAAAACTGCTGGAAGGCCAAAGCCAAAGCTCAGACCTCACAGCAGAGACTCATTAGAGTCCTTCAAATGGTCTTTCTCTGCCCAGCCCTGCTGTACTTACCCATGGCCCCTTATACTGAGGTTAAAACAACCCAACCGGTCACAGCCCAGAGAATCAGCACCACACTGGGGGACAGGAAAAACAAGAGAATTTTGGCATTGCTTTCCAGACACACACCAACCCCAGGAACAGCAGGGAACACACAGGCACAGCCCTCTCCAACCTACAGCCTCCAAAAAGGAGATGCATGGTGTGCAGAGCTTTGCTTCCTTACCTGCAGCACTATGCACGTGGGCTGATAGTAATCTACCACCTGGTTAATGACTGGCTGGAAGAGGTGTTTGTAACCTTTGGAGAGAAAGGCAGATCTGTCATGGCTCTGGAACAGAGGATCAGGAATCAGCTGGGCAAGGGAAAAGGGCAGGGAACACCTACTCTGGTCATCGATGCCATCTCGCAGAGGCACATTCAGACAGTAGTAACGGCCACTCTCTGCACCCACCTCATACATGTCACCTGGAAAACAGGGGGGTCACAGCAGCTCTGGGACTTCACAGGGCTGGGAAGGCCAGGTCAGGTCTGGGCTGGGTCTCTTAACCTAGTTAGGACCCCTCCTTCTTACAAACAGCTACAGTTCTGTCCCTCTCTAATCCCTCTCTCCCTCCCACCAGCTCTAATTTGGTGATTTCCACTTTTCTCCTCCAGCAAAGGACTCTGAAGTGAGGCCCCATTCACACTATTAAAAACACATACCTGTACCAGGAAAGAAATAGTTGCCATATTTGTGAAATGACACTGTCATGACACGGTCTGTCAAGTAAAAAGCCTCCTGCACCCCATCTCCGTGATGGATATCGATGTCGATGTACAGGACACGTGGGTGATACCTATGGAAGACAGGAGGGAAACCTGAGCACATCAAATGCTCTGGGCACGAGGCACTTGCATACAAACAGACAAAAAACATTTCCTTTTGATGTGCTTGGATATCAGTATTTCAAACATTTTCTTCTGATGTGCCTGAAAATCGATATTTAAAATGTTTTCTTCTGATGTGCTTGGAAATTCGTATTTAGAACATTTTCTTCTGATGTGCTTGAAAACAGGTATTGAAAGAAAAAAAAGGGTTTCAGATGGGGCCTTGGAAAGCACATGGGGGATAGAAAGTTGCAGGTTTTTGTTTCCAACGTGCTCTTTGTTAATCTTTAAGAGCTGCAATGATTTTGATCACATCAGGAAATGAAAGGCAAGCAGGAGGTGGGAACAACTCATTTCCTCCACATGTCAGAGTGCTGGAGAACCATGTTCCCAGCTGGTGAGCACCAAAAATTCCAGGCTGGGTTAAATTTACTGCAGAAGCAGCCAGAGACACAGAGAAGAAGGGAGATCATCACCAGCAAATGCTCCAGGGTAATGGCCAAACTGCTGCTGTGCAGCACTGAGACACTGCCCTGAGCCATCCCTGCTCCCAGCTCGAGAGCTTCTCCAGCTGTTCCCAAGGAAATGCTGCACCTGGTTAAACCCCAAAGAACAGGGGATTCATGCCAGAACACTCAGGGAGGACTGGGAAAACAAAGGAAGAGCAAAAGATAGAGGAGCAGTGTGTGGAACCAGGGCTTTGAAGGGTCTGCAGGGATCTGAGCAAACTGGCTGATGGTCTTCCAAAGAGACACATGGAACTATTTCAATTTCCTGGGTTATTCATCCCACAGATGACAGCAAGGAGAAAAGAGGGATGCATGGACACAGCCTTTCCACACTGGGAAAGGCAGGAAGGGACCTGCTAATAGGAGGCACCACTGGTGGGAAGTAAATTCAAAATACAGTCCCCTGCTGCAGAAATGGCTCCTGGAAACAGGGGACAAAAGGAGAGGGACATATCATCTCCCATGAGGAGTAACTGGGCTGTATTTGAGGTCTCTGGTGTGTTGGACTCATGTGGGACTGGAAAATGGGTGTGAGAGATACACAGTGAAATCCTGAGGCTGCAAACATGGAGCAGGCAGAGAGGAAGGAGGTCCCCAAAATCTGGCTTTGTGAGTAAATTTGCCACCAGCCACATAACCATTTTCTGCTCAGCTCCAAATCCCTTTTAACTCCAAAACAACTTGTCTCAGATTCAGTGACAACGAGGGCACTTGAGAGTACAAAAAAACCAAATAAAAATCTCACAGAATAATTCAAGAAATTGAAGGTATTTCTGTTACTCTTCCTCCCATTCTGAACTTAATTTTCCTTCTCCAAAAACCAAAATAGCCTCTTTTCTACTGAGAGCAAGTGTCATTTGATCATCCATGAGCAGCTCAAGTCCTGTTCCTGACCCACTCAAGCAACTCAAGGAAGATTTGAATCATTCCTCTGTCTCCAGTGAGCCATAACATGCATTTACCTACAAAAGGCTTGCTGTGGCAAAAGGGCTGAGGCTCAGGAGACCCTGAAATGAGTGTTTTACAGATGGATGAGAAATGGGATTGAAGAACTCCTCTGTATCCCTTCAGCTTCATGCAACAAAACTGCAGGCAGATACTCCCAATTCTCACACACTTTCTCATGTCTAATGAAGACAAGGAAAAAAAAAAAAAAATCAAGGTTTTGGGCTTCCTGGATTCCAGAAAGGCAATTGAGATGGGGAAACAGAGAGAGAACAGTGAAGCAGCAGAGGGAAAGCACAAACCAGACAGGACAGCTCAGCCCTTGCCCCCCTGTCCTTACTTGAGCAGCTCCAGGATGCCGATAACGATGTCATTAACGTAACAAAACCCCGAAGCCTGCAAGAAAGAGAAGCAGCTTTAGGGTGGCACCAACGGCAGAGCCCGGGTCCCAAAAAGAGGAATCCACACATCTGCCTCATTACCTCAAACTTTTTGGCATGATGGAGGCCCCCTGCCCAGTTTATGGCAATGTCACAGATCTAAGCAAGGAAAGAGAAGTGACTTTTAGGTGACAACGTGTTAACAATCCTGTACCCTCTTCCCCACTCCCACCTGGGGCCCACAGACACCCTTTCCAAAGCTCCATCTGTGTTCCAAAAGATCAGCTCTTCAGGGCCCTTACCTTGTTGTTCAGTTGTGTTGCTCCCTGCAGGGAGGCCCCAGTATATCGAGAGCAGAATTCAAAGAGGCCTGGAAACACTGGGCTGAAAAAGAAGGCACCTTTCAGACACAGAACATCTCATCCCATTTCTCCAGAGCAAAAGCCAGGGATAAAACTGCCCAGGGATATTACCTGAGCAAGGCTGACACTCAGTTCTCTGAAAGAGTTAATTTGGGATCAGGATCACTCTGACCCTGCAGGTGAGCAAGCTGGATGCAAACACAATGGGAAACTCAGGGAATTTGATAACGGTCCCCAAAGCTTCCAAGCCAGTCATGAAAAGGCTTCCCTGCTCCCAAAGTGTGCCAGTGCTCTGGAGCCCTGCTGGGAGGTGCCCAGAGCTGGGACACGATGAGAGACCCTGTCTCAGGAGAGGGGAGGACTGCTATGGTCCTGCACTGGCTTCCCTTTGGCTGCATCTGGAACATCATGGAATCACAGACTGGTTTGGGCTGGATTTCAAAGCCACATCCAGTTCCACCCATGCCATGGGCAGGGACACCTCCCACCAGCCCAGGTTGCTCCAAGCCCCATCCAGCCTGGCCTTGGACACTCCCAGGGATGGGACAGCCACAGCTTCCCTGCCCAACCTGTGCCAGGGCCTGCCCACCCTCACAGGGAAGAATTCCTCCCCAATATCCCATCTAACCCTCCCCTCTGGCAGTGGGAAACCATTCCCCCTTGTCCTGTCACTCCAGCTCCTGGAAGTTCACAGTTAGGTCACACTGAAGCCTTCTCCTCTCCAGGCTGAACAATCCCAGCTTTCCCAGCCTTTCCTCCCAGCAGAGCTGCTCCATCTCTCTGATCATTCTGGTGCCTCCTCTAGACTTGCCCCAACAGCTCCATGTCCTTCCTGTGCTGGGACCCCAGAGCTGGAGGCAGCTCTCTATTTATTAACAATGACCTTTGACACATTCCAGAACTGGAGGCTCTTCCAAAACAAGTAGAGGCAGAGACTGCAACCCAACAAGCCAAAACATAGATCTAAAAAGGAAAACTGCAATGTCTAAAGGGATTGAGGCTGTTCCACAACCTGCTACGAACAGGAGGGACACACCCCTCATTCTGCTTGAAAACAAGCAGGAAATGGGACATCCAGAGAGAGCTCTGGGGACATGAGCAAAGCAGGAGCAGCACTGCAGGAGGCCCAGGGCACTCACCAGTCATCACCCACGTTGAAGGCATTGAGGCTCTTGGTGAAGCCCTGCATGTTGTTGGGACTCACTCTCTGCAGGAAGTCGATGTAATCCTCGGAGTGGAAGCGGCACATGTCGTGTTGGGAGGCCTGGTATGGCTTGAAAACCTTCCAGGGAGAAACACAGCACTTATTTCCCATCCAAACATCATGTTTGCTTGGGCTGGAAGAAATATCAAGCTAGTACACAAAGTGAGCTGCACGAGGTACATTAAAAATGCTCCAACGTTGCTTCGTGACATTTTGTGTTCTTTTAAATTCATCATTAAATTCACGTTCCATGAAAACTTTTCCTGCCCTCCTGCAGCCACAAATCCATCTCCAGCCTCTCCTGACTGCAGCTGTTGCCAAAAACTCTCCAGTGCCTTCCCCCCCAGCACATTCCCCTCCTTGGGAAGGAGCAAAACAAACCAGCCAAGTCCAAACCACAGCTTTTCCTTCACTGGGGGGATTGTTCCCTCCTCAGTCACCAGCATTCCACAATTTTAATACCCTCATCCAGGAGTGGTTTCAGTCCCTCTGACAAATCTGCCTGGAATGGGCTGATAGGCTCCAAATTATTTGGTGTAAGCTCTAAAACAGATGGAAGAGTTGTGCAAGTTGTGTTTCCCTTGGAAAGGAAAATGGTAAAAAACGGTCAGGGAGCCGCATGGCCTCAAATTCAGAATCTTGTGACAACTCAGGCTTGCCAGTTTGGCACTTGAGGCAAATACCTCAGTCCAGGGGAGGTTAAAAATTAACACCATGTACCTGGGAGAGGAAATGACATTGATAAGAGATCTTTGTTGTGTTTCACAATTTCTCTTATTTGAAACAACTGCTTTGTGAGAAAAATGGGGCATGAAAATAACAGCAAGATGCACAAAATGGTCTCCAAAAGGAAATTTATCAGGAAAACCACACCAGTGTTCCTGTTTCCTGGGCTGAGCAGGAAACCTGTTCATTTTCAGAGCCACAAAGCACCTAAACAAGCCCATCTCCTTCTCTCCTGGTGTTTTCCACACAGGAGTGTCTAGAGTTTGGTGTTTCCATTCCCCAGGAGGGCTCCAGGAATCAAACAAGACCAAAACCAATGCTAAAGAGTCACCACAGAGAAGAAATGGCTCTCACTGGATATCCAGAGATTCTCCTGGATAACAAGCAGGGATAGGTGATTCAAACACAAAGGTAGGGAAAAAAATAGGCCAAAATCTTCCACCTTCACCCAGTGCCAGCAATCCCAGCCACCTTCCCAAGCTGGGAAAGGTGGGAAGAGGCAAAGCCAGCCTGACAGGACAGCAGCCTTTTCTTTGGAGGAGGCAGAGAGAGAAGGTGATGCAACCACAGCACAAAGTTAGCAGGACTTTTTGTAGTCCCAGCTGACCATAATCCCTGCTTTGATTTGTCCACAGGATGAAGTTGCCTCTGAGGTTTTCAGCTTGATGGTGGCACCTTGTGGAAAATATAAACCCCAGAAAAAGAGTTTCAAGACTAAAAATGTGCCTAAATGTAGAGCTCTGCCCACTGCCTCCCTCAGACAGGGATTTGACCTTTAAAAGTGTTAGGTCTGAACATGGGGGTTTTTTTCCTGTTCCTGCAAGGGAAAGCCCAGCTCCAGGGAAGTTATTTGTGGAAGTTCACACACTGATAGGAAAAATCTGAAAGGCAAATTCTGCAAAGATTCCCCACAGTCCCCCAAGTGCTGCATCTCCACCCTGGGCAATGGTCACTGTGCTGGATGTGGTTTTACTGGGGAATTATATTCATTAGAAAGCTTTGCTCATGTTTAAACATCCCAGATTAATTTCATATATTGCAATCCTACAACTCCCTGACAGGAGGGTAGAACCAGGTGGGGGTTGTGCTCTTCTCCCAGGCAGTGACAGGACAAGAGGAAACAGCCTCAAGTTGCCCCAGAGGAAGTTTAGTTTGGATATTGGGAAGGTTTCTTCACTGAAAGGGTGGAGTCCCCATCTCTGGAGGGATTTAAAAGCCATGTGGATGTGGCACTTGGGGCCATGGATTAGTGGTGGCCTTGGCAGTACAGATCTGGCACTGGAAGAGCTTGAACTTGAGCCCAGTCCCAGCTTTTCCCTCTGCTCCTCTTGTATTGGTTTGGCTGCTCAGACTTTGCCCTAAAAAATTAAAAGCAGGAAAATTAACACTGCTCTCACACCTACAGGATCTGTGCACCTTGTGCTGTGCAGACAGGGCAGATGACACTGTTCACATGGAGTCATGGAATCACAGAATGGTTTGGGGGCTGGGAAAGTTTAGGATCATCCAGCACCACCCCCTGCCCTGGGCAGGGACACCTTCCACTAGCCCAGGTTGCTCCAAGCCCTGTCCAACCTGGCCTTGGGCACTCCCAGGGATGGGGCAGCCACAGCTTCTCTGCCCAACCTGTGCCAGGGCCTGCCCACCCTCACAGGGAAGAAATTCTTCCCAGTATCCCATCTAACCCTGGCACTGGGAAGCCATTCCCCCTTGTCCTGTCACTCCAGGCCCTTGTCCAAAGTCCCTCTCCAGCTCTCCTGGAGCCCCTTTTGGCACTGTAAGGGGTCTAAGATCTCCCTGGAATCTTCCTTTCTCCAGGCTGAACAATCCCAGAGCTCACTGGTCCCTGCCAGCAGGTGCTGCAGACCCAGAAATGCCACACTGAGTGCCAGGGCACTGTCACAGCCCCAGGGATGGCACCAGGGCAGTGACAACCCCTCAAAGGAGCCCTGGGTGGCCCAGGATGGGGCTCAGGACTATGGGAATGCCTGAGGCTGCTCCAAGCCTGGTCCTGCTGGGGCAGGAGTGGGGCTGAATGGGGGGCAGGGACACAGTAAAGCTGGGAACAGCCATGTGGGGCCCACGAGTGCAGGGAGCAGGTCAGGGCTCAGGTTTGGCACCTCTCACAGGGGCTGAAGCCTCAAACACCCACCATGGTGTCCTCCTGCCCCAAACCCCCATCCCAACACCCTGTGCAGACACCCATGTCCCAAAACTCCTTAACTCCTGGCCCCAAAAACCTTGTCCCAAGCCCCACTGCCCCAAACTTTCAAGCCCCCTGTCCTAAACGCCTTGTGCCAACATCCCTGCCCCAAACCCCCTGAACTCCCTGCCCCTCCCCAACCCCTGCACCAAATTCTTCCCCCAACCCCCTTGTCCCAAACACCTCATCCCAACACCCCTGCTCCCAAGCCCTAGGCAAATATTCCTGTCCCAAAACCCCTTAAGTCCCTGCCTCAAACACCTATTCCAAACCCCCCATC
>VXBX01003869.1:0-42324 GCA_013400415.1 Scytalopus superciliaris | reverse complement strand
GGGAGGGGGGTGGGGACCAGCAATGCATCGGGTGGGCGGGAACGCCCGGGAGGAGAAAGAGCAATTTATTGTGCAGGACAGCGTGCGTGGGCACGAGGAAAATGGGAACAGGCTCACCATGACTGCATCCCCTCAGGGCTCTGCAGGAACCCAGACCTGCCAGTTCCCCCTCTCCGAAGGAAAAAGGGCAATGAATAAACTGCCTTTGAGGTTTACTTTTTGAAGTCTTCAACAGCAGGTGACGTGGCAGCTCGTTGGTCCAGCGTTTTTGGAGAACTCTCCTCTCCTATGGCTCAGCAATCCATGGCAGCGGGAATAAGTCTTGCAGCCTGTGGTGTTTTCCTGCCATTCCTGCCTCTTAGGGCCTCTCTCCCTGCCAGGACAGCAGACAGATGGGTGGCACCTATGACGTGGTGACCTCGTGAAGTCACGGTGATGAAGGAGGCCCCTGAGAGGTGACTTGGTCACCTGTGCAGAGGGACAGGAGCCCTCAGCATGGCACAGCTGACAGCCTGGAGGGGTTGGGAGTTGTCTCATGGCAATACAGAGTGTGGTGGGATAATTCCCACGAAGGAATGTGTGTATAGATGGGTTCAGATGCCCAGTCCAGCAGAGATGGAGTGGGAGGGATTTCAAGGGTTGTGTGTGCTCCTCAAGGTCTGGGTGGAGAGCTGGCAGGTGGGTGAAGGACAGAGAGGAGCAAACCTCATGTGCAGTAGCAAAGGAGGGCTGGGTGAAGCCTTCCAGAGCAAGGATGATGTGGTGAAGATGAAGGTTGTGAGACCACCATGCCTGGAGAATTCAAATGGCTCCTGTTTTAAGAAGGAAAAAGAGAGAGGTGTTTCCCAGGGCTCTTTTCCCCACCTTCTCCTCAGAGCTGTGATCTCAGTGGGGGTGTCTGCACCCCTCTCCCCCAGCATATGCTGGGGTGGGACCGGTACTGGTTTTACTGAGCCCCACATCCACTCTTCTCTCTCCCGTCGCCAGGACTCAGCGCTCTAAAAATCACGGAAAGGAGGGTGCCAGGGGAATTCGGGGCTGGCACGCGTGCGGGTGAGGCTTATTCACCCCGGGGCGGGCAGCAGCTTGGCAGCGCTGGCTTCCCTGAGCAGCGCTCCTGCTCGTCCTGCTGCAGCCGCCGGCATTTCCCTGAGCTCCGCTCCGCACCTTCGTCCGCCGAAACCGCTTCGGAGAGGTTTTTTTTCTGGGCTCGGGACAGGCGGGTGCTCTTGTGGCAGAGAGCGGCAGAGAGCGGCAGAAGCAGCGGGGTCCTTCCCGGGGAAGGCTGGCAGGGAGCCGGGAGCCGGGAGTCGGAGGATGCTCGCCGCGGTCCCCAGCCGCGGGGATGCGGGGTTGCTAGGAGGCAGGTGAAGGTGAAGGTGAAGGTGAAGNAGGCCCAGGTAGCGCCGCAGCGGGGCTGGGGGACAGCCGAGGGGGGCTCCCTCTGCGCCGGGGAGCGGAGCCGGCCGGTGGGAATGCGAGCGCTGAGCCCTCGGGAAGGAGGGAGCCGGGAGCGCTCGGGGGAGCCGGGGCGGAGGGAGCCGGCTCGGTTTTGTGGGAGGACGATGCGGGAGCTGCCGGAGGCTCGGCCCTCCGCCAGCCCGGCTGCCGCGGCTCCATCCCCGCCGGTGCCGGCAGAGGCCCTCTGCCGTGAGTACCGAGGGCTGCGGGAGGATGCTCAGCCATCCTCCGGCAAGGGCGAGCGGGGGATGCCGCCCGCCGCAGAGCCCCGGGCAGGCCGGGGCATCGGTGCCCTTGGGAAGCCGCCGGCAAGGGCCGGGGGAGCGCCGGGGCCGGCGGGCCTGCGGGGATGCTGCCGCCGCCGCTGCCCTTGGGACGCCTCTTGCCGGCTGCGTGCGGGGCAGCGGTGTCCTTGGGAGAGCTCGCCGGGACATCTCCAGCTTGTCCTCTCCTCCCTGGGGCCCCGCACCGCGCCGAACCTTGTGGGGCAAGACAGGAGAGCTGGGCAGCCCACCCCAAAGCGGGAGCTGGGTCTTGCCCGACAGGAGGATGGGCACAGGGAGCCTACTGGGGGTGAGCAGCGGGGGCTCTGAGCTGCCTTCCCCCTTCTCCTAGATCCGCATGTCAGACCAGAACAGCACCGAAGATGGGGAGTCAGACCCCCAGCACAGCCTGTCTATGGTCTTCCTCCTCGTCCTTGTCTTCTTCATCATGGGGCTGGTGGGTTTCCTGATCTGCCATGTCCTGAAGAAGAAGGGTTACCGGTGCCGGACTTTCCGGGACGATCTTGACCCAGATAACAAAGATGTGCTGGCGGAGCTCCAGGACAGTGAGTGCTCAGTGGGGGCTCGGGGTCTGCCTTTCATCCAGCATGGGCTGCTGCTCCTTATACACACTCCTGGGATGTGGGATGGGGCTGGGAGAGTTACCTGTGACGTGCGGCTGGGTTGGGAATAAGGGATGATGAGAGGAGCACGGTGTTCCCTGGGGATTGGGAGTGTGTGGCCCAGGGATCCCTCTGATCTGCCAGCTCCACAATCTGATGAAAGCTGGCGGTGACAGGGAGGTGGGAAAGTGTCTGGCTCTTCCCAAAGGAGCATCACCACCAAAAGGTAATTCTGATGGACCTACTGAACTCGCAGTGCCTGAATTAAAATCCACGTCCCCAGGCAGGGGCACAAGATGTTCCCTCTGCCCCTTTGGCATTAGGAGATCTGGCATGGGGCCAGCATGATGTTGGTTGTGTCTTCTAATCCCTGCTGTGTTCATGCAGACCAGAGGAATAAGGGTATTTCCTTGATCTTTAGGGACCTTTAGGGATTTTTTTCCCATCACTTCAGGCCACTGTAAGTGGCTGGATTGGGAAGTCACTGCAGCATCGAGCGTGGGTGCAGAGTAGAGCCTGGCCCAAGCAAGCTGTGTTGTTTGGTGGTTTCATGAGTCTCTGCTGAAATGGGGAAGACACATTCCTTCAGCTGCTTCCTTAGCTGGAAACAGCCACATTGTGCTACATAACTCCTCCAGCTTCCATGTGCTACTGGCAGTGCTCGGGAAGATCAGCACCTCCTGATGCCATTTCTTGTGCACAGGAGGGGAATGTGGCTCCTGCAGCTCACCCACGGATGCAGCAAGAGCTTCTAGGTGTCCATGGATATGCTGCTCTGCCTTTAGTGACTTGGCTGTACATGACATGGAGAAAGTGTCTGAATCTTTCCAGGATGGGCTTTGCCCTCTGGAGATACCACAGCCCAGGGAAACAACTCCATGGGTTTCCAGGACTATGGTGGCAGCCTGTGACCATGCTTTTTGAGGCAGCTGTCTGCCAGGCCACAGCTCCAAAGAGCTTGCAGGATCATCTAATACAGCAGACCGTGCTGAAGGTCCATCCATCCTGGCCTCCTGCCTCCAAGAGTGTTCAAAAGCAGGTTGTTTTGAATGTTGGGGATGAATTCCACAAGCAGAGCAAGCACCAGCCAAGTTTCCCCTCTTTTAAGCTTCTAACCGTGTGCAGCTCTGGGGATTTCTCCATCAGAGGTGTTTTTTTCCTGTGTTCAACAGGCCCCAGTGGGTTTATTTGCTGTGAACGTGTCCTGTTTACCCTTGGGGAGTTGAGCACTCCCAGCATCCTGCATCCAGGGGCTCCAGGGCTGGACTGTCCCCACAAGGAGCCTCCTCTTTCAACTTTTTGGAACCTGCTTCCCACTCATTTCTCCAGATGCTCCCCAGTTCTGAAGGAGCAGCACAACCCCCCTCTCCCTGCACACGTATCTGCTGACTCAGCCATTTCCCTTCCAGGGTGAGGGATCTGGGGTTCCCCTGTGGTTTCCCAGTATGATGAGGGACATGAGGCTTCTCCAACCTCTCTGTGGACATGGCTGCTCCTGGGAGGAGCTCTCTGGATCCCAGCCCTCAGTGCCACGTTGTCTCTTTTCAGATGAAGAGGAGGAGCTGAACGAGGACACGGTGGAGAAGATTGTGAGATGCATCATACAAAACGAAGGTGAGCATGTCCATGGGCCCACCTGGAGATGTGCTGACCCCTTTGGCTGACACATTCCTGTTTTCCTCTCTCTTCAGCAAATGCAGAGGCCCTCAAGGAGATGCTGGGGGAAAATGAAGGGGACATCCCAGTGCCAGTGAGGTGAGGGAAGCCAATAGCGGCTTGTGGCTGATGCAGGGTTGGGGAGAAGCAGCCTTGGGTATCCCTTTGGTCTGGAGACTGCAGCCACCCCTTTCCAGCTGTTACAAAGCATCTTCCCAACAAGAACTCCTGCTCCCCTGGGGGTCTTGAGGAGTGCTTCACCCCACTGGCAAGGGGAATAGCTCTTCCTCATTCCCCTCCTCAGTGGAGGTCCCTTTCAGAGCTGCTGCTCCCAGGGCTTGCTGCAGTGGGGCTGCACCGAGGTTGGGATGTCTCCTGCAGATAACATGACCCGTCATGTCCTTCTCCCGTTGCAGCATCTGTCCCCACAGCCAAGATGGGGGCCCCCCACATCACCACACAGTGCACCTGGGCTCCACACAGGCCCCCTGCATCCACTGCAGCCGCAGGAAGAGGCACCCACTGCAGCGGCAAGGCCGGTCCAAGGAGGGCAAAGGCAGGATGCACCCCGGAGAGACCACCGTCTTCTCAGTGGGCAGGTACTTCAGTGAGCTTTTTGCCAGCCATGGCCGGGTGGAACAAACACCATGCGGCCTCCTCAGTCCCCTGTTTCCTTTCCCCTGCCCCTCCCGCTCCAGGCTGGGCTCCCTCTTTGCTCTTCCCCATTGAGATGCCTCAGGAGCAGCTCTGCAGCTGGAAGTCCCGAGGACCCAGGTGGCTCCTGCACCTGGAAATGCCTGTGGTATGTGGCAGGCTGTGATGCAGCAGTGGCTTCCCTCCTTCTCCGGGAAGGTGACTCAAGGCTGGGTTTTCCTGCTGAGTCAGTGCTGGGCACAGCCCCAGGGCCGTGTCCTTCAGAGTCTGCTGTCCCAGCTATGTGCAAGCAGGGCTCTTGCTGCCCAGCTGGGGGCTTTAGGGGCCTCTTCAGGAGAGGGAGGAGGGGACAGCATGTCCCAGGTGCAGGTTGCCTCCTACCACCACCAGAATGAAAGAGTGGCTGTGCTGCTCCAGGTCGTTGCCTCCAATGGTGTCTGTAATTAGATGACACAGCAGGAATATAAGAATAGGGGAGTGTTCCTGATACTTCCCACAAATACTTCACCAGTCCCCACCTGGTCTCACCTCAAGGGACTTCCTGAGCATCCCGTGGTCTCAGTGGAGTCAGTAACCTGCAGGACAGTCTCTAGGCCTGCCCAGGTTGCCTGATTTCTCAGCAGAAAGGCTTGGCTCCCCACAGCAGTGGTGACTGGGGCAGGGTGACAAGGAACTGCCAGTCCCTGGATGGCCACCCTGGTGAGGCACAAAGCTCTGTCATGCTCAAATCATGCAGCAGGACATTGCTCAGGGCCTGAGCCTTGATGAAGCTCCATGTTGTGGTCCAGAGAGACAGTCCTTTCACGGGAATGCCAAGCCAGGGTGGGCATGGAGTCACAGAACGGTTTGGGTTGGAAGGAACCTCAAAGCTCATCTCATCCCACCCCCTGCCATGGGCAGGAACACCTCCCGCCAGCCCAGGTTGCTCCAAGCCCCATCCAACCTGCCCTTGGACACTTCCAGGGATAGGGCAGCCACAGCTTCTCTGCCCAACCTGTGCCAGGGCCTGCCCACCCTCCCAGGGAAGAATTTCTTCCCAATATCCCATCTAACCCACCCTCTGGCAGTGGGAAGCCATTCCCCTTTGTCCTGTCAAGGGGATTTTTCCACCATCAGAGCCAGGAGCCTCAGCAGGGAGGTACTGGGTCATCATGGGGAGCTGGAGAAAGGGGGACACATGCCAGCCCTCCCCATGCTGAATTCCAACTCAGATCCCATCTTCTGGAGACTGACAGCTCCTGCTGCCCGGTGAGCCAGATCTCTGCACAGTTGCATATTCATGGCTAATTCAATCCCTGGCTGGTGCCCAGCTCCAGCCACTCCTCTGTGTCCTTCCTCTGTGCTCTTCCCAGTCTCCTCTCACTCACCTCTGAGTGCCAGAGGAGATGGTCTCTTTTTGTAAAAGCACCTTCCCTCAGATTTTGGCTTTCCCTCCTTATCCCTGTTAATATCCCATGTCACACCAGCCTTTTCCCCAGGAAATCATCCCTTTTCTCCAAGGCTGAATCCTGAATCTCCTTGGTACAAGGTCCCTCTACAAAGGGGCCTATGTGCCCATGAGGTAGAGAAACACCTCCAAACTCTGCTTTTTGTTTCCAAGCTGGCTCTGTCTCTTCCAAATCTTGGATGACTTTCCCAGGACTGTCCTTGCTGTGTCTTATTTATGACAGATATCTTGATTACACAAAATACCTTGACTCAAGACTTGGCCCTACATAAAACAGCTTCTTTAGCCCACCTTTTGAGCTAAAGAACCACACGCAGGTCTTGTTATCTTTTATTTTTGTGGGTGTTTTTTTGGCCTTGGGCACAGTGGTTGAGAGTCCAGCCTCCTACTACATGGACCTGCCCTGGCAGACACATGGTCATGGCTGAGGGACTGGAAAGGATGAGAGCTGTGGAGGCCCACCAGGATCATCTGGGGCTCAAATGTGGCACGTGGAGAGGCTTTTTGAGCCTGAAGAATTATAAAGGGAGGATTTAATAGTTCTCTCTACCCAAAGGGTGGGCAGAGTTTAAGTGAAGATGGAACAACAATCTTCTCAGACATGCACTGGGAAGGGCAAGAGGCAATGGCCATAAATTGCAAGAAGAGAAATCCAGAAAAGACATAAGGAAAAACTGTTTTACCATTAAGTGCAGACTTGGGCAGAGCCCTGAGGAGTAGAGAGATCTCAATCTTTGCAGATTTCCAAAACCTGACTGGATGGGGCTCTGGGCAAACTGATTGAGGGTAGGAGACAGCCCAGTTTTGAGCAGAGGGCTGGACTGGAGACCTCCTGAGGGCTTTTTGCACCTGAATTATTCAGTACTTCTGCAGCAATCAGGGTTATACGATCTGTACTCTCATATCATAGAATAATTTACCATTTATCTCAGGCCTTTCCCTAGGTCAGTTGTTGTCAGTGCCAGAGCTTGTCCACCAGAGCATCAGAATCTGCCTGTCCTCAGCCCAATGAGCCACAGTGTGTCACATCCTACTGATGAAAAGCCTCAGAGATGCTGATGAGGCAGCCAAGCAGTGCCCTCTGCCTGTCCCTCACCAGCTACAGGTTGCTTACATTACCTCTTGTGTCCTCTCCAATCCAAGCCCTTCCTGCTCTTTGAATCCGTTCCCGGCTCTCCCAGGCTGGCATTGCTCAATGGCATTACCAAGAAATGATCCTGCCCCTTGTGCCTCCTCCCAGTCCCTCTTTGGGACCAGAACATTCTTTGGTCTTCCCAAATTGCAGCTCTGGTGTCTTGTCTCCAAATACCCGGACAGACCTGCAAGGTCACATTTGCTGCTGCTTAAGCTGAGCAGACCTGTGGGTACCTTGTCTGGAGCTGGAGCATTTCTCTTCTTGACCCTTCCAATCCTGAGCAGCATTTCTGACCATGCTGATGGGTCTGTGCTGTCCATAAGCAAGTCCCTAGCCTGTTGGTGCTCTCCTTCAACTCTGTCATCTCACCTGGCATCTGTTCTTGTCTCTCAGACCTCTCTGCTTCTTCCTTCAGAACTGTTGTGCTGCCATGCACTCGACCCCTGGGTCTTGCTCTCCTTTCAACCCCAGCAGTGATGGAACTTTGTTGCTGGGGTTGTGTCTTGCCCTGGTGCTGACTCGCAGCTGAACCTCAGCGTGTCCAGGGCCATCAGCAGCTCCTCCACGTGTGATCCAAGCTCAGGAAGAGCAGGTGTGGCTGAGTCATGGGCTGCAGGAGGTCTCTGTGGTGGGGTTGGCGTGCTCTGGCTGGTGGACACCAGCTCACCATGGAAGAGCTTTCCTATCTGCTGGTCCAGCAGTGGCTGGTAGTGCTTGTGAGGAGGAGTCACGGTGTGAGTCACAACCAGCTCGCTCACAAGTCAGTTTAGGCTTTGCCTACACTTTACCCCTCACAAGCTGAGGGAGTTGTGGGTGTTCAGCCCGGAGAAGAGAAGGTTCTGGGGACACCTTAAAACCCCTTCCAGTGCCTAAAGGGGCTCCAAGAGAGCTGGAGAGGGACTTTGGACATCAAGTGACAGGACAAGGGGGAATGGCTTCCCAGTGCCAGAGGGTGGGTTAGATGGGATATTGGGAAGAAATTCTTCCTTGTGAGGGTGGGCAGGCCTTGGCACAGGTTGGGCAGAGAAGTTCTGGCTGCCCCATCCCTGGAAGTGCCCAAGGCTGGGCTGGACAGGGCTTGGAGCAACCTGGTCTGGTAGATGGTGTCCCTGCCCATGGCAGGGGGTGGAACGACATGTCTTTAAGGACCCTTCCAAGCCAAAGCATTCTATGAGTCTATGATCCCCGACTTCTCTGTTCTCCCCACGTGCAATATTGCATCACCCCTGATTACAAACACACCCCTTGAGGGTGTCAGACCAGTGTCTGCAGCTGTTCTCCTGCCCACATGGCAGCTCTGAGCTGTTGCTTGGCCATGGTGGAACCTCACTGAACCACCCAGGTACCATCCATGACTCCAGGGGATGGGGCAAAATGTGCTCCGGTAAATTTTAGCTAAATAACTAAACAACTAAACCCTAAACAACTCCTCCTGCCTTTGATCCCTGTTCCCAAATCAGTGCTAAAACCTGTCCCTGCCTTTGCTTAGGGAACATGGTGGTCCAGGCTGTGTCTCCAAGCATTTCCAACAGCTGTATTCCTGGAGGACAAGCTGGCAGGGTCTGCACCAGCCAACATCTGGATCGGACTTTTCATCCCTCTTTTTCTATTTGTTTTGCTAAAAATGCGGTGAAAATTTGGGTTAAGTCAGCGGGGGCAGGGCTAGAGCAGGGGTGGGGTGGCGCTGAACGGGTCTGAAAGATCGTGGTAAAGAGAGGAGATCCGAGGCTGGAGGTACAGGCAAGCTGGGAATACAGCCGTGGGAGAGGAGGGAAAAGATTTTGATCCGTCCTGCCCCCCATTCCAGGTTTCGTGTCACACACATCGGGAAGAAACCCACTCTCCAGGAGCAGCAGGACGGTGCCCTGCCCGACGGCAGCCGGGAGCTGAGCACGGAGGAGCTGGAGCACAGCAGCGACCGGCTCCAGCGGGAGCGGGCCCTCAACGGGACTGTCCCCACGGGGGGCCTGCAGAACGGAGACATCCAGAGCGGCAAAGGTGGCGAGCAGAGCCTCTCCACCACCCCAGCCCCGAACACACCAGCCAGCTCCGGCACCCGCGACAGCCGACGGGCGGGCACGGGCTCCGGCAGGGCAGGCTCGCTGCAGGATGCTGCTGGCACCGCTCCCGGCAGCGTGAGCCGCCAGAGGAGGCTCCTGAGCCATCCGGCGCTGGGAGGGTCGAGTCCCAGCATCCCGGGAGAGCTGGCGCGGGAAGGAGCCAGCATCTGCCTGGAGGAGATCGGACTGGGGTCAGCAGATGAAGTGTCGGATATTCACGGGAGCCTGAGTCTGCACGAACAGGCTGAGGAGTTGGGGAGAGATGACAGCAGCAGGAAACAGCCTGGAGCGGAGGATGAGGAGAAGCAGGTATGTTCCTCCTCTTCCTTGTCCCCTGGGCTGGAGGGGAATTGCTTTTCCCCACCCGTTTTCCAAAGTCTGGGCCATGCAGAGTCACCATGGCGGGTCCCACCTGTGCTTCAAGGGGAATGGGAGATGCTGCAGACTCAGCTGCCCCTTGGTCAAGGACTGTTTTCCTCTGTGGTTGAGCTCTTTGGGGATGTCCATAGGAATCTTGACTTGGCAGAGCTTCACTGTTGCATGTGGTCTCTCCAAAACCTGGCTCAGCGTGGCCAGCAACGAACAGGCAGGGACAGATGTGTCTAGGAGCTTTTCTTGCCCTGAGGTCTGGGGAATTGTGAAGCCAAATGGCCATTTTTTGGTTGTTTTTCCTGTGCTCAGAGAGGAGGGGAGCTCACCCTGCCTGGAGCTCCCAGCACCCTGGTATCTCCCAGCTTTCCCACCCAACCACCTTGCTGGAGGAACCAGAGAGGTCCAGGGTGGTGACATAGTTTGCTTGGCCATTGGTTGCCCCCAATTTGGGAGATTTGCTCCCTGAAGCTGCCTCTGGGATCTTATCACTGAGCAAATGAGGCTGGTGATGGTGGGAGCAGACACCCAGCATTTCACTCATGCACTCACACATGGTTCTGCAGTTGGGGTAAGATGACTTTTCAGGGGGAAACATCCCTGGTGTGATATCAGCAGCCCCAAGAGCTGGCCTTGACTCACTTCACAAAACCAACATGAGGGCACACCTCACAAAGTGCTTGGAATCAAAAGGAAGCCAAACACCTGGGTAAAATCCCTGGCATGTTTCAAACCAGGGAGATCCCCCGGGGCTGGCTCTGCTGGAGCTCCAAGGGCATGGCCCATGCCAGCAGCTCTTGGCATGGGCTGGGCTGGGGTAGGACTGGGAGAGCCCTGGGAAAAGTGCCTGGCTGGATGCTGACTAAGGAAAAAGCAGGATTGCACTGTTTACTGCTTCCCTCTTTGCTTTCTGGTGGCCAGGCCGGGAGGTCTGAGCTGTTTCGGAGAGAAGGGCAGCCAGGCAGGACAGAGCTGATGGGCTACAGCCCTTCTCCAGGGACCTGGAGAGGTGGTGACAGGTCCTTCCATGACCCACTATGCCTTCAGCCATGGCTGTGGTCCATCTCATCACTGGGGAAGCAGTTACATGCAGGGCAAGCCCAGGGACATGGTGATGTCCCTTCTGTGACTCCAGGCTCTTGCCTTGGACCCTGCATGTGGTGTTGAGGTGCTCCAGGACATGGAGTTCCAGGAGATATTTGTCACCAAGCCCTGGCACCACCCCATCTCTCCCATCCCCTCGGTCCCAGTCAGGGCCACCATGAGGGTTCTTAGCTCCTGCTCATCACATCCTGCAGGTGATGGGGAAGGGCAGAGGTGGTGTGTGGGCTGTAGTGCCTCCTGAACACTCAGTGGGGTTCTCCCCATTGGCCCAGGGGTCACTGCTGTGGCCAGGGGAGACCTGGCCCTCACCCCAGTGTCCTACTCCCGCTGACAACCCTCCTCATCCACACCCCTCCTCCCCCCCACAGGAGCCCAGCGCCGCGGAGAAGGACAGAAGACCGACGGTGTGACGTAAGTGCTTTGTCCCCCATCCCTTGGGCAGTGTGGGGCGGGAGGGCACTGTCAGGGTCCCTGCCCTGGTGGGTCACACTCTGCTGATGGAGCTGGAGAGAGGCTGAACCCCTTTTCCAAGGGTGATCAGCTCCCAGTGTACCACATCCTGCACGGGTAGGACCACATGTCCAGCCACAGGCAGTGATGCCAGCGGGCAGACACGGGTCTGGGGGTGGATGGGGTGGTGCCACAGTGGTGGGGACAAGCCCTATCCTGCCCCTCTCCCCGCAGCTCCTCTCCACTCCCGGCTGGAGCGTGGACAGGAGGCGCGCAGCCCCCGGCCCCCACGCCGGGCAGGGGGCTCTGCCGTGGGGCAGCCGTGGGGCAGCCGGCCCCGGCCCCGGGTGGGCAGCTACGCGCTTGGCATGGCCAGAGCGACGCGCCGGCGTTACCGACAACCGCGCTGGGCGCCAGACCTCATCCCATTGGCAATAGGTACCCGAGTCCCACCCTCCGCACCCGCCCCGGAGAAACCCCCCAGGGGGCTGTAGGGCAAGGCAGGGGCAGGACAGCCCCCCCACTGCCCCCCCAGCTCCGGGGCAAGGATCGGAGGGGGGGCTGCAGCGAGGGGCATGCCCCTGCCACGCAGAGCGGGCACAGGCACAAATCCTTCACCGGCGAGAGACCCTGCCGGTCCCCGGGAGATGCTGGCGGAGACAGGAGCTTCCAGCCCCATCCCGGCACAGGAGGGGCCGGAGCCTGGCCCGGGGGCAGGATCCTCCCCCTGGCCAGGCCAGCGGGCAGCCCCGGTGCCCGTGCGAGCTTTGGTGTGTAACCGCACTGTACATAGACGAGCTACAACCATTAAAGCTGCTGAACCCCTGGCCAGAGACAGCTGGATTTATTGGGAACAGTCCCCCCCTGCCCACTCCTGCCTGTGGGGGGCTGGCAGGGTCCAGGGATGAGCCCCCCCCCCTCAGGAATGAGGGCTGTGCTGGCAGTGCACGGGTGATGCCAGGCAGAAAGGGCAGAGGCAATAGGTGGGTGAGTTGGGGCCTGGCTGTGGCACGGAGCACCCCAAAAAAGGGATAGCCAGGGCTCCTGGTGCTGTTCTGGGATGCAGGAACACTCTGCAAGCGGCACTGGGCAGGATGTAGCCCCTGGAGAGACCAGCTCGGGGCACGGGGCAGTGCCAGGGACAGCAGCCTGTGGTGGTTTGCTCAGGCAAAGGTTTTTTGGGGGGCAGAGAGGGATGGTGGGACCTTCAGGGTCAGCTGAAGTGCAGCTCAGGGTCAGGCTCGGGGGCTCTGCCGGGAGGCGGGGGAGGCGCACGGAGCTGTGGAGAGAGGAGAGGAGAAGCAGTGCCAACATGCTGCGGCCACTCGCCCCGCTTGAGACCCCCCAAAGCACACAGGTGGCACCGTGCCACCAATACGGGAGGGCCAGGGGCAGGGTTGGGAGGCCCAGCATTGCTGTGACAGGGCTTACCGGTCGGAGTCGGGTGGCTGCCACGTCTGGAGAGCTCTGCCCACTGCCCGTGCCATCCTGCCGGCAACCTGGAAGGGCCCAGCAGCTCAGCCTGGATCTCTGGGTCCCCCCAACCCATTCCCAACTCCCCTTTCCAGCACTCACCTCCCAGTGATGTCTCAGGAGCGGGGCTGGGGGCCAGGCTGGCCCCGGGGGTGAGGCCAGGAGGGGAGAAGGGTGGAGGAGATGGTGATGGCAGCTCCTGGGAAGACATAACCAAGACGGATGGGAAAAACGGGAAGGGGGTCTTTTCCCCCAGAACTCACAGAAGATGGGGGATGTGCCATGCCGAGGGGAAACATCAACCCCCTCACCACAGACCTGCCCGGCCGCCCCCCGGGCCCCGGTGAGTTCCTCCACCACCAGGGAGGGGAAGACGCCGATGCGGCCATCGAAGTCCCCAGTCCAGAAGCCATCGTCCACCTCGCCGGCGGCGCGGGGCAGCACACGGATGATGGCCCCCTCGGGGAAGCTCAGCTCCTCGGGGCTCTGCCCCTCGTAGTCGTACAGGGCTCGCACCAGCCAGGCTGTGGGGGTGATGGGGAGGGGGCTCAGCACCTTCAAGGGTCCTGCCCCCTCCCCAGGGTGGGGGTGATGTCCCAGCACCCACCTCCAGGCTCCAGCACCAGTTCTGCAGCCATGATGCTGGAGAGCTGGCGGTGCAATGCAGAGGGTCCCGGGGGGCCGAGCCCAGCCCCTGACTCACACCCCAGGGACAGGAGGTACTTTTCGGGGACGTAGCCAACCTGGCCTGCCTTGTTCCGAGCCTGAGGGGGCACAAACCATGTGAACATCCCAGCCCCCAGACAGGAAACAGCCTGAGAACCTTCAAAAGGTGTCCCCCAGCTGAGGGGGCTCAGTCTGCTCCCACCTTCACCCACTCCTCTGCATCCCCATCCTCGATGACCTCCAGCTCCTCACCCTGGGTGATGGACAGCTCGTCTGCTCGGCACCCCTGCAGAGCACAGAAACAAAGTGGCAGTGATGCTGAGGTACCATCCCTGGACAGGCAGGGTGAGGGACAGGCAGCTGGGGGCATACCTGGTACCCAAAAATCACCCGGCAGGTGTAGGGGTAGGTGCGAGCAGCAGGACCAGGCTCATCGTCCCCGTCTGGCTCGTCACTGTCCTCGTAGTCATCGAACTCAGCTGGATCCAGCCCCGTGGGTGTCTCCTCACCTGACCCCCCCATGGCCCCTGCCAGCCAGCTGTCCACATCCAGTCCTGCTGCCCGCAGCAGTGCCAGCCGTGCCTCAGCCTTCACTCGGCTCACCTGGGGACGCCCACAGTGTCGGGGTCTACACACCTACAGGCTGGTGGGACAGCCCAGTCCCAACCCCATCGCGCCCCTCACTGGCCTGATGGCTGTGGTGGCACAGCATCCCCAGGCACACATCCCCATTGCAGCATCCCAGCCACCATACCTCCCCATCCCTGTGTCCCCCACCCTGGGGGTGACAGACCCATCTGGGGGACCCACCTCCGCCTTCCGGATGTTTTCCCTCGCTTCTTCCATCTGCCGCTCCACGGCAGCCACTTCCCCCTCCGGCCCCTGCTGCCGCCTGGCCTCCAGCTGCTGCAGCACCTGGCAGGGCACCCACAGCTCAGAGGGTGAAGGACTGGAAACCCTCTCCTTGAGCCCCCCCTCCTGCTCCATGGGGCGGAATTCCCACCTCCTCGCTGTGTGCCTTGTTTTTGCGGTCCCGGGCCAGGCGCGTGGCCCAGCGCCGAGCCTCCTTCTCCAGGCTGGCCCCGTCATCCCCTGGCGGCAGCAGGGACACCTGGGCGAGGACACAGGGGTGAGAAGGGCTTGGCTGTGCAGACCCCACATTGCTGTAATGCTTGTGTGCCCCCCACCTACCTTCTCCACCCCGCTGAGCTGGAAGCGCTGCTCAGGGGCCAGGGAGAAAGCGGGGTGGTCCTGCAGGAAGAGGAGGAGGTCCTGCTCCCGGCACACCTGCACGAGGGGAGTGGTGTGGGGCCAGGGGGCTCACCTGTCCCCTCCTGTCCCACCCAGCTCCTGGGATGGTGTTGTTACCCGTGCAGATGCCTCTGCAACGCCCTGGAACCAGTCCCGTGTGGCCCGGCAGGTCTCCACCTCCGTCCGGCTGGCGGCCGACAAGTGCTCCCGGAGCCTCTCGTAGAGGTCCCCGTCCAGTGCCTGGGGGAAAGCCAGTGGGAACCCCCCAAGCACTGCCTGCATCCCTCCTGGAGTATCCCTGTCCCCACCAGGGCAGCCAACCCTATGCCAGTGGGGCCCTTCCTGCTGCCCCTCTCGCAGCAGCACTGGGGACATGCTCCTTGTGGGCCGCCAGGGAAGGGGCACGGGTTGGTCTGGGCAGCTCTTACCTGCATGGCTGCGGGCAGCTCCACACGCTGGTAATGCTCCAGGTGGGCAGTGGCAGAGACCAGGGCGAAGCTGTACTCATTCTGCACCCCTGCCAGCTGCCTCGAGTGCTCGGCCAGCCGTGCTGAGAACTGCAGAGATGGGGAGAGCAGCACTTGGTGATGGCATGGGAGTCCTGCCTCATGTTCCCCTGGATCCACCTGCCTGCTCACCCTGCCAGCCCCCCGCGCTGCTGACCTTTGCACTGAGCTTTTGCAGACTGGCCTTGGTGTGAAATATCCTCCGGTCGCTCTTCCGGAGGCTGGGGAGGATGGGAGAGGGCTGTGAGACCACCGTGCAGGCACAGCAAACCCCCCTGTTGTCCACCCACCACTCACCGAGCCTCCACATCGGCTGCCTTGTCCTTGGCCACCTCACTGCTCCTCTGGAGGTGTGTGAACTGCTTCTTCGCCTTGTCCAGCTCCTTCACCGACTCCAGCAGCTCTGCCTGCGCCTTCTGCAGCCGCTCCATGCCCTGCAGGGAGCGTCAGCCGGGGAGGGGACAATTGTCCCCACCACCCCAGCACGGGGAACATGTCCTCATCCTGGTACCTTCTTGAGCATCCTCTCCTTGGAGAGGCGGGCGGTGCGGGCGGCCTCGGCGGCCAGGGCGCGGTAGCTCTCTGAGGCGGTGACACGGACCTGCCCGGCGTGCACTGTCCCCTCGATGACGCCCTTCCACACAGCAGCCACACTCCTGCAGCCACAGGGTGCTCCCTGCCTCACTGCCAGCTTTTGGGGATGCCCCAGCAGGACCGACAGCACCCCCAGCCCTGGCGGACCCCTCCGAGTCAGGCATCGCACCCTTGGGGACATCCCACCCGGGGCTGCATCCCTGGCATGGCATCTGGTTGGCATTAGGCATCTCCCAGCTGGGAGGGCCATGGATGGGCATAGCCAGCCCCAGCCCCTTGTCCCCATCCCTGTCCCTTTCCCCATCCCACCTGGAGTCGCCGGCCTCGCCACGGCCCCGCTGCCAGTCTCTCTTCACAAACTGGCTCGCCAGCCTCTGCAGTGCCTGTGGACAGACCCAGCATCACCAGCACTCCCCAACCCTGCTGAGCACCCCAGCACCCCACTGTCCTGCTCTGGGCTTGAAACTGGGCTTCCCCACACTGACCTCATGAGCCCCGGGACACACACGTGTTCCCCCAGAACAGGACAAACAGCCCCCTTCAGTGGCTTTGTGTTAGCAGGGATCCCATCATGCTCCCCCCATGAGAAAACCTCTTCGAGGAGCAGCCACCACCAGGAGAAGACTACCCTGACAGAGGTACTGCAAGGGGACACCAGGGAGGGACACTGGCTACAGACACAGAGCAGAGGAGCCCCCAGCAATGCCAGGCACAGAGAGCCCAACCCTGGGGGGACAGTCCCCCCAGCCTCAGGGGGGTGAGGGAGTGGGGTGGAACCGTGCCTGGCTGCAGGAAGGGGAGACACAGTTCAGCTGCAGTATATCCCCAAAGGATGCTGCAAGGACAACTTACAGCAAAACAAAGCTCTGGCCTTTCAGAGCAGTGCCCTACAATGACCCAGCAGACAGCAGAGCCCAGCAGTTTCCTCCTCCTGCAAAGTTTTCCCTCCAGGCTCCCAAAACACCCGAGGCTGGGGCCATGCTGTGCTCAGCAGAGCCCCCAGCAGGTGCCTGAACATAGTCAGGGTGCCCCCAGCAACGGAGATGCTGAGTCCATCTGCCACCACCCTCCGGGGCCAGCACGGGGCTGCCACGCTCTGACAATTTCTGAGGCTGCCCACTGCCTGGGTGAGGGCATTCCCAGCTCTGGACACCTCACACAGGCAGGATGGGGCCTGGGATCCTCCAGGGACATTGGTCCTGGATCTGGCAGGGATCCAGGATCTTCCTCCTTACCTGCCCGTACTCCCTGTCGATGGCAGCCCTCTGCTTGCTGTAGGACCTGGGGGGGGAGAGGGGACACGGGGCAGGCAAGGACACACAGACAGGGGCAGGGACAGGCCGTCTCTGCCATTCCCTCTGCCACCAGCCCTCTGACATCACCGGGATGTCCCCATCAGGCCACCCCAGCGGGTGACGGAGCCCATGACCTCGAGGTGACAGGCTCAAGGTGAGCCGTGCCCTGTCCCTCGCTCAGCCCTGGGATGAGCTGCGTGGTCTCAGCTCAGGGTCACACACACAGACACAGACACAGGATGAGCTGCCCGGTCCCAGCTTGGGGACACACAGACACACACATGATGAGCTGCCCGGTCCCAGCTCGGGGCCACACACACGGGTGGGATGAGCTGCCCGGCCTCAGCTCCGCGGGGAGCGCCACACACCCCCGTGGGGCCGTACCTGATGTCCTCCAGCAGCTCGGCATCCCTCTGCTGCTTGCTCTGCAGGCCCGAGAGCTGCTCCAGGACGTGCACCCGCAGCTCCTGGGTGAGCTTCACCTGCGGGACGGTCCCGCTCAGCCCCGGGATGGGATGCGGGGATGGGGTGGAAGGGATGTGCTGCCCCCTTGGTCCCCCACCGGGTGCCCCCCCCCAAGCCGTGGCCCCGCTGCCCCACTGCCGGTGCAGGGGCGATTCCCGGTGGCAGCTGCGGGACAGGGTAGGGAGGGAGGACCCGCCCCGTGCCCTGTGCCCCGGCCCGGCCCCGCGCTCACCTTGCGCGGCGGCGGCTGCATCGCTGCGTTCCCCGCGGTGTCGTCCTGCCCCCGATCCCGGTGCCGGTCCCGATCCCAACCCCGATCCCGATCCCGATCCCGCTCCCGGCCGCCGCCNACATGGACACGGGACAGAGGGATACGGGACGGGGACACAGGAACGGAACAGGGAGACAAGGACATGCGACAGAGGGACACAGGACAGGGGGACACGGGGACACAGACACGGGACACGAGGACACGGACACTGGACAGGGAGACACGAACATGGAACAGAGGGATGTGGGACTAGGGGATATGGGACAGAGCCGCACGGGCACGGGACAGGGGGACACGGAACGAGGGACAGGGGGACACGGGATAGGGGGACATGGACACGGGACAGAGGGATATGGACACGGGGACACCAGTATATGGGGACACCAGGCTATGAGGATACCGGGATATGGGGATATGGGGACACCGAGATAGGGGGACACAGGACATGGGGATATGGAGACATGGGACAGGGGGACACCAGGATATGAGGACATGGAAGAGGGCGACGCTGGGATCTGGGGATATGGGGACACAGGACAGGGGTACACAGGGATATGGGGACATCAAGATGGGGGGACACAGGACATGGGGATATGGACACAGGACATGGGGACTCTGGGATATGGGCACATGGGGAAACAGGGACATGGGGACACAGGGACATAGCACACAGGANGGGGGGCAGCGGAGGGACAGGGACACGGGAGAGGGGGACACGGGATAGGGGGGCATGGGCATGGGACAGGGGGACACGGACAGGGGGACACGGGACAGGGAGACACGAGACACAGGGACACGGACACGGGACAGGGGGACATGGACACGGGACAGAGGGATACGGGACGGGGACACAGGAACGGAACAGGGAGACAAGGACATGCGACAGAGGGACACAGGACAGGGGGACACGGGGACACAGACACGGGACACGAGGACACGGACACTGGACAGGGAGACACGAACATGGAACAGAGGGATGTGGGACTAGGGGATATGGGACAGAGCCGCACGGGCACGGGACAGGGGGACACGGAACGAGGGACAGGGGGACACGGGATAGGGGGACATGGACACGGGACAGAGGGATATGGACACGGGGACACCAGTATATGGGGACACCAGGCTATGAGGATACCGGGATATGGGGATATGGGGACACCGAGATAGGGGGACACAGGACATGGGGATATGGAGACATGGGACAGGGGGACACCAGGATATGAGGACATGGAAGAGGGCGACGCTGGGATCTGGGGATATGGGGACACAGGACAGGGGTACACAGGGATATGGGGACATCAAGATGGGGGGACACAGGACATGGGGATATGGACACAGGACATGGGGACTCTGGGATATGGGCACATGGGGAAACAGGGACATGGGGACACAGGGACATAGCACACAGGAATATGGGAGGTGGGAACAGGGGTACATGAGGACAGGGACATGGGACATGGGGACACAGAGAATCAAGGAAAGGGCCACAAGGGTGTGGAGACAGAACACATGAAAGACAGGGCCGTGAGGCCATGGGGATATGTGAGGCAGGGATATGGGGACATAGGATGGCAGGAGGACAGNCACGGAACGAGGGACAGGGGGACACGGGATAGGGGGACATGGACACGGGACAGAGGGATATGGACACGGGGACACCAGTATATGGGGACACCAGGCTATGAGGATACCGGGATATGGGGATATGGGGACACCGAGATAGGGGGACACAGGACATGGGGATATGGAGACATGGGACAGGGGGACACCAGGATATGAGGACATGGAAGAGGGCGACGCTGGGATCTGGGGATATGGGGACACAGGACAGGGGTACACAGGGATATGGGGACATCAAGATGGGGGGACACAGGACATGGGGATATGGACACAGGACATGGGGACTCTGGGATATGGGCACATGGGGAAACAGGGACATGGGGACACAGGGACATAGCACACAGGAATATGGGAGGTGGGAACAGGGGTACATGAGGACAGGGACATGGGGACACAGAGAATCAAGGAAAGGGCCACAAGGGTGTGGAGACAGAACACATGAAAGACAGGGCCGTGAGGCCATGGGGATATGTGAGGCAGGGATATGGGGACATAGGATGGCAGGAGGACAGGGACATGGGAACGCAGGGATGTGGGGACATGATGGGTGCTGGGGCACAGGGCACTGGGAATGCTGGGGACCAAGTCTTTGGGGATGAGGACACAGAGGATCCTGGGACATGGTGACATATGGGGTGCTGGGGCACTGCTCCTGTGGGGGCAGGGACATGTGGGGCCTCAGCCACCTGGACACAGGGACACATGGAGTCCCACATGGAGAAAGCAGAGCCCCTGGCATGGCAGGACCCTGCCATGGGGAACATGGGCACAGTGCTGAGCAGTGGCGTTTGGTGGGGGACACCTGGAATCACAAGGGATCTCCAGCCAGCCCTTGTCTTGTCTGTCCTCCTCTCCCTCTGTCCCTCTGTCCCCCTCCTTTCCCTCTCCCATCCTCTTCAGCTCTCACTTCTCTGTGCTGGCTTTTCTGTCTGTGGTTCCTGCAGGGCTTGTGGTTCACTCCGCTGTCCCATCTCGCTCTTTCCGTGACGTTTTTGAGATCAGCTGCACGTCCTGGTTCCCCTGGTGTGTGACAATGCACAAGGCTGGTCTGGCTTGGAGAAGTGTCACTGGGCCTGTTATTCCCCTCCTTGTTCCCTCTGCTGCAGGAGGGAGCTGGGAAAATGAGTGTCACTTTGGTGACAGGGAGGGGACCACAGAGTGGGACAATACAGGGCAGTCCCATGTACAGGGGGACATCAGCTTGCCATCCCAACCACAGTGATGGATCCCTGGGGATGTCTGGTCCTGGCAGGGCTGGGCAGGAGGGTGCCCTGTGTGCTAGGGATGCTGTAACGGGGCAGGGACACAGGTCACCAGCTGTCTCCTTTCTGCCCCACAAGTGCAGCACAAACAGCTCCATCTTCCCACTGCACTGTCTGTCTACAGCTGCCTCACATCTACTTCCTCCTCCCCACAGTGTGGTTGTGTGCTGGAAACCCCCAGAGCCTCGACTGTTCGCTCTCGATGCCCAGCGGTGGTGACAACCGGCAGTCACCTTGTATTCCTGTCTGGCTGTGCACGCCATAGAGGCGTGGACAGCATGCTGGTGGTGACGTGGTGGGGAAAGAGGAACGGGCCCAGCGGGGAGGAGGGAGCTGGTGCTGGTTCCATCACGGTGAAACAGGGTGTGGCCAGCCCTGTCTGTGGCATTTGTGCAGACCCACCTGGCACAGCGGCCACTCTGCAGAGATGTCCCTGCGGATGCCATCGCTCAGCTCAGCTGCTGCCTGTGTCACCCTCCTGCTCAGCTGTGCCTGGCTCAGCTCTGCAAACCAACCCTTTCCAAGTAAGTGCTCTGGGGGTGATGGGACAGAGGGTAGGGAGACCTCGCTGGGACACCCCAGTATCATGTCCCATCATGATTGGAGGGGATGTTTGGGTGTCATGGGGTGCTGCTCTGCTGCCTTCCCTCAGTGCCCACATTGAAAACCCAAGTGAAGCCCTGAAACCCAGCCAGCAATTCCCCTTTTGGCAGCAAAATTCAGATTACTGCTCTTGAAAGCTGAATTTTCTATCTCCTGGATGTGGCGAGACAGCAGAGGTTATGGGAAACCTGTTGGATGTAACTGAAGCCTCCCAGGGTGGGGTGTTCTGAGGATCCACCTGGATGGAACTTTTGGAGCTGGGGGTGATGTGCAGTGGAGCAGAACGTAGCTGGGTTTTTCGAGCAAGCCAGAAAAGGGATTTGATCCGGAGTTGTTTGGTGTCTTGAGACCTTCCTGTTCTTTACTTTTGCTCTTTGCACGCAGTGAAAAGCCCCCGACCACAGGAAGGTGGGGAGACCTGCCCAGCCATGGAGGGCAGCTGAGCTGGGGAGGAGGAGGCAGGAGCTGCAGTGGGAGAACATCTCCCATCCTGGCATGGGTATATCCCAGCTCTGTGCTGGTGTGGGTTTCCCATCTGCCTGTTTGATCCAGTTGTGCTGGGCTCGGCAGGACAAGGGGTGTCAGCAGAGCTGCGTGTCCCTGCGTGGGAGCAGAGCCCGTCTGGGCTGCGGGCAGGGTGCCCAGCGGGGCATGGCACAGGATGTAGCACAGCTCTGCATGGTGAGGAGAGGAGGATGTTGAGGGTTCCCGTGCCATGGGGCAGGGAGACACAGCTCCTGCATGTGCTGGTGGCTCTGCAGGGAGGAGTGACAGCTCCTGCGTGGGAAGGGGCAGTGGGAGGGGACTTTTGGCAGAGCCTGATGTCTCTTGTCCTCCGTAGGTTCTATCAGAGGGCGAGCCTTCCTCCACCTCACACCCCCAGAGAAAATCAAGTGCCCTGAAGAGGCAGAGGAAGGTTATCTCAACGGCACCCTCAGCACCCACCTCCTCCCTGCCCTCTACTCCGTGGTTGTGCTCGTGGGGCTGCCAGCCAATGCTCTGGCCTGTTGGGTCCTGGTCACCAACTTCAGGAGGTGTTCCAGCACCCTCTTCCTGCTCAATCTGGCTGGTGCTGACCTGCTCTTTGTCCTGATGCTGCCCTTCAAGATCTCCTACCACCTCTTGGGCAACCACTGGCTCTTTGGGGACTACCTGTGCCGCACCATGGTGGCCTTCTTCTATGGGAACATGTACAGCTCCATCCTGTTCCTCACCTGCATCGGCCTGGAGCGCTACATCTCTGTGGCACACCCATTCCTGTGGAAGGGCTCCAGCTGGAATAGGGGCAAGGTGGGCATCTCTGTGGGCATCTGGCTGCTGGTGGGGCTGGGCATGAGCCCTCTGCTTTTGCGCCCCCAGACACAAGATATCTCGAGCCTGAACATCACGACATGCCACGATGTCCTAGAAAATGAAACACACAAGTTCTTCAGATACTATTTCCTCCTCCTGGTGGGGTTGGGCTTTGGTTTGCCCTTCGTGCTCATGACCATCTCCTACAGCTGCATTCTGGTGCGGCTGCTGGCCAAGGGAAAATGCTACAGGCAGGTGGTGCGTGTCCTGGCCCTGGTCCTCCTGGTCTTCATCCTCTGCTTCACCCCCAGCAATGTGCTGCTCTTCATCCACTATGTGCTGGAGCCCACAGGGTGCCACAACAACACCTACTTCTTGTATGCCCTGGTCCTGGTGCTCAGTGCCTTCAACAACTGCTTTGATCCCTTCATCTACTTCTACATCTCCCAAGATTTTCGGGGATGGGTCCGGGATGCAGGAGGCCGCTGCCTGCAGGGACTTGAGTCCTCACCAGGGAAGTCCACTGAGAAGACAGCCTTGCCCCCGAGGTCCAGTGAGCAGAGCCAGCCATAGGCATGGCCAGGGTGTGCCAGGCTGTGTCCCCCTGCCTGGGGAGGGGGATCCTGCAGTGTGGGGCCCGACACAAAGGACTGTGCCACCCCAGACTTTTCTGTCAGGATCTGAGGTTCACTAAGACTTTGCTCCAGTTTTGCAGCCCCTCCAGTGATGCTGGGGGTCCCCCAGCCGGGTGCCTGGCCCTGCTTGGCATCCCAACCTCCCCACGTGCCACACCTTGGCATTCCTCACTGCTCCTCCTGCAGTGACCAAGCCCTCCAGAGTACAAATAAACCTTTATTTGTCCAAGCTGGTGGCAGGAACAAGAAGAAACCCCCTCACTGAGCAGGGGCTGTCCTCCATCGCCGGACTGCATGCCAGGCACACATGGCCAGCCCTGCTTCTGTTGTCCCCCATCAACAAAATATGTCACAATAGATACAAGAAGGGAAGGTGGGGCTGACTTGGGTATCCTGACCCTGCCCCACATGGGCCCAGTGCTGGAGAGGGGACATGCTGTGTCCTCCTGTGATGGCAGGCACCGTGTGACCCCCTGCCTGGCATGGTGCCCTGCTGCCAAAACATGCAGGCACCACATTTCCACTTTTATTTTCCCTTTAACTTGATTCCCTCAGTGCTGGGCTCCGTGACAGATGTGCCACCCATGAGTGAGAGCACATGTGGTAGCATCGCCAGCCCTCCCAGGAGGGGGTACCACAGCTCAGCATCCTGGTCCCCACCAGTCCCTGCTCTGCCACCAGTCCACAATCCTTGCTCAGCTCCAGTATAAGGAGGAGGAGAGCGTGGATTCCATGATGTGGGAGGGTGGGGGACCCACCATCGCTGCCAGTGGGCACGACTTGACCCCCAGGTCAGTGGCTGCCCCTTTGGCACAGTGGGTCACGGGTCATGTCACCGGCTGGCCCGGCCCTGGTGTTTGGCCATCGCTCTTCCTGAGGATGACGCTGCTGAGCTCCTGGATGAGTTTGTCATTGATGGGTGAGGGATGCTGCACGCTCCTCTTCCTGGGCAGCTCCAGGGAGCTCTCTGCACTGGGACTGCTCCCCGGTGTGGCTGCCTGCTCCCAGTCCCTGCCCAGCACCAGGGAAGGCTCCACATCCCTCTCCAGAGAGGCTGTTTTGGTGGGTTTGAGCCCCTGGGTTGGAGCTTTGCTGCTTTCCAGGTTCAAGCCCCTTTCGAGGGACACGGCCTTGGTGACAGAGGGACCTGTCACTCTCTGGGCTGGGCTGGCAGGCAGTGAGGAGCGCAGTGCTGTGGCTGGGGGCTGCTCAGGGAACGGGGCTGGTTTCTTGGACCTGTCCACGGTGGGCACGGCCGACAGCTCTGCCAGCAGCCCCTGCCCCAGACCCAGCGCAGCCAGCTCGGGGAAGTTCCCCACCTCCTCGTAGACAGGATCACAGTCCACCTCCTTCTCCTGCTGCTCCTCCAGGGAGTCCTGGTGAATCTTCATGGGCTGGGGAGGGCAGGGGATCAGGGTGAAGGGAACTGTCTCCACTGTTCACATGGCCCCCCTCACCTTGCCCTCCCTGCACTCGGACACTGTTGAAGAAGCTTTGCCCCTCACCATGCAGACAAAGCCCACAGAAGAACCACCCTCCACCAGGTCTCTTGGCTCAGGTACTGCTGCCCTTCCCTCCCCATCACTGATTGAGGGGGAGCATTTTGGTCCTTGCCAAGTCACGGTCCATGCCACCAGCCCAGCACTCCTTGACAGAGAGGGTCTGGGGTGGGGAGGGCAAGTGGATGCCCAAGAGAGCACAAAGCCAGGTGAGGGGAGGTCCACCCAGGTGGCCCCTGTGGCAATAACCTGATGAGGAGAAGGACCCAAACCTGCTTCCTTGCATTTCTTACATTGATCCCCTCTGGGCAATGTGTGCCCAGTGAAGGAGGCACTGGAAACTGGGCTGGACTATTGTGGTCTTGCCTGCCCACACTGGGACCATGCAGGGCCCCCCATCCCCAGGTACAGGACATGCAGAGCAATGGGCACCCCATCTGCCACACAGCATGTGCAGGACAGCCTGGGCACATCTCTGAGTGAAGGTGGGATGCTGCAGGTGAGCCCTGTCTGCTGCTGTAGCCAGCAGGGACAGTGCAAAGCCAGCCATGGACATGCTTCACGTGTGCAGGTACTTACAAAGAACATGGACAAAGTCCTTCGTGTGTGCAGGCGGCGCTAGAAACAAGAGGAGACGGGCAGAGGTAAGCACGGAGAGCACGGAGCAGGGCCACGGGGGCCTCGGCAGGCAGAGAAGGGGCAGGGGGGTGCAGCACCCCCCGTGGGGCCTGCAGGCATGGAGAGATGCCATGGACATGAGCACAGCACACAGCACACACACCGCCGAGCACAGGGACACACACCCACGGCACACATCGGTGCCAGGCAGCACACACCCGCCTCATGGGCTCTGGGGTGGGCACACGGTGTTGGGATGAGTGCAAGGACATGGGTGGGTGCAGGGGGAGCTGTGGGGGCTTTACCAGGGTCTGGTTGGCAGAGAGCATGGTGGCATCGGTGCTGTCCCCATGCAGGGGCACCAGTGGCATCGTGCCGAACTTCTGCTTGGCGAGGTCGGAGGAGGAGCGTCGGCGCATGATCACGGGGTGCCGGTCATCGTGCTGTGCACGGGGACAGGGCAGGGAGGGGGGGTCATGCCAGGCTGCCCTGCCAGCCCCATCCCAGCCCTGCCCAGCCCTGCCCACCTGGGTGGCACAGCCGGCCTGCACCCACCTGAGCCTTGAGGATGCTGGTGGTCCAGTCCCACAGCTCAGCCTGCCCCGAGCACACCAGGTACCTGAAGAGGAGACAGTGGAGAAGCTGCCAGAGAGCAAGGACAGTGGGATCCATGTCCCCTTGTAACCTTGTCTGTGAGATTGAGGCTGTCAGACACAGCTACACCCCATGGAGTTGCACCTCTGAAACTCTCTGCATGCCCAAATTGCTGCTTCAGAGCACCCAGCATCTCCCAGGGGTGCTGGTGGGGATGGGGAGGTGGGAAGGGTGTATTATAAGGAGATGGATTGCACCTGGAGCCTGGCTCCCACCTTGTGCCAGGGAGCATGTGGCCCCACCACTCTGCCTCTGGAGCACTGCCCTTGGCTATCCCACTCCCACTAAAACTGGGGACAGGTCTTGACATCCCTCCAGCCCTAGGATGGCAGGGGCAGATACTTACAGCTGCTGCTTGTCCAAGGTCAGTGTGAAACCCCACCTGGAAAAAGAAGAGAAAGGCTGTGGGGCAGCACTGCCAAGCTCAGACACAGCCTGGGGTCTCTGGGCGGTGGGACAAGGGGCTGAGCTCAGCCCACAGGCCCAGGCTTGTCACAACTTTGGGTCCAGGTGGAGGCTGGCATGCTCCCAGCAACTGGGTTCATGTGCCAGAGAGGTTGAGGGGTTCATGCCCCACTGCCCTGGTCAGGGAAGGTCCCACTTACTGGGCTGGTGGCTTCAACTTCTTCTTAATGCCCATATAAACCTTGGCTGCATCCAGGGGCCACTCACGCTCTGGCTTGGCACTCTGGGAAAGGAGATGCAGTGGGTCAGCCCAGCTTGGTGTCAGCCTCTCTCATAGGAGGACAACCACCACCATGCCACTTTTGTCCCCAGGCTCCCCGTCCCTGACTCTCCTCCCACCCTCGGGGTGCAGCATCCCCTGTGTACCCTCTTCTCCTTGAGCAGCAGCAGCCTCCGGTCCTGGATGACAAAATAACGCTCCTGAAATTTGTTCCCCAGCAGCTTGGGGGGCTCCTCACGGCATTTCAGCAGCCCACACTTGGGGCTTTCACGCTTGACACCTGCCCAGTGTGAGGAGATGAGGGTCAGGAGGACTGGGAGGGGCAGGAGGATCCCACTGTGGGTCTTGGGGATGTGCCCCTGATGGCTGCAGGGCAGTGACCAGGACAAGGGGAAGCTCAGGCAGAGCTGCCCCTCTCTGGGGACACCCTGAGGGGTTGGTAGCCTTTGGGATTGCCTTACCTGTGAATAGACAGCTGCCCTCGCCGATGGGGACCTTCCTCACCAGCAGGTATGCAGCGCTGGGCTCTGGGAGCTTGCACCACTGCAAAGCTTGCTCCAGCACCTTCTCCTTGGGGTGCAGGGGCCGCTCTGGGAACGCAGGAACACTCTCACCGCTGTGTCCCCTTCCCTGTGCCACTCCACATCCCCTCTGCCACCAGCAGAAAGCCTCCCCCACACCCCCACACCTCCTCCTCACCAGCTGGCCATGCTGGGGGCATCCCCCCCGTGCCATCCCACCATGCTCACCCAGCTCCCCGTTCTCCAGCGCCTCGAAGGTCAGCCAGATGTCCAGGCTGGCCGCCACATTGCGCATCTCCAGCACCTGGTTGGTGAGTTCCTCTGCTGTCATCGTGGGGGACACCTGGGGCCGGACACACGGGGAGCTGTGGTGGGTGGTGGCAGGATGGGTCCCAGGGACAGGCTGTACCTGGAGCCTGAGTCCCTCCTTGCTTCCTCTGGCACAGCCCTCCTTTGGGACTCACCTTCAGGGTGATGCAGCTGTCGGGCAGCTTCTGCTCCAGGTAAACTTCGATGATGAGGTCCCCTGCCTGTGAGAGCTGGGGAAGAGTGGGTGGCATTGGTGCCATGTGGCATGGGTGCTGTGCACATCCCACCTTCCCAGGGGCTGGTGATGGTGTTTTAAGAAGCTGGGCAGGAGCCTCAAGGTGATGGGTAAAGGGGAGACAAGTGGGGGAAGGTTGTTTCCCAGATATCTGTTGTAGGACAGTGGGGACCCAGGGTGTGTCTCCACCCTCCAGTCAGTCCCACCAGCTGGGAGGTCCCTGTTGTGGTGGGGGCCAGCAAGCACATCCCTAGTACCTGGGTGTCCTTCCAGGTGGTGATCAGGCTGTTCTCCAGATCCATCTGGGATACCTGGTCCTCATCAATCTGCCAGAGGAAGGATACAGAGGGTCAGTGTGGAGCAGGATGTGGCTTGAGGACACAAGGCCAGGATGGAAGGATGCAGAGGGAGGCAGGATGATGGGATGTAAGTGGAAATGGAGGGGGTTGCTTACATTGAAGATGCTGACATAGTTGTCGATGAGGTCTTCCATCACCTTGACCTCATGCTCCCCTTTGCCATCGGTCTGGAAGAGGCTGGGTGCGAAGAGCAGCGACAGGTTCTTGGTGCTCATCTGGTTAAGGTCTGCACATTTCTGCACCCTGGGACAAAGAGCACAGAGGGTGAGGGGCTGGTCCCACTCTGGACAGGGTTTCAGCCCCAGCCACCCTTCTCTGCCTCATACAGTGTCTCCTGAAAATTAGCCTGGACCTCCCCGGCCCCCAGCAATGGGAACTTCAAGCCAGGCAGTTCCCATTTTGAGAACTTCCTGTTGCCATCAAACCAGACAAGAGCCCCACCTCAGACTCTGAGTTAGGGAATGGAAATGCAATTTTCTGTTTTGGGCAATGGTTGAAGTCTGTGTCCTACAGTGGGCTGTCCCCTAGTCCCAAACCTCCTGTCATTCCCCCTTGCTGCAGGACGACTTTGGGAACACTCAAGGTGTCCCAGAGTAGCATGTTCCAGCACCATCCGGGGGGCTGGTGTGGCAGGGGGCTCCTCCTGGCTGTCAGGGTTGGAAGGCAGCATTCCTTGGGAAGCAGGAAATTCCCACAATTCTGGTGAGTCCTGGGGACCCTGGCTGGACCAGGGGACCCTGCGGGGAGGTGGCCCACTGACCGGTAGAGGTGCCCGATGAGCGCAGCCAGGGTCTTGTGGTTGAGGCGAGGCAGGCGATGGATGAGCTCCTTGTACCGCTCCAGGCGCTGCGGCTTCGAGGAGATTTCTGAAGGGAGGAACACACGTCACGGATCATTGCTGAGACCAGCAGATCCACAGATGATACAGAAATGACCAGAGTTTGGCACCAGGATCTTCCCCGAGGGACACTGGCCCCAGGGGACCCTGGCAGGCAGCCCAGCATGGGAGCAGGTCAGGTGAAGGAGCTACCTGCAGCCTCCTTCCACTGCGGGTGCAGCTCCAGGGTGAAGATGGGATCTTCCAGCTCACGGAAGAACCTCTTCAGCACGTCAGTGACATCCTCGATGAAGTTGTCGTTGATTCGCAGCTTGACGTTGCGGGCGTCCCGCCGAAACTCCTCCATCAGTACCTTGATGCGGGACTTGGCCCCGTTCTTGCGGTAAATCCCCTCATGCCGCAGCCCTGGGACAGGGATATGGGGTCACAGGGGCTCAGTCCTGCTCAGATGATCCCTAATGGAGTGGTGCCTCCTGCCTGGCCCCACTGGCCACCCTGTCGTGCTGGGGGATGCTCCAGCTGTGCCGTGCTCACCGTACTGGGTGATGAAGGCAATGCAGCTGTCCACGATGATGGGGATGTCCCCCCTGCTCAGCTGCTGGTCCCGCAGTGCGTTGCCCCGGCCCCCGGCCGAGGCCTGGATGTCTGAGTACCACGCTGCAGAGTCCGCCCGCGACAAGCCCTGCAGGTAAAATGTCCTGAGAACAACAAGGCAGAAAAGAGGGGATGAAGGTTGCCAGAGGGGCAGGTTATCCCCTCCAGCCCAGGACAGGGAGTGAGGCACAGGCAGGCTGGGCTGAGGGACACCCTGCAAACCCCTTGGTCACAGCCCTGCTGTCCCAGTAGCATCTCCACCATGGAATAGGGATCAGCACCGACCCACGCATAAGTGGTTTTGCCCCAGGCAGCCTGCTGGGGTTCCTTGGCTCATTTCCCCATCACTCCCACAGCGGGGACTCACCTCCCCATCTCCACCAGGATCAGCATCTCCTTCTTGTCTGGAGTCTCCGTGGGGGGAACCAGACCTGCATTGGGGTGAGACGTAGAGGGGTCAGAGCCATGCGCAGCCACCCACCACGTGGTGCCTGCCCCGGGCTGTGAGAGCACTCACTGAGCTCCTGCAGCCGCCGGAGGTTGATGCTGTCCTCAGCCCCATCCTCCTCGGCGGGGCAGATGAAGAGGTGGGCTTTCTGGAGGATGAAGAAGGCCTGCTGCCACCGCTCGGGGTTGAGCATGCACTTGTAGCGCAGCTGGCCCGCACGCTGGAACTCGTAGCACAGCAGGCAGTGACAGCTCACGGGGGTGAACCACTGCAGGAAGGAGCAAGAGGTGAACTGGGTGAGGACCCCCACAAGGGCAGGGGTGGGTCACCAGGGAGCATGGGAGCCCCTGGAAAGGGAGGAGGGTGCTTCCCACAGCGGATCAAGAACATGGAAGGAATGACAATGGGGAAGTGAGGACAGATCCTGGGGCTGGGGCTGACTCACCTTGCCAATGGCACTGGCCCAGGCCTGCAGAGTCTCAGGTCCATCAGTTCCCAGCTGCTGCACTTTTTCCCCAGTGAGGAACAGCTCCAGGGTGAAACGAAACCTGCAGAGGTTGAACCAGCCCATCAGGGCAGCTCCTACCCTGACCATGCACCCAGCAGGGAGAAATGCCCATCCCTGCCCTCTCTGTGCCCCCAGGCTCTCTGGGCATGCGGTGGGGGCATGGCTGGGTGTACCTTTCGGTGGGGCCAGGGCTGGTGAGTGCCTGGGCTCTGTTGACACCCAGGGAGAGGAGGTCCCCACTCTCAATATGACCCAGGGGCTCAGTGCATTTCTCTGTCTCGAAGAAGAGCAGGGCTCTCTCCAGGGAGCACCACGTGCGCTGGAAGTCTGTGGAAACGTGGGGTCAGTGGCACTGGGGTGGGCACTCCCCTGGCTGCCCTCCTGTGCTCCCCACACTCACCCTCTTTGCTCTTCTTGGCACCTGGGAGCTTTGTGGTGGCCGTGGCCCGGTACAGGTACCCGCTGTGTGCCACTGGCTGTGTGATCTCATTGTAGACGCCCTCCGGACCTGGTTCCCGTGTGCGGGGGCTCCCTGTGGAGCATGGCACTGAGGGAGGGGCAGGAGCAGGCACCCACCGAATTGTGGGCACCAGAGGGGTAGGTGTGAGTAAGGGGGTGTGCCAGGCATGGGGTTCCCTGAAAAGGGGCTCCAGAGGAGCCACTGTTTTGCCTCAGAGGGACTCAGGCAGGACACCCAGGCAGCCACAGCACCAAATGCCCTGGCTGTCCCCAGCCCTGGGGTGTGCTGAGGAGCACAAGGGCAGTGGCAAAGAGGATGGCTCCCCATCACAGATGGAGCTCGAGGGTCTTCATTACCTGAAAGGTTCCTGGGCCTTTTACTCTCTGATGCCCACCAAAGGTCAGCCCCTGGGGCCACCTCGCTGGCAGCAGGGTCAGATGCCAGAGCAGCCTCCGCAGATGAGAAGAACTGCAGGATGGTCTTGAGCAGGGTTGGCCCTGTCACCGCAGTGCACAGCGCCTGGGATGAGACAGTGTCTTTAGGGACCACGTCCTGGCTCATGGAGACCTCGGCTGCTTGAAGGCAGGAAAAGAGGGGCACAACCTCCCACCCAAGCCCCCAGAACTGCCTGGCACGAGGGTGTGAGCACAGGCAGCCAAGCAGGAGGTGCTGACATCTCAAACCAGGAGCTCTGGGAGAGTTCCCAACACCCCAGCACCCTGCCTGCACCCCGAGGTGGCCTCTACCTGGAGCACGTCCTCCTGAGTGGCGCAGTGGGGATGGGGCAGGCGGTACCGTCCCTCCCGGTACTTGCGGGAGATGAAGTCCCGTCTCTGCTCGGTGCTGCTCTCCGGGTGGATGGCCTCGGCAACAGGGAGCCGGGCGGCCCAGAACCGGTTGGCTCGGTCGTTTCCCAGCACGATGAAGAGCTGCAGGAGAGCCCCATGGTCATGGCAAGCACCAGGGCCAGTGGGAGGGGCAGGATTGCCAGTGTTCCTGCATCCCAGCTGAGACCACGGGGCTGCTGCCCTGCTAGAGGAGCAGCCTGAGCACACTGAGGGCCTCTACCTGTACAATTTCATTGGACCAGACGCTGGTGTCCAGTTTCAGACTTTGCACCTTGGAAATGCTGGAGCCCAGGCTGCGGTGCTGCCCTGTGGAGAGCAGGACAGTGAGCACCCCTTGATCCTGCCGGTTGTGCCCAAAACCCCAGCCATCACTTGCTTGCCCAAGCAGGCCACCATGTCCCCACCTGCACACTGCTTGCAGATGACCACGCACAGGTTGATGGATGCCCAGTCGGGGCTCTGAGCCCAGCAGTCTGCACAGTATTTGTTGGCTTTGTTGGACCAGATTTTCTCTGCCACCTCATAGTCATAGAGCATCTCAGCAATGGCCTCCTGCAGCGCCTCCATCCACTCCCGCTTCTCCCGCTCCGACTCTGCCACGAAGCTGCGGGCACCAGCACAGCCAAAACTCAGGGCACTGCAGCAACCAGCACCCATGCCCAACACCTGGCTGCTCCTCCCAACTCACCCCACCTGGGTGCCAGGGATACCTGAATGTTTTGGAGGGGGTGATGAGCTCGAAGCTGCGGTTCTTGGCTTCGCGGATGGTGGAGCCTCGCATCTCAATGAAGAACATGGCAATGCCCATTTTGAAGAACTGCAATTCAGAGTGACACCGGTGTTGGTTCTGCAGTGCCACAGCCGTGGTGAACACACCACTCTGGACACGCCCGTGATGTTGGGGCTGGAGTAACGGAGCTCCCCCGGCACCCCCAGCATCCCATCCCTGCTTTGCCTGGACAAGACCCTGCCACACCTCTCAGCCACCTCACATGGGCTGACGCAAAACACCCTGCAAACACATTATGCCTTCAAATGAAAGTTCTGCCCACAGCCCCTAAAACCCAGCCATCTAGAACCTTCTGTTTCCGGGACTTGAGTCGGGGACAGTCATAAAACAAGTATCAGCTTGAGCCAAAACCTCAGAGTTGACACTGACTAGTGGGCAACCTGGAAATGAGGTGATGGAAAAAAACCCAGAGTGCTGAGAGAATTCAGCAGGAAGGAAGTGGGGGCTCTGTGGGCAGCAGCAGGGTGTGAGTTGACAGTGACCTGTTGCTTCCCACGGGGAAACGCCCCTTGCAGCAGGCATGTTTGCTGCTGATTCCGTACTCATTGATCCACCTGCCCTGTGAGGGATTGGGATGCCTCGGTGTGACTAAGACTGAAGTACCTGGCAGAGATGATGATAACTTGGGAGGGGGGTCCAGTCCTAGTACCCATTACTGCCGCCCCGTGCAGGATCTCCAGCTTCCTGCTCTGCCATTTCCTTTCTCCTGCCTGTCCTTTTCCTCTCTGCTCTCCCTTTGGCACCAACCCTGGCTAAGCTCCCTCCACCCCTCTCATCCCATCTGCCATTGGCACAGCCCTCTGTGCCATCAAGGAATCTGCTCTGGCCACAAACCTGCTCGCTCTTGTACAGCCACATCTCGGGCAGGCTCAGGGCTGCAAACACCTTGGACTTCTGGCCCTTCAGCTCCAGGGTGCCCGACTTCTGGCAGTGAGCGGTGTTGGCAGGCCGGGGTCGGGAGCCCACCAGCCGCTGGTCCATCACCTTCTTCTGCAGCGTGGAGCACCACTCATTCCTCTGGGCTGGGGACCAGGCATGAGGGAGCAGGGCTGAGCCCTTCCCAACAGCCCTGGCATGGAGCAGAGCGCCCAGCAGGCACAGCAAGGGATTTTTGGGAATGGGATGAGAGCTCCCCTGGATGGGGGAGGGAGGCAGGGGTGGTTCCCTGGGGACTGCTGATGTGGGTTTTCACTTACCCTCATTCTCAGCACGGAAGACAAAGATCCGATGGCTGGTGACGACCTGGAACTTGTTGTCCTTGTTGGAACGAGCCATCTCGATCACGGACAGCGGGATCACCCCCTTGGGGTAGGGCTCCTGGAACAAGCCCCATGCAGGGTTAACCCCCTGTGCCCTCCCTGTGGGGCACCTTCATAACCTGGCACATCCTCCACATCCCCTGGGTGCTGCCTCACAGCACAGCCCAGGGGCACCAGCAGCTAGGTGGGAGCCTAGGATTCAGGAAAGGATGGATCCATGGCTGGGACCCTATTTTCAGTCTGTCCCAGGGAACCTTCCCTTTCCTACTCCCTGTTGGCAGAGGGAGCCTTGCTAGGCTTGGCTTCCTATGGCTGAGGAGGTTTCCAGAGCCCACCAGTCACCAGGGCTATGGCTGCCCCACACTGGTGATGGCAAAGCCCTGCTGGCTCCTCACAGAAGGACAAGGAGAGGCAAAGGGGATATGGCAGCTCCCGTGGTGTCAAGGCACAGTGCAGCCCCCTCACCCTGCCCCATCCCACCCCTTTGTACCTTCTCACTGCTGAAGTACATCAGGTTCTTCCCATCGAAACGGACGTAGCGCCTCTGGAAGACATAGTTCCTGTTGGGATGGCAGAAAAACTGTTGGGAAGGGGATGATCCCCCTGGGGACCCCACATCTGCTCACAGATCCCCCCATTCCCACTAGGGTGGCTGCACAAACACCTTTGCAGCACAGCTGGGGTACCCAAGAGGGTCCTTCTCCCACAGGGAGGTCTGGCTGCCCCAGGCAGCACAGTGACCAACATGGCCACCTCACCCAAGGGGGCTTCACCCATGGGGGCTGCCCCCATAGGAAGTGTTCCAGGACAGGTTGGACAGGGTCTAGTGGAAGGTGTCCCCACCCATGGAAGGTTGCTGGAATAAGATGAGCTTTGAGACTGTCATGGCAGCTGGGACACCCCAGCACCCACAGGAGAACTTTGAGATCCCTTCCAACTCAACTCAACCCAACCCAACCCAACCCATTCTGTGATTCCGTGACTGTCCCACATACCCCTGTGGGGAGAGCTTGTCCAGCCAGCCACTGAGCATGGTGGGTCTGGGCTCGGAGAGCGACGTGAAGCTGGCATAAGGGGAGATGGTGAGGTCATCCAGGACCTCGTCTGGGTAGAGATGGGCTGGCAGGCTGAACGGGGCGCCCTCGGCCCGCGGTGCCTCCACGGTGGAATATCCCTCCGTGTCATTCTGGATGATGCGGTCGATGAGCCGGGTCCGCGTCTCCTCGTCCTCGCTCCGTCCCTCGCTGCTGCACTCGCTGCTTGTCCTGTGGGAGGTGGGGCTGTCAGGGGGCCAGGGCAGGGCTGCTCACCATGCAGGGTGCTGGCCAATGCCATCCCATCTGGGGACATCTCGTACTGCTCCTGACCCCATGCTGAGCCCTCAGGGTGATGTGGGTGTTTGCATCTCCATGAGCAGGGTGGGACAAGGGCTCACTGCTCATGAGTCCTGTGGCCAGCAGCAGCCCAAGGCTCAGCCAACATGATGGCAATGTTGGCGCTACCACGTCTCCAAATCCCTGGCATTACTTCCTTCCCCTCTTCACAGGCAGCAAACTGAAGCCAGGCATCTTCCCAATCCCATGTCCTAGTCCCTGCTTTACATCCACCCCAGCTCCCTCCTCACCAGGGCTCTCAGCCCCTGTCCCTCTGCCCCTCCAACATTCCTGGCAATGTGAAGGTCTTGCTTCCCACAACATCTTCTCCTTGCTTTTGTGTCCAGCCAAAATGCCTTGTGAAGGGATTAGGATGGGCCAGCTACTGCACTTTGGGAATCCAAAATCTCTATCTCCTTCTCTTGGGAAGCCATGCTAAACCCCCCAGCCAGGCTTGCTGAGCCTCTCCAACCACAACAATAAAAGGAAATCATAAAAATAAACCAGGGCTAAGCCTGCCCCTTTCCCATCAACCCTCTCAGCCTGCTGTTTTTCTTTCCCTGGAAAGGAAATGTGCTGGAAAATGTCTGAGAGATGCAGGAGGTCACAGGGGAGCTGCCCAGGTGAAATGGTGACGGGCAGGAAGAGAGTCATGGCAGCCAGAATGCCCCAGCACCTGCAGGAGAGCACCAATGCCACATTCCAGTGTGGAATCCCATGCCAGGATGAAGGAAAGGCTCCAAAAAAGGCAAAGAGGATGGTCCAAACCCTGTGCCAGGTTCTATCTGGGCACCTCCTGGGGGACAAGGTGAGTGATGGGGGCAGGTTCATGAGGAGAGCACACAGGAGCTGAGTGACACCAGATAAAGCCAGCAGGAGCAAGGTTCAGGAGCACATGAGAAAGGAGCAGTTGAGCTGTGGGCTCCTCTTTGTAGAAGGAGAAACCTATGAAGGAGAAACCCACTGAATATGAGGCACTGCCTTCAGTGTAAGTCCATGACTCGAAAGACTTTTGGAGCAAAAGCCTCCCAAACACTTCCCCTCATCATAAATTCTCATCCTAGAGGACAAGCCTGTGCATGGACCTGTGCTTTGGCCCTGAACAGGCACCTTATGAGGCCAGTGGATATCAGATGTCCCTGATGCACGTGGGACAGGAGCAAGCCTGCCCAGGAGGATGCTGGGCTGGAGCCATCCAGACTGGAGGTCAGCTCTGGAGCAGTGAGGTGGCGTGTGGATGAGGAGGTTATGGAGAGAGAAAATGGCCTGTTTGGCTCCAGTGTCTGCAGGCAAGACAAGAAATGGCCATGGGTGACTGGGAGACTCAAAGCACAAGGAAAATTACCGTTTAATTAGCATAACAGAGCCTTGGCAGGGTGAGTCATCTGGCTGGAGTCCCAGCCTGGTCTCCAGCTTCTTCAGGAGGGACTGACCAGGGAACTGAGCAGCTGGAGGACTGAGTCATAAGCAGACATCAGCCAGGGCTGAGGGGGAGACAGACCCATGGAATGGGTCAGGGCAAGAGGAAAAGGGGAAAACACCCATGACAGCCCCTTCCTGAGCCATGATTTACAGCCAATGAAACTATAATGAGCTGGAGGACACAAAGCATCTGTTAGGCACAAACAAAGCCCATGGTCTGGCTGGGGCAGGATCTCTCAGGAACAAACCAAGACCCAGCTCTGCCCTTGAGGACAGGGTTGGAGGATGAAGCCTCCCAACAACAAGTCTGCAAAGGTCAAGTCATGTTCCCTGTCAGCTGGTGTCAGGCAATGAAGGCAAGTAACCCATTTCCAGGGACAAAGGAGTCCCTGGGGCCAGGAGAAGGTGTTTCCAGGTCAGCTGAGCCTGGAGGGTGATCCCTGGGGGTAAACTCATCCTGTCAGTGCTCATGTGGGAGATCTGATGGAGGCTGGAGCTTGGGTGAGGGAGGGAAGGGACCTGCTGGTGGTGAGAGGACCAAGGAGCTGACCATGGGTCTGGTTACTGCGACTGGAGGTCACAGTCAATGAACCTGCGAGTGGGCACCTGGAGGTAGGGTGGGAGGTAAGGAATAAGCTGTCAAGGACACAGCATTCCCAGGGTTTCTTTTCCTGAAGGGGAGATGCCTTGAGGTGTGGGAAGAAGCAGTCCAGGGTCTCAGTGCAAACCAGGGCAGAGTCCACCAACCTCACCACAGTGTCCGGTGAGTCTGATCCAGTCCCCTGAGCTCCACGGGGTGACACAGACCTCTCTCCCACTGAGCCTGATGTCTGGAGCAGGGCAGATGATGCCCTTGGCACCAGCATTTCAGGGGGCTGAGCATCACCAGCTTGGATGAAGAAGGTCAGTGTCAGAGCAGGTAAATCCCACCCTACACTCCAGGCTGCCACTCAACCCTCAGAGACTCAGCTCCCAGTTTCAATTGGAATTTTGCATTCCTCTTCCTCTTAGCTGAGGATATTTTGTTTGCTGGTGAGGCAGCTCTGCCCACCCCTAACACTGGCACTGCCCAGAGAGCAAGAGTGGTCCCAACAAATCTCCCTCAGAATAGGGTGAGAGGAGCTACCAGAGGTAGAAGAAGGGGGAAGAGGGACTCTGAAGTTTGGAAGGCAGATTTGTGGGCTGTAGGAGATGCTCCTGTTATTCCCAGTGACCAGCTGCCAGTCAGCAGGATGAGAACTGGTTGAACTGGAGAAACACGAGAGCTGAAGGGGAGGATCTGGAGGTCCCACAGAAAGACCAGGGCTGGGGCCAGAGCTGGCAGCAGCCCCTCGGCAGCTGAACAAGAGTCCATAGCTCTGCTCCAGGGAATCGTGGTCAGACCAGTGGGGCTGCTTGAGGGAGGAAAACGTTGGAGCACCTGGATGATGGAATCCATGGGCACAATGCAAAAGGTCATCAAAGGCTTTTCTCTCTCTTGTTTCACTCCTCACACACCAACCACCCTAGTGCTCAGTCTGCAGAAAGAAAACCTGTGAGCCACCGCCTCTGACACTGCTGACAGTCACATCCTGTGTCTTCTCAGCAAGACCAGGCTGCAAAATCTCTGGTGGGTCCATGGCTGCAAGTGCCTGACCAATGCTCTTGGGATATTCTGGATCCCAACTCCTTGGAAGCCTCTGGATGGAGACCGTGACTCACAGAGCAGCGCCCAGCTCAGCTCTGAACTTCTGGTTCAGAGTCTCCACAGGAGATTTCAATCTTCTGTTCCCAGGTATTTGCAGTTCCCCACCACACCATGGCCTGGGTCAGTTCTCAGCTGTGCCACCAGCTCAGTCCCTGCTTCAGTGACACACACCCAGAGCAGGAGATGGGCTGGACCAGCTCTGGGCCAGAAAGGCAGGGCCCTGGGGATGCACTGGGCAGCAAGGCCATGGCCAGAGCTGAAGGACACAGAGCTGCAGCTCACCTCCTTCTAAGCAACACAGGAAAAGGAACCCTCCCCATCCGAAATGGGAAGAGCAGCTTTCCTTCCTCTTTCTGAGATGCTATCAGGAGTTATGGAAAGTACATTTCAAAAGCATTTTAAAGGTACCCCTCACCATTTCAGTGTCCAACACAGTCTGACTGAGCAGCAAATGCTGACCTGATGATGTTGGAGCCTTTGGATATTGCACATCCCTTCATTTGGAGGTTGAAGCTACCTCATTTATGAGTAATCCCCGTCCCCCTGTGGTGTGTCCCTGCTTCCTGAGGCCAAATCCAGGCTCCTCTGGGTGTGCAGGTATCCATTATCACTGGCATTGCCCCTACTGTGCACCCACATTCGTTGTCAAGCACCGTCTCCCCAAGGGCCACCCACCAGCACAGCTCCTTCTCATTTCCAAACCCATTGGCTTTCCTGGAGACTGCTGATCCCAGACACTCCCAGACATTCCCTACAGTGAGGGAAAATCCCCCATACCATCTCAGGCTGTCCCCAGAGGTGACCTCTGTCCCCTGGCATGCAAACCCCTGACTCTGAGCCCAGCCCAGCCCCTGTAGCCTAGAGGAGATGATCCCACCTGCAGGCTTCTCGCTCCAGGTCCAGCTCAGACACAGTCTCGTAGCTCTGATCAGCGGAGATGCCAACACCCTGTGGGGAGAGAACAGTCACATCTCCTCTCCCTGTGCCCTCTCCCATCTCAGACCTCAGTCTGTGACCCCCAACCCAGCACAGAATCACATGAGCTGGAAGGCAACCACAGGGATCCTCCAGTCCAACTCCTGGCCCTGCACAGACACCCCAGCAATTCCACCCTGTCCCTGGGAGTGTTGTTGTTCCTTGAGCTCTGGCAGCCTTGGGGCTGTGCCCACTGCCCTGGGGAGCCTGGGCAGTGCCCACCACCCTCTGGGGGAAGAACCTTCACCAGGCACTGCTGGGCACCACGGTCTCACCAGTCAGAGCTCCCAGCTTTGCAGCAGCTGGTGGGATGCAGAGTGACAGCAGGGGACAGCCACCATCCCCACAGTCTCCCCTCACCTTCAGCTCCCGGGATGGGGCTACATGCCCGAAGATGGTCTCGCTGTAGGGGCTGACAGGCTGCTCGTTCACCTCTGTGGGCAGAGACGTGGGAGGGTAAGGCACTCAGTGGGGCCTGTGGTGAGGGAGAGACCAGCCAGGACTCCCAACCCTTGAGGGGACCCCCCTGAGCCCACCACAGTGAACTCCAACATCCAGGACATGTGACATAACAGAGATGCCAGCCCAAATACTTGTGGGGTTGGAATGGGGCACCCCAGTCCCTGAGTGAGGCAGGAGCACGGGGCAGGACCCAGGAGAAAGGCAGGGTATGCAGGTGTCCCCCTCTCCCCCTTCCTTGGGGACACCAGGAGGTCCCTCATGCTCACCAGTGCCCTGGGGGCTCTCACCTGGCTTGCTGGCGGGTCTCTGTGGGATGGGGGGCAGGGCCCCACTGGGCCAGCTGGGACTTCTGGAAAATAAGAGAGGGGTTACTGGGCTGGACTGGGCTGGGGTGGGAGCCTGGGGGGTACTGTCTGGCTGGAGGCTGCTCCTCACCTGGACTGAGCCCAGGTTTGTCCCCTGGGTTGTGCAGCATCCCCTCCCTGCTCACAGTGTCCTCCTTGCTCCTTTCTCCTGCCCACCCTGCAACCTGTCAGACTGTGTCTCCTGGGGCTGCCGGTATTTCCCATCACAGCTTCCCCCACCTCTAACACATTCCACTTTGCTCCCAGCAGGAACCAGACTCAAAACCCTCACTCAGTCACCCCCTCACTGTGCTGGGGACCCCCAACCCTGCTGCTGGGGGAGCAGGGAAGGGGCAACAACTTCTCCCCACAACCAGAAGGAGCCATCCAGGGCCCCAGGGCCACCCTGTCATCTCAGAGGGATCCCAGCTGCTGCATCCAGAGCTTGTGGAAGACACAGGGAGGGTGGGGAAAGCGCTTTGTCTGGCACCTGGAGGCAGGCAGGGTCAGGCTCTGGGGTGGGATGGGGTCCCAAGGGTGGGGGGCTCTTTGGACTGTTGTTTCTGGCTGCTCCATGCCCCTCCCCTGCACTCCCAGGAGTGAGGGAAAGCATCTGCTTACTCAGGCTTGTCATCCGGCTGGATCAGCTCCTGCGGGGACAGAGCCGGGGGCTGAGTGAGACCCTCACCCTGGGGACCATCCTCCCCTCCCGAGTCCTCAGCGGGCACTGACGGGCGCTCTAGTCCTTCGTAGATGACATTGGACACCATCTCCAGCCGGCCCTGCCCTGAGCCCGCCCTGGGGCACGGCGAGGGATCTCTCCTGGCTGGGGCGGGTGCAGAGGGAAGGGGAGGGTGGGATGGGGCGCGACCCTCCGGCACGTTCCCAGGGCTGGGCTCAGCTGCCGGGACCCTGTGGCTGTGCCGTGGTGGGACACACGGCGCGGACGGGGAGGATTTCTCCGACGGCTCCAGGGTTTGTCCATGATTGGGAGCCGCAGCTGGCCGTGCCTCCTCCCGAGGGCTCTCCCGAGCTCGCAGTCGGGATGTTATCATGCCCATGGCCACGGCTGCCCCTGGATCAGCCGGCAGGGCTGGCCTGGGCTCCGGGCTCTCCAAATCCGTGGAACTCTCCCCGGGCACAAAGCCCTCTAGTACCACAAAGGCTGCAGGCCCCCTGTCGCTGCCTGGGCTGTGTGCTGGCACTGCGGAGCGTGCTGGTGGCACGGGCACTGATCCCTGCTCTGACTTTGAGCGAGGGAAAACCGTCCTTGGCTTGGGAACCGGCTTCACGACGGGAGGAACAGGGTCCTTCTCTACAGCGGGGGCAGCAACACGCTGCTGTGTCCTAAAGGCATCAGTAGTCCCTCCTGGCTCTGCTTTCATGGCATCCTTGCCCGCCTGCGGGGCATTCAGGACCTCCGTGGCTCGGAAAGGGGTGTCTCCTGCCGTGCGTCCCGTCGGGGATTGGCTCAGCATCCGTGTCTGCTGCGCCAGGTTGAGGATCCTTTTGCGGTGCCCGGTGGCGGTGATGCCGATCTGCTGCAGGTGCTGCCCGTCCAGCGAGGCGGCGTCTCTGGCCACATGGTACCCGTGCTGCTTGAAGACATCCCGGTACCTCTCCAAGTGGATGGTGGCCAGCCAGTCTGCAATATCCGAGTCAGGACCGCACGGGGAGCTCATGGCCCTGGGGTGCCTCTGCGACAGATGCTCAGCCCATCATCTGTGCAAGGAGGGGAGAAAGGGGGTGAGGAGGCAGCAAGAAGGGAAGGGGGTGGGTTCAGCTGCCGCGAAGGGCACAGATCCTGTGAGTGGGAGCGCAGGATGCTTCCAGAGGTCTCCCCACTTCGCTGCTCTCCCTGGAGTCGCTCACCTCCCAGCTCCGAGAGCCGGCATCCTGTTATTCCTGAGCCCAAGCCTCTCCACCCGTCCCGGGAGCTGCCGATCTGTCCGCGCTTTGTCGGCGAGGCCAGGCAGGAACGGAGGGCTCACGGGGGTGCGGGGGATGGAGCAGATGCCGAGCGGGGGGACAGCCCGGGCTCCGCGGAACGCGGGGCTGAGCTCGGGACAGGAGCCGGCGCGGCTGATAACGGGGGAAGCGGCACGGCCCCTCCCAGGGGATGAGCTGCTGTGCCGGCCGGCTCGGGGAGGGCTCTGCAGCCGGAAGGGCCAGACCATAATCTCTCTCTCTCACTGCTGGCGAGGGCATGGGAGAGGTCAGCGTGACTCACGGGTAGGCAGAGGGGGGACAGCCTCCCACCCACCCCCGGCCGGGACGGAC
>VXBX01003868.1:2221847-2291509 GCA_013400415.1 Scytalopus superciliaris | reverse complement strand
TATTATTATTATTATTATTATCTAAATGCAGACAGAATAGCCTGGGGGTAAACGATAATTTCTGATGATAGTGTTCAAGGTGACTTTGGAATGCTGACCCCTACCTTTTAAAGTGGTGGTCTGTTTGGCATCTATCTTTATATAGACTATAATTAAAAAATGTGTAACATATCTGAGCAATTATCAGGCATGGGGAAAAGCTTTTCTGAAAGTATATTCTGTGTAGTCAAGACTCAGGTTCTGTTGGTGCAAATGCTGTGTCCACTTCTAAAGGTTTAACTTCTGAAGGTCAGTAAAATGAAAAGGAATTGTTTTTAATTTTCTATTTCTGTCTGAACATTGTTGTGTGCTCAGAGGACAGAGCAATCTTTATGGCCTGGCGATGCCTTGCTACAAGTGTGGGAAATTGCTTTGAGTTTTCTCAGTGGAAGAAGCAAGCTGACTCCCCGGATCTGGGACAGAACAAAGGCCCTGATTGTACTTGAAGACAGAGGTGCATCTAGCCACAGGATTTAACTGGGAATAATATCTTACTTTGTCTTGTGAGAACACCGCCATATTCTCTCAACTCTGTCATATGATCACCAGACGGCTGAATGGGATAAGCATGCCATTTTGCTTTTGGGTTTGACCAATTACTTGCTCTCCAAAGAGGAGTGCAGATAGACAGCCAATACATAAGTGGAGCCTCCACCACACAATAAACAGAACATACCCTTAGTTAGGGAAACAGAGGCTCTTGTTAAATGAGGAAGGCCAATGCTGAATGGCCAGGCTCAGAAGAAAAAATTTAAACCATAGTCCATGTTTGCCTCTTCAGTGTTTTCTGCAGCCTCCATTGTATCCTTCTCTCTCTGTAGCCAAGTGACCTCTAAACCTTGCAAACAGCACAGAGGGCTTTTTTCTTCCTTTTCTGTGTCGTCTATTATCCTTTCATCTTGAAAGGTCATTGGGTATCAGCTGAAGAAATATACCACTTAGCTTTGAGTGTTCTCTCTGTTTGAAGTGATTTGTCTGTTTATTTTATAAATGGGAGTCTGTCCACAAACAAATTGAAAATTAGTTAATCGCCTTTTCCAGTCAACATACAGTACGTGGGTGTTGTCATAGGAAGAACAGGTTAGTCCTAAAGCAGATTGAAATACTTCATCAGCCACACGCAGTGCTCAGTGGTCTGGCATGGTGACGAGGCAGTTGGAAGTTTAGTGTAAACAGTTCCTTCAGGACTGGAGAGAATAAACCATCTAGAGAAACTCTGATATTTAAAGGTTAGAAATACTTACTAAAATGAATTAAACTGGGATTTTTTTACCGGAAAGATCATGTGCAGATTGTACACATATTTCAAGTATGGTACAGCTAAATCTAGACGAGCTGGAAAAAGTCATTACATTGATCACTCATACAGGACAAGACATGACTGTGGAATCTGAAGTATTTGTTGTTATGTTCCAGACTTGAGATGGAATCCTTTTCAAGTATTTTCTTTTCCAATTTACAAAAGGTATTTTACTTTGTTTACATAGAGGTGGTAAAGACACAATGAAGTTGTACAAAAAGATCAGTTTTGCATCAACCCACGTTTGTTAACATCCAAGGATTCTAACCCTGGATTTCATGAAACCTGCAGGGAGTGATGGGGCATTTCTGATGATCCTTTTCAGGAAAAACATGTTCCTATGTTTAATTAACTTGTCATTTCAGTGAATTCAAAGAGCAGGAAAAAAAAAAAAAAAAGAAACCTGAAGAAGAAGAGAAAAGAGATAAAAGCTAAAGGGTTAGATAATTGATGGCCATATTTTAGACTAGTAAAAGCATGCATATCACTTCAGTAAGTGGTTGAGATTGATTGCTGAGTTTGGGCTTGTGTTTGAAAAAGGAGGTGTAGAGAAAAGCAACAGCTTGTTCTCTTCTGCTGAGAATCAGAATAGTCATCTTACTCTTTTTCCTGTGTTGCTTACACCAACAGATTTATTATTAGTTCATCATATTTATTTCCTCTGAAATGGAAATGGAGTAAAAGAAAACCCACAGTAAAATTGCAATGGACAGTTGAAATTTAAGAAATAGCAGAAGAGGACTGTGAGAAGGAAGCAGTTTTAAGAAAGAAGGTATCAGTGTGGAGAAAAACATGAAAAGTGTCTGGATATGTGTGGATGTTGATAGTGGTTGAAGTAGATGAAGTTATTTTTATCACCCATGTTTCAAATAGCTTTATAAAGGTAATTAAAAACCAACCAACCAACAAACACATGTACATTGGTAGGAAATGCTAGCAATTGCTACTATTTATTAGACATTGTCACTTTTTTCCAGACCACTGTCACCACCGCAGGTATTAGTTGCCAGTTTCCTGCAGACAGGAATAAAGAGGGCATATCTAAGGCAGGCAAAAGGACCCCTCATCTTTAGAAGTGGTACTTGTCATTTGGAGGAGAGGTGACTTAACAGAAGGCTATGACTCAATGCTTGAGCTAGCTCTCTCTGTGAACTCGGTACTTTATGTCTAAGTACAGTTTTCAGTCTCCTCAAATGTCAGGCTTGGCACCTTTCAAAGCTCTAGGATCATTGAATTTCTCAGAGAATTGGAACCTATGCATTGTGTGCAAGTTTACTGTGAAGGAATTAATCCTTCATTTGCTGACAAGCACTTAAGTGATTTTGCAGAAATATTGATGTTCCTGTTTGCCATGCTACTCATTGCAAAAAAGCTAAAAAATACTGTTTACTGGTAAGCTGCTGTGTTTATTAATCCCTGTTTTATACTGCAACTCAGACAACATGAAAGAAGAATATGTCATTGACACTGTGCTCTTCAGTTATTGCTCTGCTTTTTAGGGCAGTGGAAATTAAGCATATCCAAGTGCAGGTATGACATCTTTGTCCGTTATATAGGATCAAAAAAAAAAAAAAATCCTTAAAACGGAGAAGAGTGTCTTTTTTTGTCCCTGCTTTTAGATTATGTTGTTCAGAGAGCCAGAGGATAAAATATTTTGAATCAATTGAAGCTTTCGTTTGACTCAAGGCTGCAGAGCAAAATGATATATTTCACCATAGACAAAATTATCCTTTAGAATGTTAGACAAATGTGCACTGTTTGCTGTGGCAGCCTGTTTATGGCCAAGAAAAGTAATGACATCTCCATGGAGGAAGAAAATTTCCCTATGCCTGACATTTTTTCAATAAAAAAGAGTAATGATAGTGAAGTTGAACTCCTGCTACTATTTATTTCTATAAAGATTTATCTGTGATTTCCACAACTGAATTAAAAATAGGTAAATTTTATATATTTCTTCTGTTTTTCTTTCCTTGGAATAACAGTCATAATTAATATCATTTAGTAGTAACAAGGTTACTACCGTATCAGGAAGTAGAAACAGGAAGGAAGTGCCAGGTGTGGCCCCATGTAACCACCTGTCTAGGTAGACAGAAAAATTTAGAACTAAGGAACTATAATTTCTCCAGTTTTGCCAGAGAAGAACTGAATCTCAGATGATAATTTTCATTTATTCACACATTCTAGCCAAGGTCATGAGATGGTAGATGGAATACATTGAAGTAATACATAAAACATGGTTTTCCAAAGGCTGCTCATTGCTGCCAGTTACCCAGGATCACAGAAATAGGGAGCAGTAGTTATCTTCCAAATATCACTGTAGCATAAAGAAGTCCAAGGGATTTCTATCAATATATAACCTCTCATATTGGGAAAGAAGGATTTGTTGAAACTGAGACTGCAACTGAGAAAAGGTCATTTCTGAAAAATGTATTTTGCATAAAGAAATCATGACTTTTTACAGTTATTGAAGTGCCTATTTGACATTTTTCGAAAGGTAATATTTCATTTTTTTGTATTGTTTGGACAATTCTGTTTGAAAATGAAGCTAATTTACAGAAAAATGCTTTAAAGATTGAAATTCAAATAAATAAAACATTTCCTAGCTATGGGAATGGAACTCAATTTCAGTCGTGAATTGAAAAAGATTTATCTTCAGATTTTCTGAAGTATTTAAGCTCTTCTTGAATAGGTACAATCAGTGAGGGATGTATTCACCAGGTTAAAAGAGAAACAAAAAATCCACCAGTCTTCAAAATTTGCCTCAATTAGCAAAAAATCTACCTATTTCCCTAAAAATCACTGCATCTAAATTAAGTTATTTTACCTATTTGGTCTGCTTGCAATAGTTCCTATTTTTTTTCCTTTTCTGTTTTAGTATTCATTAATAGAAATATTGCATAGGTTCTGGCATGCATCAAAATGGAGGAATTGTAATATAATGACAGGTTGTCCCCTAAAATTATTTTTAGCATGTGTGAAAGCAGGAAGAACCATCCAAAAAGATTTTTTTTTTCATAAAATTTATGACTCAGATGACAGGCTCAATCATTTGTCTTATTATGAAGCTGCAATTCTATTTTGGACACATATTCACATTTTAACTAAACTCACATAACCACCATTGAAATCACTGATAGTGATTTGATTTTTAACATTTTCATGTTGGGAGGAGGGAAAGTGGTGAGACACTGGCAGGGTGTAGCAGGAAGAGTAGCAATTGCATTCCAAACCTCTTGGCATAAAAGGTATGTGGGTTTGAATTCAATGAACGTGTATAGTCAGGAGAATGTCACTTGCTGTTAAAAGTCCTTCTAGACATGTCAGGATTAAGAGAGATTTCAGTAGTCATCTACTGGAAAAGAAAATTGTATCTGAGCAAACGCAGTCAAGGGATTGGCAGAACAATCCTCTTCGCATCCTTAGACAATCAGAGTGCTTCCTGATTACCATGCAAGACAGATTGAAAAATGAACAACTGGATATTTTTTTGTAACCTTCACGAAAAATAATATGAGTTTTCTGAGGAAAAAATTGATTTTGATAAAAGCATTTTCCATCAGAAGCCATTCTAATGGCAATTTCCTGTTACAGCTCTACCTCTTAGTTTTACTGAGTGAGACATTATAACAAGCACTGGAGACAGTTAGTACCACTGTTCAGAAATTACTCAGGACCAACAGGTCTGAGGTTGTTCTGTTACATCCAGTGCCTCATAAGCACAGCTGTGGATGTCAGGTCCTGTACAACAGGACAACTGCAAGGCTCTGCTGAGAACCATTGCATGAGGTATTTCCCACTCAATAAATAATAAGGGTATGGTGAGGAAACATCTACTACAGGGCTAAGAAAGAGCTAAGAAATTAAGGTAAATGGTGCAAAGCTAAAAAAGCTGTGCAAAGTTGTTACTGCACAAGAACATAGCTATGTAGGTGATCAATCAGTATATTTATTCTGAATATTGGGGGCTTTCAGAAGACTGAGGTTTTGGAACAATCTTCCTGCAGGACCTTCCAGAAATATAATTTTGTTTAAGATCAGTACTGCAGATTTATGAACACAACTAGTTCATTACCATAGTAAGGGAATGAGCACTGGTCCAGGAGTTTCCTGGAAGCCCTTAAGTACATGTTTTCAGTGGAAGTATTATGGTCAGAAGCCAAATGGGTGAGAATCCAGCTATAAGTAAGGTCAAAAAATCATGTGATGTTGTTTCCCTGAATATATTACATTTTGGTCATCAAATTGTGAAGGAAGAATAATGTTAGTGGACAAAACATGAAAAATGACTAGCTAGTTTAGTGAAAGACAGGTTCACCACTCTTTGGGTGTGGACAAAGCAGCAGCAAATCATACTTTTAAAAGTCCATGCACATTAAGAAAGAAATTATTAATATTTATTAATAATTCTTAATAATAGCCATAGTACTTAAGGGCAAACAGAGGTCTCTAGTATAGTTGCAAAAACAGGGAGGAGAAAAACAGGTGCAAGCAGTAAAATATGCCAGAGGAGAGCTAAGCAGGAAAAACAGGCAGGAAGAGTGTCTGTTGAAATAAAATTCTGCAGAATAAGCTAAGCTAGCCTGAGTCCTGATCCCAAAAATAAGTTGTCAGGAGTAGATGACATCACCAAATTCTTTTAGTGAAATGAACAGAGAATGAAACACCAGGAATGAGAGAAGAAAGATGGGGAGGAAAGAGTCCACGCTGTAACTGTCTTCCCTTGGATCAAACCTTGACTGATTGACTGACTGACCTTAGTGAACTGGAGGACAGCCCTCAGTGTCAACTAAAACCACCTCAATTCCTGGCTATTTCACATTCATAGCTGGTTTAGGTTAAGCTTGTATCCGTATTTTGCATATGCAGTGATAATGATAGGTAATGATTAAGAAGTAGCCACTGGCAACACAATGTGAATAGTTAACAAGTATCAATCCAGAAAAGAGTCCTCTTGAAATTTGAAACTGGTTTTATTTGTCAGTCTTCTAAACATTTCCATCATAGTAAAATCCAATTCCCTAACTGATATGTATAGATCTTCCCATAGCAAGTTGTGACACAGTTAAAAAGCTTTTTTGCTTTTAACATTTGTGTGGGAATTTGTATCAAAAGCTTTACAAATCAGCTAATCTAATAGAATATATTTCCATTAAAGAGGTAGTTTCACTTTTAAAATCAGGGGAGATTAAATTGCCAAAGGTTAGACTTACATAAGTCATCAATTCAGTTTCTGGCAGTCTTTCCTGTTTTATCTTCCCATTAATATTTTTTTCTGAAGCTTTCTGAAACATTCAAATCTGTGTTGATGAAAGATAGTTGTAGCTGTGTTATAAAATAATTATTTCATTGGGAAATATAAAAACCACTCACCAAAGCTATTCTAAACCTGCTTTTATGAACCTATTTCTCCATTCTTGTACTTTGCTAACTCTGTTAAATTCAGAGTGATGTAATATGTATTTCTGACCCTACCAGTTTAATAATCCATTTTAGTATGGCATAGCTAACATTTTCTAAGAGAAGTTATTAACCAATATTTCAGGATGCATTTTGGACTGAAGAACTGTTTCTCAATAAAAATGGTAGGGAAAGTACTTGTATAGAATTTATAAAGAGGAACAATACAGCAAAATGGTTCTTGAACTATTTTGTGTGCTATATATTTGTAAACAAATTATGTAAATTAAAAAGACAATCTAGAGACTTGTCTTCTAGACATCTGCTAAAAACTGAATTTATTAAATTTACTTGAAAACAAGAAAATGCACAACAATATTCTCAGTTCTCATTGGGTTTTGGTGTTTTTTTTTAATTCTCATATGCCAGGAAATAAATGAGGTCACACTTAAACTAAGCTGCATGTGATGCAAGATTCTTATACTGAATTATGAGACAGCCATGACAGCAATAGTATTTTATTTTTATTTTATAGTATCACACCTATCAAAAATTATTATTTCTCTCCGCAGCCAGTTAAAGAAATGGTAGACTATACAAAAGAAATTAATTATAAAAGGTGGAGTAAAACATCAAGGATTACATATTCAGAAGTTTTTTTGCATGGAGGGAGGGAATAAAGGGATGAATTTTGAAGAACTAGAGGAAGGTCGTTATCACCAGGAGTCTCTGGCAAGTGTAGGAGAAAAAACTTTGCGGGTTGTGGGAAAGAGAAGAAGCAGAATGACTGAAGAAAGAGCAAGAGCAGAGAAATTAGAAAATTCCTGGCTGTTCAGTATATGTTATTCTCATTGTCAAATGTGTAGCTTTAGGATTTATGTAGTGCATACTTATTCTAAAGACAGAATGATTAATTTTCCAATGGGTTTCTCTATGATGTCCAAATAGCAATATCAAAGTGCTTCACAAAAATTATTTCATTTTCATAACTCTCTAGTGATATGAAGAGATGGTGTAAATCCCTATTTTATAGGTACTAGAAAGAGACAAAGAGGTCAAGTGCACTTATGGATTTCTAGAGTCCAAGCTGAGGGTGTAGAATCTGATTTTCCAGCATGCATTACAGAGCATTTTAAAGGTTGAAAGCATTTTTGTGCGAGATCTATGAAAGTTGAACACTTTTGCAGACCAGACCCCACAATCTCAGGTCAAGCCCAGAATATGATGAATGCACAGTTACTGATTACTCATGAAAGGATGCTTAAATTCATGCAGGAACTCTTTATCAAAGATATGAATAATTTTGCTGCATGATACTCAATCCCTTTAAAAATGGAGCCATGCCCTTTTTTCACCCTTTCCTCAACCAATCCTCCATCCCAATCTCATCTTCCCCAGCAAATAAAAAATAAAAAAAATACCTTCCTCTTTAACAATCTGATCCATCTTGCATGATGAACAGGCTTTCCATCCTGTGAAAAGTATCTTGAACACCCATAAATATGTATAAACTTCCATGATTCCAAATAACAATTTTTGGAGATTATCTTCAGTTGAAATGTGTGCCTTTTTGTGCAAGTTGGAAGAAAACAGGTCTGAGTGTTTTTAAAACCCCTGTGGAGTAAAAACTTCCATATTTCTCCCAACCCAAACCACACTTTGTGGAACAGGTCCCACCTTGTCAGAGAGCCACTACTCACACCAGCTATTGTATTTTGCTTATTTTGCATCTTTCGTTCCTTATCTTCCTGAGATTCTGTTTATATATGTCTAGCTTCTTTGATTTGTCTCATTACCATCATATCAGAAAAAACTTACAACTCAAGTAGTGTTTTTTAGAGTCTCTGCTATCTGGTTTTCATTACTTGTGTATGGTGCTTCTTTGCTGTCAGATTAACTCACTGGAATACCTGTTCAGCTCCCAGCTATTTGCAGGGCCATTCATACAGTAATTATATGGATAATTCCAAGAAAAACTGCCATAATTATAAGTAATTTATTAACTGATGTATCCCCCTCTGCCTTCCAACAGAAGGCAGAGTACTTGTACTGGGTGAAAGTATCTAGCACAGAGTTATGACTGGTAGCACTCGAAAAACATGGACTGACTTGAAAAATCAGAACATTTCTGTTCCTCTAATAGGATCCTTTTTAAAAATACTGGAATGATTTATTTTTGTTTTCACTAAAATTGACAAAAATGTCCTCAAACAAGTTCTTGGCTCTTAAAAAAATTACTTCAAATATTGCATTCACTCAGCCAGCCACTTCTCTTCACCAAACAGCATTTTCAAACAAGAACCTTCCCACACATGGAAAATAGTAAAGCACTGATATTTCCTTCCTCAAAACAAGGTGGGATGAAAGGGTCTTATCCATATGTTTGCAAATCCAGGTTATTTTTGAATGTGCACTTTCATAGCCCATACTTTTAGCAGTGTCTTTTTCTTGTCCATCATGCCAAACTGTGAAAGCTACTATTTTACTGAATACAACATCAAGCTGCTATCATGCATCTGCCCATTTGACAGCAGGGAAATCTATGTAGATTTGAAGGCTAAGCTGTTGTACTTGTACCATTAATGCTATAGGAACTCATATCTGAGGCCTGAGCCTATCATATCATATGTCACTGAATGGAAAAGAGAAGCACTGAACTCATGCAATAACATTGTTGGGTACAGCAATTCTGTGGGTAAAAAAATCCATCAGTGCGAGGAGCTTGCCAGTGTAGGTTGAACTCCTGAAACTACTGGAAACAGTTTTCAGAATTATGATGTGTGATAACATATATAAACCCGAGATTGGGCTTTAGTGTGGGAAAAAATTGAGGAAGTCTGTAACCGAAAAAAATTCCTGGGGATAAGCTGCATTTGTCAGTACAGTTAAAAGCAAGATTGCAGAATAACTTAATACATTACCTGGTAGAAACAGCTGGCTTTCAGGCAAGTCATGTTCTTTTACTGGCTCTGACATTACCTACACTTTACCTTGGATGACTTGTGCTCCATTCATTTAAGAAAAAAAACCACAACAAACCACCAAAAAAACAAAAACAAAACATACAAATAAAAAACCAAACAAACAAATAATGAAAAAAAGTCAGGGCAAAAACCCCCTAAGTTCTTTAATGTCTGCTAATTGACAATAATATCTAGGACTGAGGAATATCCTAATGTTTATTGATAAAACTCGTAACTATCTTCTTTTGCAGAAAGGGTTAAATTACAATGAGCTCATGTTCTTCATATTAGTCCTTACAGGCATGACATTTTTATAACACCATATAAGCACTTCCCCCTACCCCCCAAAGGTATCACATCCATATGTTTCTCTCAAAAGCTTTTCACTTTCTAAAAACATTTCTTGAAGTGGTTCTTCTAATAAAATACATTAAAAATTACTGAAGTCAGCTGAAATATTTTAAATGAATCTTCTTTCAAAGATAAGAAAGCCAAATAAGAAAAACAAATATTTTGACCTTCTGTTTGCCTTCAACCAGCCCAATGAAACATAATATAACAGTTAATAACAACTGACATGATTCAGGCTGTTTCCTCATTCCCTTTTCCTTCTTTGCCTTTGGCTAAAAGGAAAAAGTGACGATGTATAGAAAAGACAGTGAATAAAATGACTCTAAAATGGTTTAAGTTCTCATGATTTTGGCCTTTAATTTTTTAGTTTACAAACAAAAGGTTTCATTTTTTTAGTTACTGTTTCTGCTTGTGCAGACTGTATTCTGAGACAAATTATCTTCTGCCTTCTCTCACATTTATGGTAATAAAGATTTGCCGGACAAACATTACCCTCAATTATAGACATGCATAAATGGTAACTTCATTTGAAAACTGAGGTCACACAAACTGTAATCAGTGAATACTTTTGCAGTGTTGAATCTTTATCACTATATTAACTTAGACAAAGAAAACAACCCAGTTCTAAGGATGACAGGTGAACATGAAGCCTTAACTGTGCAAACAGTAGGTGAATTTCTCAGCTTGCTGATGGAACCAGAAAAAAACAAACCAAAAATAAACAACCAAAAAGAACCACCCAAAACCAGAAAAACAATAAACTGTATTAACAAAACAAAACAAAACAATCATCAGAAAATAAAAATCTGCAGTGCTTTGGTTGTCATATCCTTTTTTTAACAAGAAATTAAAATTTGAGGGTATGGAATCCTCACTGAATAAAGGCTGACAGTTCTGATGAGAAAGGGAAAACATGGTTGCATAGAAAGCATACAGCATAGAATTAGAACGTAACTTTTTTTCAGCTTCTCCTTTGATAAAACTCTTGGCTGAAGTTGCATTAAATTCACAGATAATTTTGATATTACTGAGGCTATTGCAGAGTTTTTAAAAGAAATTAAATCTAAAAAATATAAAATAAGCTGAAGAATCTCCAAATTTTCTCCACTATATACTTGCCTGATCACCCATCCCTATTGAAGACCTGATCCACATCCAAGAGGATGAACTCAAAGAAAGCTGTGGAGAGGTACATAAATAATACTTTGTGCATTTGGAAACACAGCTAACTTTTACTTGATGTATCCTGAAATAAATTTGCTATTCTTGTATATGGGACACTTCCCTTTTGAGAGCTCTATAATGAACAAACAAATTTTCTGGACTGCTATTTCTTGACCATTCCAAGGCCTGATGTAGTGTTCTGTTTCTGGAACTTCATTTATAACTTGCTAGTTATAAAGGAATGAGTGAAATCTGTAAATTGAATGTAAGAATATGAAGAAAATCAGGAAGAAAGATATTTTTTTATAATAACAAAAAATCAAATTGCACTAGAGAAGGCTGGCTGGACTATTAGGAGATAAGAATGAAAATATTACCAAAGCTGAAAGTGTCCTAATCATTTTTTACCACAAAGAAGAGAAGGGCAATGGCCTGACCCTTTTATTAGTCACACTATTTAGCGCAAGACGTTGAAAGCTTTTTACTTGGGGAATCTGATTATCTGTCCTGTTTTGTACTAGTTAACAGTGCAATCTGAAAGTCTGAACTCTCTTCCACTGCCATAGACATACCTGAACTCCACAAAATCCCAGAGAAACACAGAGAAGAAATGTCCTTGTGATTTTGTCTGTAAGACCATTACAGAGTGTTTCTGGAGTTTATGAACTCATCATGAGTTTCAAGGACAGTGTGCAGTGTACACACAACACTTCTTGTAGTTTCCCAAACTAAGAGACTTGAAGAAGAAATGTCTTTCACTTTTCATCTGTCATTAATTCAGAGTGGTTTTCTGTATAAATATTTAAATTTAATCCATATTACATGGAAATCCCTAGAATGAAAGGATCTGATTGATTTCAGGCCATTTTTTATATATAAAGTACTGCCTAATATGAAAGCAAGACTTCTTAAACTGAATTTGACTACTATGCATAAAGGAATATGAACCAAACTCTCTTTGCATTGCAGGAGAATGGAATGGTCAATAAACTGCTGATTCTGCAACAAAGACGAGTGGAATGAAATAACAATCAATTTAGCAGACAATCTGGAGATACCTTTAAATGAGGAAGGGATATAGTTAACATTTTTTTTCCTGAAGAAGGAGATAAGAACTAAGTGGTTATGTACTTTCAGGATTTATAAGATAAAGTGTTGGCTCTGACACAATTCATTTTAGGTTCAGCTTTTTTCTGTGATAAGTTTACAGTGGAATTATCTCCTTTGATAATATTCAAACTGCTCTGTCATTCTTTTTTGAATGCAACAGGAAGCTTAGTATGTGTATATGATTCCTAATTTGAATGCAATTTATAAAAGATATCCTTCAACTTTGACATGGGAACAAACAAATTAACTGGTTTTAAGGACTACGTTCTGATTTATAGTTCACCACTGAAGTGATCATTTTCTTTAGCAATATTACTCTAAATGGCACTAGACTTTTTTCTTAAGGGTCTTTAGGCCACTCCATTTGCTTAAGTGATATCTCAGATTGAAAAGAAAATAGTATAACAAGAAAACTAATGAAAAGAAGAAATAACTGTATATAAACTAAGCCACATGTAGTTTAAACATGTACAATCTTGAATTTTGCATTTCATTAGAGCTCCTGTTACAACACCTTTGTTTTCTTTATGCATCCTGTTTCTCACTCTACTTTTTATGTATTCAGCCCATTTAACATAAAACTCTCATTATTAATGGATTTGCTTAATGGTATTTCTAAAGTTCCTTAGTCATAGGTACTCCATCAGAGTATATAAGGATTTGATAGACCATCATTAGCATTGGCATAAAATATTGTGAAATATTTTACTGACAGGAAGGAAAACTGCATTGTCACCTTCATTCTGCTCAGTGTATCTGCAACTAATGGTGACAGACAAAAATAATTTGCTCTCTGTATCTCATTTGCTGTTCAATTCAAAAACATAAAATATAACAATTTCTACAGCCCTATATGATCAAGGAATAGATATATATTCCTTCTGATAATAAACTGCCCATTTGACAGGTCTCCATCCCATCCATGATGTTTACAGTAAAACACTAGTTATATTCAGCTCACACTAAACTGAGCTGTGCCAGTGCCTGTATATACTGCATTACTAATGCCATCAATAACACAACTAATGTTAGAAAGCAGTTAAATCCTCTTCAAAAATAGTACTCCTCTGTTGTGTGTTTATTTTATTTGATAAGGGATTTTGCTTAAAACAAAAACAAAAGCACAAACAACCCATATATCTGAAAGTGGACCACAGTTAGCTTGCTACAGGCTCTGCACTGTATCCACAGTTGAGTTATGAACAGAACAAAAAATTTATATTAGTATCACATATCAGGACAGCATAAACTTTTTCTGCATATATTTTTCAGTTGATACCTTTCTTTAAAAAAAATCCACATACAAAATTAGTCTGTATTAGTTTGCTGTTACATGGGAATAGTTATGAGCTTCCCTACAAAGCAGTGCATGTCCATATTATGAGTTATATGAAGAATATTATATAGTCTAATGTTAAATTGCAATGAACTGAGGCAGCTTATGGTCTAACTTTGAAAAACAGGGGATGAGAAATAGGAGTACAATGAAGGAGACAGTGAAGAGAGGCACAAAGAAATTACATGAGTCAATGGCATTCTGGTTTGTACCAGCAATCATGTGGCCAGTAGGACCAGGGAAGTGACTGTCCTCCTGTACTCGGCACTGGTGAGGCTGCACCTCGAGTACTGTGCCCAGTTTTGGGTCTCTCTCACTACAAGAAAGACACTGATATGCTGGAGCATGTCTGGAGAATGACCTGGTGAAGGGTCTGGAGAGTAAGTTATATGAGGAGCAACTGAGGGTGCTGGGGTTGTTCAGCCTGGAGAAAAAGAGGCTCAGGGAGGACCTTATCACTGTCTAGAACTACCTGAAAGGAGGTTGTAGTGAGGAGGGGGTCATCCTCTTTTCCCAAGTAACAAGAGAGAAGAAAAAAGGAACCTGCTTCATGTTGTGCCAGGAGAGGTTTAGACTGGATATTAGGAAACTTGTCTTCACTGAAAGAGTTGTCAAACATTGGAACAGGCTGCTCAGGAAAGTGTTTGAGTCACTATCCCTGGAGATATTAAAAGATGAGTGGATGTGGCACTTAGAGACATGGTTTAGTGGTGGATTTGTCAGTGCTGGGGTAATGGTTGGACCTGATGATTTTACAGGTCTTTTCCACATGAATGATTCTATCATTCTAAATTCTAAATGAGTCTTATCATCTTCAAACTTCTTTCTCTCTGTATCTTTACTTAGCAGTGTTCAATACTGTACTTATTAACTACTGTCTCTTAAGTCACATGGTCTGTGCCTTTTGGCTGTAATTGTTTAAGTGTCATGGTAATTGCTGTTGCTATTATTACAAATTCTCATTTCAAATATAAATAGGAAAAGCACTATATCATCTTTCTGGTTTGTGATTTCTGTATTGTCTGGGATATTGGAATTTTCAAGTTCCAATTTCAGCACCATCTACCTGTTGAATGGCTGGAGTACGGGAATGATGAGTCCTCTGGAGATCAGCAACCCCTTTGAGTCTACAAAAGACACTGCCTTGACCCCAACCAAAGTAAAAGCTTCAGTTTCCCACTCAGGGCAATTGTTTTTTTTAATTCAGTTTAGAATGTTTCATATTATTATTTTCACCTGGAATATGAATTCTAGGTTTCAGTCGGTTTTCAATAAAACCACAAATTTCTAGAGTTGCAGGGACGGGATGGAACAGGTACATCTATCTTTTTCCAGACACATTGAATTCTCATTTTTTCTGAGAAAACGTCTTTTAGCCTGGGACACTTGTGCCTTCAGAGATGAGTTAGTGGGTACAGTTCCTGGAAAACAGAAAGAATCTTAAAATCTGTTTCAGCTGGTAAGTCCCAACTGAGCACCATAAGCCAGAAAAACTTACTCTGAAAGAGAACTTTTAGGTATTGAATATAAAACTCTTAATCAGTTTAAGAAGAGGTTTACTTTACATCCAACCTTTCTGACCCATGTGGTAAATGGTCAGAATTGTACAATGTTATTTTAAACAAGAATTGATGAGGCTGCTTTAGAAAAACATAAGCTTATCTTGCACCTGGCTGAAGCCAGGCCTAACAACTGAATTATATCTCCAGTAGTAGCAAGGTGGGGCAACATGGTAAGAATACAGAGATGCTGCTTGGCATTGTAGGGAGAAAATTCATGCAACCAAAGCTCAGCTGGATTTGAAGCAGGGGACAATAAAAAAAGGAGCTTTTTCAAAAATCTTAATGGCAAAAGGCAGTGTAAAAGTAACATTGTCCTATTACAGGGTGCAGACAGTCACCTCATAAACAAGGACAGAGACAAGGCAGAGGTGTTCAATGCTTTCTTTGCATCTGTCTTCAAAATAGGTGATGGATCAAGGGTGTCTCATTGCCCTGAGCTGGAGGACATTGACTGAGAATGATCAGCTCCCAGTCAATCCTGAAATTGTGCAGGATCTGATGCTCCATCTGGATCCCTACAAAGTGCAGGGTCTGATGGGATTCATCCAAGAGATGCCATCACAAAGTCTTTCTTGAGTTTTTTTGAGCCATCTTGGAAATATGGAGAGGCCACAGATGGCTGGAAGATGGCAAATTTTGTCCCACTTTTCGAAAAGGGCAAGAAAGAGGACCTCAGAAACTACAGGGCTGTCAGTCTCACTTCAGTGCCCTTTAAAATCATGGGATTGATTATTCTAGGAGGGATTGAAAAACTGGAGGACAACACAGTCATCAGTCACAGCCAGCAGTTTCATGTGGGGAAAGTCCTACTTATCAAACTTGATTTCCTTCTGTGACAGGATAACCCATCTAGTTGATCTAGGGAAGCCAGTAGGTGTAATTTTTTTGACTTCAGCAAAGCTTTTGATACTGTCTCCCACAGTATCCTTATAGGCAAAATGTCCAGCACACAACTGAATAACTGCATTACAGATGAGTGAGCAACTGGCTCACATGTCAGGCACAAAAAGCTGTACTGAGTGGGGTTTACATCAGGCTGGTGATCTGTCACTAGTGGTGTTCTGCAGGGTTTCATCCTCGGCCCAGTTCTCTTTAACATCTTCATAAATGACTTGGACGCAGGACTTGAAGGAATACTAAGTAAGTTTGTCTATAACACTAAATTTGGAGGAGCTGTTCGCTCTCTCAAAACCAGAGAGGCCATGATAAATTAACAAGAAGGGCAATCACCAACCATATGAAGGGCAGGTGCCAGATTCTGCACATGGAACAGGGCAACACTGATTGTGCATATAGACTGAGGAATGAGAGGGTGGAGAGCAGCTCTGCAGAAAGGGACCTGGGGGTCCTGGTTAATGGGAAGCTGAATATGAGTCAGCAGTGCCCTGGAAGCCAGGAGGGCCAACTGTGTCCTGGGGGGCATCAGGAAAAGCACCATCAGCCGGGTGAGGGAGGTGATTGTCCTGCTCTACTCTGCACTTTGAGGCACATAGTGTGATTCTTGGGGTGTCCTTCACAGGTCAGGAATTGGACTCAATGATCCTAATGGGTTCCTTCCAACGCAGTATATTCTGTGATTCTATGAACTCAATTTTCTTCTCAAAGACAGTTTTTTCCTTTGTTTTCTTTTTAAAATATCGTTTACTCATTTTGCGAGAAAGCCTAGTCTAGAGCTCACATTCAAAAAAAACATTGCACTATTTTCAACTCCTCATCAAAATTAGTTACCATTTGCTTCTTCATTTTGCAGACAGTAATTACTTGTTGTCTTCTAAATTGTATATTTCCAAAAAACATTTAACACTCTGAAGATTAATTTTGCCCACCTAATAAGACGACTATTCGACAAAAATATGACTCCACTTTTTAAAAAAGTACTGAGTGGCATTTTTCTGGTATTAAAGTGGTTAAAGTCTCTTTCTTTCCCTTAATGTTGGAGTAAAGTTAATAAACAACAAGTGACATAGACTGTAGCTTCTAAAGCTAAACTTCTAAGTAATCCTAAAAGGAAGGAGGAAAATTGTTCTTGACAAGCTGAAATTACATTATAAAGCCTCCCATATTTTGAAGAGCCATGAGTCGTCCCAGGCATGAAGCTTATTTCAGTGTTTAACAAAACTTGTTTATAAAGAAAATATCTTCCCCAATATCAGTTTTCCGAAAGCATGTCCCTTAACCCCTGCTTTTTGTTTCTATTCATTGTTGGCATGGAGACGAAGAGGCACTCCACTAGATTGATCAATGCATGGTAACATCAACATAACATTTTCAGTCAAGTTCCCAGGAGTCTTCCTCCTGAATCTGTCATTTTGATTCAGATAACTAAATCAGGCTAAGCACTGCAATGATAACGGATGACTTGCCTCATTAGCTGTCTCCTGCTGCTTTACTCTGTCAGGAAGCACCACAGTGACTGTCTGGGTTCCTGAGAGAGAGAACTGGTTTCCCTTACAATATTTTGGTATATATATGTTTTTCTCATTTCTGTCCATTCTTTTGTATATAATCATGTACATAAAGAAACAAATGCAAGTACTGTTTAATAAATAGTTCATTAAGAGGAAATAGATTTGAAAAATTGTTTATCAAGGTCAAAAAATTTAATCATAAAAATAGACAATTTCACAGCATCCTGATAATATAGTTATATTCTTTTATATTCACTGTCTCAGATTTTCTGTTTCCTTTAAATTGGATCCTTTTTTGTTAAGGCACTTTGCTTATCTGAACATTCAATGAATCAATTACCTTAATTGCACTAACATGCAATAATTAAAATCATAAGAATCCTTCCTAGATGAGTAGTTTGAATTTTAAATATGCTGTTGAATAAATAAACTGCAGAAAATAAAACCTTTAAATGATAGGACAAACAGATTTACAGTTGTATCTATTAAATAAAGCACAGGTATACCCCAGGATGTACAAGTTCAGGTAAAAAATTAATCCAAGTGTTCATTAGCCAAGTTGTCAATGCACACATGAAGATAGTAGCAGCTGCATTTGTTTCTTTTCCACTGTGTTTATGGGCAGGTGTTTAACAAATCATGTTCTGCTGAACTGTACTATCACTACTCTGTTCTTCATATATATTTGCACCATATACTGACCATAAAGTAACCCAAATTAGTGAAATGTTAATCTGCCAAAATCACGGTCTCCAGTATATCTCCCCTTGAAAATAGACAACTTCCTTCAAATTTCAAAAGAAGATGTTTATTTTATTAACTGAGAAGTCTTGCCGCTGGTATTGAAATAATACCATTCTGTGATCACCAGCTAAGCATCTCAACCACCTTGAGCTAGCAAGTTGGTTATACAAGAAATGAGAGAATGGTGGCATTAGCTATTTAACTTCCTTCCCTAGCACTTCAGATTTTAAACTCAAAGAGGTTCATTAAAATATTTAAGCTGTGTTGGAGAAACCCAGTTTGTTTTCCACGTACCATCATGGGATGCTTGTACATTCTTGTCAAGGCACCTGGGTTAGATTCACTAGTCAGACTCAAAGGTTTCACTGTAGCATTTGGAGGACTCTGTCCTTGACTGCCAGAGCACTCATAAAGTTCTTATTTACCTGAGTAAGTAGGAGTCAAAAATTATTAAGAAAGTCCCAGCATTTCTCTTCCATTGCTGCTTAGTTCTTGATATCACCTGCCAGTTTGACACATATGTACTCAAGATCCAGTGGGATTCATATAGTGCGTAGTCTCTGGTTATCTCACTCACAAAGCTCAATAAAGCTTTTATGAAGTATACTTAACATTTAAGAGGGAGGGGAGAAATCTGTCAGTAAATTTTTTCCCCTCTGTATTATGTTGGTGTAACTCAAGAATTTCTTCTTCAAGAAGGACTTTTCCCTTCTTCAATGTCTCTACAAGCTACACATTAATCCTTTAATTATTTTGGAGCATATATAAAGAAGCTGTTCAGCCTGGTATCATTTCATATGGTACTCCTGGTTTTGGCCAAGGACAGGGTTAATTTTTGGCAGTAGCCATGATGGGGTGGAGCCTGGAGCCATGCAGGCATGGCCATGCCCATGACCTTAATGTTAGTCAAAACTATCTTGCATCATTACTGGCACAATGAAGTGAAATGGACTTTCAAGCTTCAGGGAGGAAAAGTTGTTCCTTTCCATTTGTGGGAAAACATGGTGGGGAGGGGGGGGTCTGAGCACCATTGTTTTTTCCTTGTCCTGGGTCTGGTGAGAAGTTTGCATGTAAATCACCCTATCTTTGTACATTTTTGTTATTAGCATTTTAGTATTGTTGCTTTTACTGTTTGTTGTTTTTTTTGTTACTTATTGCTGTTTTCAGTAAATTGCTCTTAACCCATGATATATGTCTTTTGTGCCTCCAACTTTCCTCTCTGGCCACCAGGGATAGAACAGGCTGCAGGGGGAGAGGAAACAAATGCGGGCATGGTTTCAGCAGGAGCACTAAATTGGGAAATACCAGTCCTAAACCATGATAGTGGCATAACAAATAGAATGTGTTACTACTAAGTTTAAATATCGGTCTAGCTTTCCATTATTAAGTGGCTCTAATTAAAATCAACACAGAAAGAAACCATGAGTCAAAGACCACTTATCATATTTGTTAGGGGAAGAGAAGAGAAGGAGACTTGAAAGAAGTTTTCTTCAATTGTTTACTAGATAAAACTGAATTATTTTAATTATTTAATTCATAAAATTCACATTTTAAAATACTTGAACATTTAAAAATTACCTCAGAATTAGTCTGGTAAGTTATTTATGGTTAGGGATGAAAGATGCTTGTTTGTAAATACTCTGGACTTTTAAATATCTTTGAGCGCTTTGCCATTTCCCCTTCAATTTACTCTGATATAGAGAAGTAGAATAGATAATTAATCCTCTTACCACTTTAGGATACAGGAAACATGGGGCAAAATTGTGTACAGGTCTATATGTAGGTTTTTATTCAGTATTTATTAGATTGTGAATACTGGTCATTACTGAATCCTACAATATAAAACATTATTAAAATTGTTTTAGCAGTAAAAAAAAAAAAAAGGTTAACTAAGTTTTTAAGATGCCAAAGCTATTACTCATTCTCAGCAATTTTTGTGAAGAGTCTTATGTTGTTTTCTTTAGTGTGCTAAAGGTTTTCCCTTTTCGTTTTTGTTTTTTAGTTTTGGGTTTTCTTGCAATATTTAATTTGAAGGCATGATTGCCAATTTAATCACTTTCATCCCTGAACAACCCAATACTAGGAGCAGACCTTGGGCGATAAAAAACAATTGCCTTGAAAAAACATGAATTCAGGGATCTTGGCTATATAAACCATGGCAGGACCAATTATCTCTATGTCATTCAGGTGAAGACATGCAAATCAAGTTGTGTTGTTTTTTTTTTCCTCTTTGTACCAGTCTTTCACATTTTTGAAGCCCATTTTTGTGTCTCCCTGTCCTTAGTTCCTTTGTTCAGACCACACTGTTCAGAGTTTTCTGTTCTGTTATCCTAGAACAAAGTTATTAGAGACCTCAGCTCATTCTCACTGCTCTCCTCTGGAGGCTCTTCAGGTGATCTTTTCTAGAGGTGTGATGTTCTAATCTACACTTGTTGGGGTACTGCCAGTGCTGCATAAAACACAGGACTCTGTCACATGTCAGGCAGACTTTATTCCTGCCACAAATCCTTTTGTCAGATTGACACATTTATTTACTCCTCTTTTATGATCAGACCTGACTTTCTCATTCTATACTTACACAGCCTTTATTTTTTTCCTTCTCAAATGCTTTGCATTTGTCCCCATTTTTCTGTGGTTTTTTTTCCCTTTTTGCTGTTGTTTCTTGTTTATTTGTTTGTTTTTCCAGGGCATTTGTCTTATTTGCCAAGAACACATGTAGCTAATCAAATCCCTTCAATTTTCATACTCACTATAAAGAAGAATATCTTGTGTTCCATGATATAGATTATTTAGGGAACATTGCATAGGAAAAGACTAAGTGTAGATCTCTGCTGAATTATGTTCAACACACCTTTACATGTTGCTAATGATTCTAACTTTTCTCTGCATAGTTCAACAAACACATTTGCATTCTCTATTCAAAACTAGGCCACAGTAAGGCCAAGATACAGAATGTTATTTCTTCTCCACATATCAATTGGTCCCTTTAGAAAAGAACTTTCATTGTTTAACATAATACTGTTTCAGACTGCTGCAGCAGAGGTAGATCAGAGCTAAGGGCTGTATAAATTTGTGTTCCACCAAGCTTGTGTCAATAAGTTGTTTTGCAATGAGTTTGAGTTTGCATGTTTACATGGATATGTCCTAAGACAGTTCCTTCTTCTAGGTTTTTCTGGTGTAATAAAACCCTGACTTCAGATTTCTGCCATGACATTTAATGGCCCATTTCTTCCCTTGCCTGGTGTTTGAAATCTGATGCTCCTTTGAAAGAGAACTATTAGAAAGGACACAGAAGTCATTTGCTGGACTGTGTGTGTGAGAGAGAAGTTACCAGCTTCTTCACTTTTGATAGACAGCAATATATCCTTTCCCAATCAAAGCACCCACATTTCATTGTCCCATCTGACCTACATTTTACCGTGCTGAAACATCTTCCTGACTGTCTATGACTTTATGATGGGTGTAAGCATACCGTGTTACCAGTTCCTAGCACTGCCAGTCCTAGAGCCTGGACACCCTGAAGCCGTGGAATTGATTTTTAAATTAATGAAGTTTGAAATAGTAAATTCTAAGCTTCCATACTTATTTTTGAACTTGAATATTGTTCTGGCTTTCCTTGTAAGTAGGAAAGATCAATGTGTACTCATTTTTAAAATGAAATCTGAGGTGTTCCTCTAATCTCTTTATTTCAGCAACCAGGGTTTTAAGGGGTACTCCCTCTATCATTAAACTAGACATATAACAGAAGCAAGTTCGTGTTTTCAGAGTGACTTTCTTTGTGGTTAGGGCAGTTTCCTAGCAGAGAAAACTACTTTTCATTAACTAAAAAAAAAATAATAAATATAATCCCTGAGCTGTCATCCTCCCACAACCGGATTTACCAGCATAGAGCAGAGGATTTCTTGCACAATTTTCTGAGCAGTTCTTGGAACTGATATTTTGCAATTGCTTTAACCTCTCTACAGAGTGACTTCTTAATGCATATTTCCCACACACATTCATATAAGATTATTATTCTCTTCTAGCTAAGGAAAGATTAAGATGATCACTGTCTTAAAGTATTTGATTCCTTCTTTTCAGCTGTAGTTCCTCCTACAGTAAATAATACTTAGTGAATTGAATAAAGTCCCATTATTCTTTGTCAAGATACCATAGTAAATTGAGCCACAGTCATTTTCTTGACTCAAAACACCTGTTACTTATATCCTTTTCAAACTGGGAAATACCTATAGTTAAAAAGAATGTATCTTTCAAATAGGAGGTGTTATAATTCTGGTGTCTCCTTCCAAATTGAACCAGAGTAAAAAATGAAGCTGCTTACTCTTTACACAGCCTTTTGGTATGCAGGGTTTATGAAACCTCTCAGCTTCTATGTATAACACATATTTAGAATAGAATAGAATAGAATAGAAATTTCAAATCCATAATACTGTTAAATTCAACAGCTCACAGTGTTTCATTTAAGGTGCTTTTCTTTAAAGAAAATCTCAGTATCTGTAAGCAGAATAGGCCTGCTAGTTTAAATATATCTACTGTTTCCAAAACTACTTAATATATCGCTGGATGTGATTATTTTGTATCCATGTCAAAATATGAATATCATGATGTGTACTTCAGAGTAGTCTACTGACTGCTGGCTTAAAAGTGCTGGCTCTATTTTGTCTTCCCAAATAATTGACTCTAAACTCCAAAATTATACTTTATGATAAATGGCTCATATTCCTGTAACTTGCACACTATTTTGATTCAGATATTTGTAGCATAGAAATGTGTGTGTATACACTGTAAACACAGAGTGCATTTCTGTATTCAGGTAAAATAAAAATTGTGGTCATAAATGTGTGTTTCCAAGTGTTTGTAGCCTGAAAACAGAATCAGAATCTTAGAATGATATTCTAAATCCAATTCTCTTTTTTCTGATGTCTTAAAATTCCCAAGGTTTGTGTCTGTTCTCAAAGAAACAATTAGAAATTCTGTGAGGAATCAGCTTATTGGGCTTGTTACCAAGGTCATGAATATATAGTCACTACTACAATCACTTTTGTAACTAATTCTTTCCCAATATGGGCACTGACCTAACTGATGGCAAAAGCCTGAAACTGCATAAAGAAAAAAAATCTGTCACTAGCATAGCAAGCTATTGAATTAAAATTCCTTTTCAGTTTGGATGGATTGGGAGATTTGCTGTTCTGGGCGAGGTCTGCAGTACAAATTTTCCTCTACACGTTTTGGTAATGTGCTTTAGACCGTTTTCCAAAGCTGAATGTTGAAAAGCATCAGCAACTGCAACACAGTTTGCAACATTTGCAAGACTCTGTAGGCTGTGAATAAGAATACTTTGCTTATTTCAGTTGCATACTTTACATTATTGTACATTAAAAGAGAATAATTTGGAGAATTCAAGAACCATGATAGTGGGTTTTCTGAAGGATAATTATTGTTTTAGCTCAAACAGCTCTTTAGAGTTATAGACAAGCTTAATTCAAAGTACAGTGGTGAAAGGAGAAAGGTGTGAAAGTCATAGAGGATAAAAATGAATACTTCGAATAATGTGACCTCTTAAACACTTACTATTAGAGTCTTCGTTTCAGTCTTCAACTCCTTTACATCTAGAAAAGTACATGAATTTCATTACATGACATGTAAAAATTATTTCAATGTTTTTATTCAGATAAACATCAAGAAAAATGTTTGACTTTTCTTCCTTTATTCAAAACTGTTTTGCCCAAGCTTGATACTAATTAAAACATCAAAATATCTTATGTGAATAACTAAAACACAGTTATTAAGAATATGGATGCCATATGTATGTTCTTGCACCCTCCCCCTGAATACTAGAATAATATTTCAAATTAAAGTGCACAAAAAAATTTACAGCTTAAGTTTTGTAGCAGTACTTATTAAATATATGGTGTATAGAAAATAAAAACGGAACACATGATTGGGGTAAAAATGCTTCCCAGTGCTTTTAAGTCCAGCATAAACAAGACCACATACATGTCGTACATTCTTCATCTCAGAGTGATTTCCCTACCCAGGGAAGTTATGGGCTGTTTTTCTGAAATTGTACCACATTAGGACTAAACTGAGACTGTTTACTCTTATTCCTTTAATTATTTTTTTATGGTTGACATCTACGTGGTCCTCTACTTGCTGCATCATGTATCAACTCTACCCCTTTATCACATGTGAATACAAAGCAGAACACAAGGCAATATAGTGCCTAGAAGTACCTGGTATGGTACTATGGGCTATGCTTGAAGCCACTCAATTGTTAATGGATAATTGAGTTATTTTTAAAAATTTAAATATAAATAATTTCTTTCCTACATCAGGAGTTATGCTGGACTTCATAGGAGGAAAACAGATTCTGGAAACAGTCATTAATAAATTAAGTTATTCCTAGGACTGAAGTGGGCCTAGAATGCAACCAACCACCATCATAAGCCAAGCTGGGAGAAATCCTTGCAGGTGTAAATGCGTGCATTTGTAGACATGTTGTTCCAGGAACATAGATTAACATAGCTTTGGTATTTTTTATTCTGTCTGTATTAATAATTTTGTTTGTATGTTTGTTTTCAGGAGAGGAACATTGATAATTGGAATAAAAAAGATAAAAGTGATGAAAGGGAACAGTGGGCAGGTTTAGAGTTATAAATTCACTAACACTGCAGATTTTCTTCAGTAGAAAGAGTCTGCTAACAAAGTATTAGTACTAACTAGATTATGAGGAAAATAATTTAAAATATATTCATTAAAAAGCCGTCTATTTCATAATCTATTGCCTCCTTCACCTTCTGTTCCTTAGAACATACTTAGTTGCTTCAAGCACAAGGGGTCTAGGACAACATAGCCTTTTCTTTTGGAAAGTGCAAGCACTCACTTAAGCATGTTGTGTTGAAAAATAAAAAATACACTGTGCCTAGTTTGCTATCTTTACAATCTCTAACAAGATGTGTGAACAGTTTTTTTAAGGGGAGAACATTAGACATAAATGAGTTTCTCTTCAGAGATTTGCAGGTATCTGTATTTTCCAGTAAAGTTAATCAATAAATCAAAAAAGCAGGAGATTAGTAAAGACCAAAAAGTATTAGCATTTGCATTTTGCTTTAAAATTATTTTGTAGTTTGCAAACCTATGGAAAACAAATTGCAGTGGCTGTAAAATTTCTAAGGATTCATGGGACTATACTAATGTTATACTATTTCCTTCTCAAAAGATCACGTTTTCAAAAAATTTTGGGGCTAGACACAAACAGCAGAACACCAGAAAATCTTATTTGTGGGTAACATGCATCAATATAGTCATCTATCTTATTTTGAGCTTCCAAACATATACTGTAATGATATGTATATTTTATATTTATATAAACAATAAAACATTTTTGAACCATTTTCTGCATTGGATCGGGGATATTTTGCTAGCCAAAGCTTGATTTAAAGCCTTGTCCCAGATGACATTTTGCAAGCAAAAGGATTTTGTCAAAATAATCTACCTAAGTTTGAAAACAGAAGGGTTTATATTCAGTAATCAAAGACATAAAAGTTTACTAGTCATTCTGAATTGTAGATATGCAAAAGTATAGAGGCCAAAATCCTTTATTTCACAGTTGGTTGTAATTAACTAAGACACTAATAAAATATTACAGTCTTTGTATAGGATGATGAATATTATTTTCATTGGTTTTGAGATATTACTATGACACCCAACTACAACACTATATTATTTTTGGAACACTGAAAAAAAAAAATCAGAAAGCCAACAATATTTCTTTTAATAGCCCCAGTGCTTTATAGCTTGGCACATAGAAGCTAAAATGGAGATAAGTATGTAATTCTTTAGTCTGTAGCTAATTAAGTTTCTTCTTGCTCATCATTAGTAATCTATTTTCTTGCAGCTCTCAGAACTTTTTATCCACTTGGATTCATACCATATGTAATTATTCTTGTCTTATACCCTGTTATAGAATGGACTATACTGTTTCACTCTTTAACTTCTTTATGTGTATATTGCCCTTCTTTCCTCTTGATAGGTATAAAATAAGTTTGTTCTTTTGTGTTTGACCTTATGTGTATGACTATTTTCCCATTTTAAAGCTTAAAAAGCAATGCGATTACACAGTTTTGTTTGCACAAACGTATTTTTACTCATTGTTTGAGAAAAGCTTGTGTGTCCTGGATGATATTATCTCTACCAGTAGTTACAGCAACATCAGTTTTGTAGGACAGACACGTGACAGCTTGTCACTTGTCTTAGTTCTGGTATCCCTTGGGGTATTTTGGATCATATCAGTGTTTATTTCAGGTGCTCATTCTGATCGTCTTTAGCAGGGTCATAAACAACTGAGTTACTCAGCTATCTTGCTCCTGTTTCAATTGCATTCTCTTGCAGACAAAGTTTTCTTTTGCTTAAATGCGTTGCCCTTTCTTTTTTAATGCTGTCTTCTTTCTTCTCTTGTATCATGCTGTATTTGTATACATTACTGACAAAATTGAACTGTTTCTATTCTCCTATATTTCTCCCTAATTATACTCTTGCACGAAACAAATTGGAAATGTACAAATAATGGATGGAAACTAGCTACATAAGCCCTCTGTGCTGAAAGATATTGTACTGTAAGGGTCTTTATTATTGCATGGTAATTGGATTCTAACATTCAAAATAAATGTTAGACATTAAAAGGATGTTATTTAACACAGTGAATAATTATGATTTCCATTTCTTTTCTATGGACATTTGTGAACAGATAATATTGCTCATGCATTGAACTTTTTTTTCTCTATTGCTCTCTGGAGCTTGTTCCGTGAAAACAAATTAATAGACTAGTGAGTCAAGTATAAAACCACATGATAATGCTCAAAGCTTGTTCAACAAACATGTAAGTAAAATAAGGCTATCCATTGCTTTTACTCAGCAAATACCAAGGCTTTAGATAGTACTTTCCTTCAAAAACTCCACTGTGTTCTAAAAATACAATCAGCCCTTGCGTAATGCTGCAAAATATTTTTGGTATGTATTGTTCCTATTTGGTAAAATAGAATATTTTTGCAGAAATGTCAATTATATTTGAAAGAAAATAATAGTCTGACATCTCCCAGAATGTTTATATTTTGTTAAATAGAGTAGTGCATGGTTTCTCTCATTAATGTCCTAGAAGTTCTCAGCAATTCAAAAGAGGTTACAAAGCAAGGATGAAAAGAATTACTAGCTGAAAAATGAAGTTACATAGATGTCATAAGCACTATCTGTTGCATTTGGTGAAAAACAGATATTGCAATCGACACCTGGAATCCTCTCCAGAAGTGCAATTTAAGTGCTCTGTAAGTTTATTTTTGTAAAACGTTTTAGGAGGTAGGAACTATTTTGTCGTCAAGCTAGACTTGAACTCCACACTTCATTTCTACCTAAGCTCCAGTGAGCATTGCATGGATTGCAACAATACTACCTATTCCAGAATCAACATTTCAAACCAAAAAAACCCTAAACCAAAACAAAAGCTCTAGCCTCCTGAAGATAATGATTTCAGATGTTGCTTACAAAAGAGCAACCTCCAAAAGAGCAGCTGAGTACTTGTAGTAAATCTTTTTAGCTAAATAAATTTTAAAATTTTAGCTTGTTTTCCTTATCTCATCTGTAAATTGCATCCTTGGTTATCTGATGAATACGTATAATGCATTCAGTCAAAATTTTTAAGAGCTGAAGTTACACTTTCCCAAGCTGCAGCATTCTGTTTTATGTAACAGAAATTATGAGAAGGGAAAGATATTAAGATTTCAAATCCTACCTTGAGTGAAGGGAGCACACTGATTTGACTAATTAATATCTTTATTGTTACTTTTGTCTTGTTCTTTCTTTTCATCTTTTAACCTTAGATAATATCAGTTATTGAAAACAGCAAAAGCCTTACACTTTATCATCTTCTGATTATAGAAGGCTATAGTCCATTGTGGCACCACATTAAATTTATTACATCTTTCAAAGTGACTTTGAAACCCTGATTTGTTTATCTACTTCACTAACTGTATGTATCAATATGCATAAAACCAACCATAATTTAAAAAAAGTAATCTGTAAATAACAGTTCAGAACCATTTTTAGTTTTATGCTAAAAAGTAAGCAAAATTGGTGACTAAAATTTCTGAAAAGAGCAAGAATTTAGTTCAACATTGCTAACAATTTAATCTAGTTCATACTAAGTACCACATTTGAACTTCTCTACTATTAACTTTAAATAAGAAAACAGAGTCCACTATAGCACTTTTCAAATAGAGACTTTGAATCTAGAAACCAAGTTGTCTCATTATCCTATTATACAAAAGAATTGCAAAATGGCACATGAAAATAAAAATTCTCTTTCTGTTTCTTACGTGAAGATTTGCTCCCAGCCTTTCTTTGAAAACACTTGCATATTACCATTAATCTAATGAAACAGGTTAATCTTTCAGATAGTCTCACAAGAGTCTCAAGAGAAGATGATAAGCATTTTTGACATATGATGGCTATTCTCTTTAAAATGCCAACAGATTGATGTCACATCATCTCACTATGGGAAGTTTTCATGAAATTTTGGTTGTTTTGTTTCACAGTGGTCCATCTCATGCTTCAGCATTGCTTTGTTCTAAATTTATCTCATCTAAATTCTCAAATAAAAAAGTTATTCTATGCTAAGCAATATTTTTCTAAAATTAAAAAATATTTTTAATGCAATACTTTTTTCTAAATTATCATCTTTTGAAATGTTCACATTTTGAAAATTTTAACTGCTTCAGAGAAGAAATTATCTACACAGCTCTCAATTTGTTCTTGAACATAAGTTTAAGCTAGAAACTCAAAATAGGAACAGTGGAAACTCTGCCTTGAGCACTTAAAAAACAATTGTTTGCTGTGGGGTTTGTTTTGTTTTGTTTTTTACAATTTGGCCACATTAATAACTTTGGTTCTATATAAATACTAGGAAAACAAATAGGTTTAGCTTCATTTTATGTTGGTTCAGTATATATTTCTTTTAGTGAAAAATTAACAGTGTCTGTTGATTTTATGGTAATTTTGAAAACCTCCTTCCTAGTCTTTTTCTTTGTTTTCATACTTAATATTCTTCAACCTACTCATAGTGTGATTTAGGAGTGCAGTGCTGACAGTATATGCATTTCTCAAGATACAGAGACTTTCATATGTATTAACAAAGATTTGTGAGTTTTTAATTGTTTATTTTGTATATTAAGCAGATGTTCTTGACTGCAAAAAGAAGCACTAAAGTTCTGAATTTTGAAGACACTGGAAATGGCAATTTTTGGACAAAAAAAAAAAGAAAAGAAAAGGTTGTTCAGATACACCCTTGGGCTTCACAATAATTTAACTTTTAAGGCATTTGTAGACTTGAAAGAAAATTGTCACCTCCTTGAAGCAATGGCAGTTATCACCTGGAAATGAGTATGTACAGTGTATTCATTGTTGTCTCCATTAGTTAGACTATAAAATTGAGCTAGTTATTTTGGAATATATGAGCATAAATTCTTCCCATGGATAATCTCATTAATTTGTCCAGCGTTCCATGGATCTGTCTGAGCGTGCTCTTCACTGAAATCCTGTACGTGTTACTGTCACTCCAGAGAGCTTTGTAGATTAAATCACAGACCTGGATACTGAAGGAATGACAGGATTTGTGGCTACAACAGATAACCTGCTAGATTAAGGTCTGAAATCTGAGAGGCATATGCAGTTCATTATATGTGGAACAGTTGAGAAATAATCACCATCAGCGAGAGAAAACAAAACAGTGCCTTGAAGCTACGCTGGAAAGATAGCAGCGCTGTTAATAATTAATTCTCCCTGTTGTGTCTGGCATCCTGCCTATGATAGCAAAAAATCCAATAGGATATTGCTATATCCCCCAGCTTGTACAAATCCACGAGGGGTGCACTACAGCTGATATGCTGTTGCCCAACAGTACAAAATTAAATCAAAAAGTACTGTCAGAGACACCCTCCCTCATCTCACAGAAAGCAATCGAATGTGGGAGATGGGCAAGTGTTGAAAGCCCTAGACTAAAGTTGGAAAAATCTATCTATTGCAGCAAGCCTGCTAGCGGTTGTTAAATCATTCCAGATAGAAACATAGCTATGCCTTGCCCTTGAACTTTCATCCTTTTCTGTTTTGGTTTTGTTTGTTTGTTTTTAATTTAAATCAAATTTAGCCCAAGCCCCTTTCAAATGGAGGGTCAGGCTGTATGACAGCCCTGCTAAAACAATCATATATCCAAAAGCAGAAAATTTTAATCTGTTTACATAGCTTGCATCCTTTGATCTATTTCTATAAAAGTTTACATAAAGTGTCATTTCAGTAGAAAGACTGCATAATGTACATGACATGGCCCCACTCTCCTTGAAGTAAAGTTCTTCATGATCTTTAATGTGTTTAGACCTACAATGGGTATCTTAGATAAATGCTGTTATCCAGATTTTCAGGGCCACATTAAAGAAGAAATCACAGAAATAATCAGTGGCAGAAAAAAATTTTCACAGAATCATAGAATTGCAGAATGGTTTGGGTCCAAATGAGCCTTAAAAGACCACCTATTCCAAACCCTCTGCCATGGGCAGGGACATTTTTTTACCAGACCATATTGCTCAAAGCTCCATCCAACCTGACCTTGAACAATTCCAGGAATGAGGCATCCAGAATTTCTCCAGGCAACTGCTCTAATGCCTCACCATGCTTATCATAAAAAATGTCTTCCTTATGACCTATCTAAATCTACCCTCTTTACATTTAAAATCATTGTCCCTTGTGCTGTCACTACAGGCCTTGGTAAAAAGCATCTCTCCAGAAGACAGACTTTTAAAAATCTTAAACCCATAGAATATGCATCAAAGACCCTCAAGCAATTTTTCTTTTAGTTTATACCCCTTTCAAATTCATAGCCCTTTCAAGTTTAGTTCAAATATTTAGTCTCCTAGAGGACTAATGCTCAATGTCTTGGGCTTAGTTAGATAGGGTGTTTTAAGTTACTGCCTAAAATTTTGTCCCTGAACGGAATATTATCAGAAATTGCTGGTATCAGAAATGTCACTTATTCTCTGTGTGTGGTTTAGTTTCAAATTGATTATGAATCTCCTTCTTCTAATCCTTAATCCATCATAGTTCAGTTGAAGGAATTAGTTCAGGGGTTTGTTATTATCCAAAAATCATCATTCCACTGTGTTGATTGTTCCGACATTTTTTATTTTCTCTTTAAATTCTGCAACTGTCTTCTTGTAGAAGCCTTCTTTGTCTGAGTGTACTTTCACAAAACAGAGATTATTAATTACTAGGTACTAATCAACTCTCTTATGTCTATGATCAATAGCCAGTGAATTCTCTTTCTTTCTGGGAAACAAATTTCTGCTTTCTGTTGCTTACACTCCGTTTCTTTCGCTATTTTCCTGAGAAGTTTCTCATCAGTATTACTTAAATAGGTTAATATTGAAGCATTACACTAATAGAAGGAAACCTATTAGTCAAACCTTGAAAACAATTGCTATATGAAACATAATACAAGTAAGTGATACATGACTCCGTAAGATGTTTTTGCCTTCTGAAATCTCTTTTATCACAGTAGTTTCAAATTAAAAGAGTAAAAATAATAAGCATGTACAGATCAATTTCAGATTGGAGGTTTTTTCATATTTCCACCTTTGAACAGGCACTTAGTGTATTTTATTTAGATTCATGAAAATATCCTAGTACCAGTCACTGCATGTTTGTGTTCACAATAGTGCTTGGAAAATCCTTACAAGTGTGTGCAATGCAAAAAGAAACCAGTTTAAAATAATTTAAGGAAAAAATACTGCATATTGTTCTGGCAGTCTTTGAGACCAACAGGTGCAATCAGTCCTATTCTATACAACTCTGTTAGGAGTACAAACTTCTAATATATAAAAATACAGATTTTTTTTTTTTCTGTAACTATTATAAAAGTCACAGTTATTTAGGGTGCTTTTCTTACTGTTCATGGAGATGATTCTTGCAACTGACTTCATGATAATTTTCTGAACCCAAATTTTGTCTGCAGATATTTTTCCCTTGAAAAAAATTCCTTACAAGGTCAGATTTACTCTCATGATCTTATTGTATTGCCTGGACTGAAATGTACATTGAACACTCAAAAGGTTGCCAAATACAGCACAGAGAGTGAATGAAAATGCTGTGCCTGTTCAGGTAGGTGCAAGTTGATACTGCAGCATGCTATGCTCTAGTTGTCTTTAGTAGTCATTGTCAAATGAAGGAAATCAAGGCACTCAAGTGTGACTTTCCTCTAAGCTGAGTGAGCACAAGCACAGTGTATAAACAGTGTATACCAGTTTCTGACCATGAATACAGAAATCTAAATGCTTAACATTTTTGGTTTAGAAAGAGGTACTGAAATTCAATTATTTTTCTTCAACTGCCTTCAAATTTGAGAGTTCTTAGTATCACTCAGCAGTGTTCAGAATCTTGCAGGCTTATCACCTAGTGTATAAGGTGAAAGTCCCAGCTGAAAATACTTGTTGATACTAAAGAGAAAGTCATCTGAATATGGAGCTTGGGCATGAGGTCAGTGGCATTTTGTCTGTTGGAATTAAGGGATACATCCTTCTACTTCTTGTGACAATAAACTCATATCTCATCAGTTAAGTTTCTGGTATTTCCAGAAGACTCGACAGATGACAGTTTCCAAAGTATCAGTGCTGCTTTATCTGGTTAATTTTTCAGGTTCAGCATACTGTTTAATAAGTACAGTATCATGCATGTTGTCTAGCTTTTAAAAGAATGAGTAAATTATTCAAAGTGGAGCACTCGGGCATATAAAAACATTTAGTGGCAGGTTTTGTTTTTTATGAAAGTAAAGATTATTTAATTGCCTTTGAAGAATTTTCAGTAGCTTTGGTTTATCAAGCCTTTTAGCTGTTGCTAAATAAAATAATAGCATTCTCGGACTGATATATTTTAAAAACAATTCCAGGATGTCTGCAATTATAGGCTTAGTTGACATCAGCTTTCACATATGTGTTCTCCAAATCTTGTTTTTTTAAACACAACTTTCTCTTCATTAATAACATCTCGTTTGACTCTTCTTGAAAATTTCTTCACAAAGCATTAATTGTCTTAAATCCATAAACCCTCTTAAAACTTGACACTTACCTTGTATTTAAAAAGTACATGACATTCTCATTTCCAAAGAAATTTTTGTCATTGTTGCTTGAGAATCGGCGTTTTTTTTAATGACAATACGATAATTATGTAGAAAAACACAATAAAAATTGCTTGTTTCAGCCTTAGTGAAAATATGTGAGTATTTAACACATGGTATCTGCAGTAATTTAAATTGCTCAGTATTTTGCAATCTGTATGGTATCATCACATATGCAAGGAACTACCCTGAAAAAATATTGCTAAATTCTGCAATGCACTATTTTGGGGGGTTTGGGTTTTTTTGTTTGTTTGTTTGTTGTTTTTTACTGGTCTCTTGTTTTGAAAAGTTTCTCCTGAAACAATTTTACATGAAGTACAGAATTAGGAAATCAAGTACTTTCTATTAGAGTTCTTTACTAAGCAGAAGTTTGGGGTATTTTTATTTTTTTCAATTTCCTCTTTTCATCCTCTTTTCAGCACTGTGTATATTATCTTTTTGTTTGTTTAATTAATTTTACTGTTGGGTTTTTTCCTATCATCCTGAATTCATATGTGTTTTGGGAAGAACAACATTTTTCAGTGTAAGAGAAATCTTACTCTTATAGGAGTGTTAAAATCATTAGACTGAAAATTGTCTGTGATCTCTAACTCTGCAATAGAAAATTACAGAGCCTTAAGATTCTCGCTCCATATGTTTTCATATGCTTATTTTGTGTTGAATTGTCAATTGTATCAGAATTTATCAAAAAGAGCCCAATGGATTATCAGAGTGGGAAGCTCTGTTTCCATCCACTCTTTTTTCCATAGGACTCAACTGGACATGTAAACCTGAAAATTGGTCTTTGACAAGCAAAAGTCTGGAAAACTTGACACAGTTGAGAAGTTCATCATAACCCTGCGGCTGTGAAAAGCATCACTCACTTTTTCCAGACATTCTCCTATAACCCAAACACAGTGGTCTGTATGTATGTAAGGTTTTTGAGGAGATGGAACACCTTTGACAGTGTTATTGTTCTTGGTCTACACTGACACTTATTGATGTTATATAATGATAAGAACCAAATATATTTGTATCTTCTCAAATTCACTTTCTTTAGGTTTATTTTGTGGATCCTCAATATGATCTATCAATTCAAGAAATGACAGGCATCAAGGGTTTGAGCTAAACTAGAGCCTACAGTTATATTTAGGGATTTAGGCACTCAGACTATCACAGAGAACATCTCTAGAACTCCTCAGACATCTATAGGCTGTCCTTGTGTGCAATACCAAGAGAATGCTAAGAATAAATTAACTTTATTATCAGTGGACGTAAGATTGGGGTCAGCTTTCTTCAAACTTTTTCCCACATTTCAGGGCCAACGCCCCTTAAATAAATGCAACTTTTTCCTCTTACAGCCTTGTAAAGTTAAAGACCACATGGCTACCCAGTTTCTGAACAAAGGTCTTTTGTGTCCCGACAAAATGCAAGTTGGGAAACCTCAAAAGAGTTGCTACCTGCCTGAGAAAACAAATTAGCATATTTACCCAAGTTTAGGTAGAGGCTGCGAAGTTCAGTTTCTCTTTGGTCGTACAGGTGATCAGACATCTAGGAAGATGACAGCAGAAGGGAGATGGACTTATTTCAGAATTGTATCCTGGAGACCCAGAATTAATCCAGTTCTGGGAAACTTGTATCTTCTTTCCTCAATAATTTCTTTAAGAATTTATTTCCCTAATGTTCTAAACTTTGCTGCCATAGCTAATGTATAAATACTGAAATTTTGTCTTTTGTAGATTTAATTTGCAGGCACAAGTCCAAATTTCTAGCAGCTGGAATCCTTAGGGTACCTTCTGTTGTGCACAAGCTTTTTTTCTGTATAATGTAACATGGACAGATAATAGCTATGGCCACTATACTTTTTGTCTGATGGTGAACTATTTCTCTCCCGTTGGAGTTGTTGTTGCCATTGTTGTTAAGTAACAGTCTGACTATTGACAAGGGAGTGAGTTTGACAGTCTCTTCTGAAAAATTGCAAGTGAATTGATAGGGTGGGTAGGAAGAAGCTAAAATTTATTTTAAATAACTATGAAAAATACAGAGAGCAGGTTAGAAGAATATTTTGAAGACGCCCTTGAACCGAATTCACAGACCTAACATCTTGCCCAGGTGGTGATACCTAAAATGTATCTTATATATTGACCAGGTATGGAGCAACCTCCCAAAATGCTCTCTCTCTAACTGAAGAAGCAACGTGAAGAGCAAGTGTCTTTGAGATTTGCAGGCAATGCTATATACAGAAGTTTTGACATCAAAGTTACTTCTCTGTGTTTGCCCATCATATATACAGTATAAAAGTAGGTTAGAACCTTTGCTGTCTTTGCAATGCCCAAGGGACTTGCGTATGTTCAGGCTTCTATAAAAATACCAAAGTATTTGCTTCTAGTTAACTGAGTAGAATTTGCACAACCTTAGAGCTAAATGCCAGTGCACTCATTTACTTTCATAACGAAAAGAAGAAAAAAAACCAAAACCAAAAAAACCCAACCCAAAACAAAACCAAAACAATGAAAACAACAGTGTATCACATAGGAAAGGTTATGCAAAGCCTGAAATTCAAAAAAAAATCTACTTCTTAATGCAGACCTTGTTTTACATATTTAGGTAAGGACCCTTTGACTCCTATTGAATCTTGTCTAACTCACAGTACCATGTTTTATTTGCATTGCAGCACATTTTCTTTTTTCCTCACATGTATTTTCTTGTTACAGTGCTTCCTATGTGGGTTCTAAGCCACAATAATAGACTTTTCTGCTCTGGTCTGACATGAAAATCAGAAGTTGTCAGAAGACTATAAAGCACACAGCCAAGAAAATTATCAGATGCTCAGTGTACAGAGTATGTCAAGAGTAACTCAAGCAAAAGTTGCCTTCTGTTTCCTGGCAGAATGCACTTTTGTCACTTTCTTGCATCAAGCCACTTTATTACAGCTATTAAGAAACATTGCATGAGATCCTGAAGTTGTAAAGAAAATGAAATGAAAAGAAATGGTGCTGCACAAGCCAGATGTACTTGTAGACACATTCCAAGTCCTAAATATCAATCTTCCAAATGGCAAAGGCCATTTATATGTGTATATGGCTCAAAGAAGAAAACAACAATACTGGTAATTCAGTGCTATGTACTCAGTTCATGTGAGGCAATGAAATAATTTTATGCTCTCTATTTTACTTCAGATACTAAAATTATCATCAGGGTATAGACACACATTGTTTGGCTGCCTGCTTCTGATTCTGGGACTATTGTAGATAGCATGTGCTCTGACAATGCAGTTCCAAGGACTGGGAAGAACATTTCAGGTTGAGATCAACACATATCAGTTGAAACACATCACCATCATTTGGCTTGTGTTTCCACTGAATTAGGATGCTTTGTAGTGCTTAGATTGTAACTGATTTCAGAGTTTTTATGGGGTTTATCGCAGATAATAGTAATAATTGCCTTTTGTCTAAGGCGCTGTTATGGTTTAACCCCAGTTACAACTTAGCCCCACACAGCAACTCGCCCACTTTCCCCTGATGAAATGGGGAAGAGAATCAGAATAGTCAAAGTGAGAAAACTCTGGATTTGAGATGAAGACCATTTAATAGGGAAAACAAAAGTAATGGATTTAAAAGAAAAACAAAATGAAGCAGGCCTCCATCACACCCAATAGTTACTTGGGGAGACAAAAGACCATTACCTTTTCCTTCTTCCTCCAGCTTTATATGCTGAGCATGACACCATATAGTATGGGATATCCCTTTGATCAGTTGAGATCAGATGTGTTCCCTCCCAACTTTTTGTGCTCCCCAGTCTCCTTGCTGGTGGGGTGGTGTGAGAAACAGAAAAGGCTTTGACATTATGGAAGTGCCGCTCAGCAGTAACAAATACACACCTGAAAGATCAACACAGTTTTCAGCACAATTCCAAAACTTAACCCCATACCAGCTACTCTGAAGAAAATGAACTCTATCTCAGCCAAAATCACCACAAGGGTTTCATTAGTTCTCTTCTACACCTGGGGCAGAAAAAAGAGTATAACCTTCTTATGTTTATTCCTCCAAAAGTGTCTTGAAGAGAGCATTGCATTAAAAGATTATCCATAAGTATGTAAAAAAAAAAAAAAAAAGGAAAAAAGATGCTGTCCTTCTGATAGATGATTGTGGATTTGTGCGTTGTTCATGTGCAGTTTACTTTGCCAACAGTTAATACTCAGATATTTGTTCTTTATAAGCAACTTGTCATCACTGTTCTGTAAGAGAGGGACGGGCACTGCATGGAGGGAAATTCTGTTTCCACTGACTTAGCAGAAATTTTTCTCATTTCTTGAACTAGATCCTAACTTCACCTATGTGTCTTGCACCTTAGATACGTTTTGCATTTTCATTGAAGAAACTGGCATAGACAAACATCTAGGCGTTTCATTCATCCCTGAATCTCCTTTCCAAATTGAAATCACAAATTCTCTTTGCTTTTACATGACACAGTTTAAATGAGAAAGCACTCAAGGAAGGGACCATATATATGTCATGTTGAGAAGGTCTGTGCTAAGCTGTTCCACTTCCAAAATCTCTTGATTTTCTAGGACATTGTCAAACTAAATATAAACTGTCCCAGAATAACAGTGTGAGGACAAGAATTGTGCATAGCAGTAGTCTTGCTGTGATTAATTTTGAAAAGCAGCACAGGGTAGAGGTCTGGTCCAGCACTGACTTGAGACCTACATTCTGATGTTTCTGTATATGTTCATTTTCCAGAAATCTTTTTCTGTGATCAAGCACATGCAATTCACCTTAATCTGTACGTTCCTTTAAGTCATCTGGCTCTTATCTTTCTTCTGCATTTTTCAGTACCAGAATCAATGCCTTTCTTTTGGTATTTCTGATTTCAGGAACGAGTACAAAATTATTCCTTCTCTGACATGTCTCAGTTACTGCATTATTTACAGAAATTTTTCTCTCCCATCACTTTTCTAAAGTCTTAGTTCATTTCAGAGCCCCTTTCATATCTTTTTTGGCAATGTACATGAGATGTTATCTGTATCCTGTAATTCTACTTTTGTTTCAAATAAAAATAGAATTTGGGCTTTTTTAGTACTTTTAGCCATAGAATATTAAGGCGGGGGGGGGGGGGGCAAATGGGGTTTTTTTTTTTTTTTTGTTTTTCTGTTTTNTTTTTTTTTTATGTCTTACTCACATATGATAAATTCCTCTGCATCTTCTGTGAGAATATAACTTCCATTGTGCAATTGCATGTATGTGCCACTACACAGATGATACAATTGTGTTGGACATCTGTTTCACGAACAACGTCTTGTGCTTGTCAGAATGCAATATTGTGGACATGTATAATATGTCCATAATAGCTTCAAACTAAAAATAAAATTCAGCAAGGAATGAACTGTCTTTAGTTTGTTAATCTTCTGCCTCTATGCCCTTGTGGATTAATCTTGAGCTGTGAGCTTGGATAAATATGCCTGGCAAGAAAATGCTCTTACTCTTTCTTACTTTCTTTTATTCTTTTATTTATTTATTTATTTTAAATTTTAAGCTCTTCAGACTCTNTAATATGTCCATAATAGCTTCAAACTAAAAATAAAATTCAGCAAGGAATGAACTGTCTTTAGTTTGTTAATCTTCTGCCTCTATGCCCTTGTGGATTAATCTTGAGCTGTGAGCTTGGATAAATATGCCTGGCAAGAAAATGCTCTTACTCACTCTTTCTTGCTTTCTTTTATTCTTTTATTTATTTATTTATTTTAAATTTTAAGCTCTTCAGACTCTGCTGCCTACAGTGCACAGCATAAAGTGAACATAATTATTTTCAATGAAGAACTCTCCAGTGAGATCTTCAAGTTCCACATGAAATTAGATTTACTGGTGGTTCTGTCAGTCATGCATTGTTACTATATAACTACGTTTAATTTACTCATGGTATGGAAGTCTGATTTGCAAAGTTAATTCAAAGGCAAGTTTTATTTAGCAAATTTACAGGGGAGTGGGGAGATATTTTGCTCATTTTAGGGATCGGGGCTGAGTCTTTACAAATAATGAATTGCATTTGCTCTTTATACACTTTGCTTTTATCTAAGTGTTGACTGTCATGAGTACTGTAAACTTTTAAGTGAATATTGTGTGGTACATATTCCATCATTAATATTCTTAAACACATTTTTCCACACATGCATGGCCACTTACAAGGAAGTTTTGCAAACAGCATCAGAGGTTCACAGAATCACACAAACCTACAAAGCCAGGATAAATACTTCTACTGTTCACGTACAGTCCCTGAGAGAAGCCTCCCTCACCCTAATATCCACCAGCTGGACACAGAGTACTTGAGTGTACTTGGAAATGTCTCCAGCTGGACAGAAAATTAAAAGGTAGTTAAAATGGATTGATCGTTAAGTTTGCCATCACTGAATGTGACGGGCATCTTCATTTGTCTTCAAGGAATGCAGTACTTATGGATGCTGGTAGATCATAAAGAATACATTTAAATTTAAATACACACATTTTCAGACCTGCTTTGGAAATTTCCTATGAAATGAGATATTGTTCCATGTACATTAACTTATCATGTTCACATGGGAAAGCAAAACTGATGATTACTTGGACAACAAAGAAGACAGTGTTTGGTGAAGCTTAAAAAAGGAAAGCAATGAGAAAAAGAAATTTGAAGATCATGTTTCTCTTCCTACCTTTTCTGAATAAATTAGAGCTCTTTGGCTTTTTCCAGAGCCAAAGATTAATGAATCGGTTATTCCATTAAGAAGGAAATCACAAGCCCTTTTAAGGAAAATGGGGGATATATCTAAAAATTTTCTTGAAGATAAATAAAGTAGGTTTTTTGGACCTAGAGGGATTTCTTTCTTTTATAATTTTCTGGTTTGTCCAGAATGTCTTTGCACATAATATGTTCCTTCAGTTTTCTTTCTTCAGTCTCACAATGCAGCTCTTACATTCAATAAATTTATACCAGTTTTGTATCAGATGGATGTCTCATCCTGAAATAGTAACAGTTTTTTAATTAAATCACAAAAATTTGTGAAAAGCAGATGAAAACATCATGTTATCAAACACCTGTTTAATATCCAAATTCAATTACTGAATAATTGCAGCATAATACTCACAAATGTACAGAGTTTGACAGAAAGCTTCTCTTCATTCTGCAGTGAAATGGAATAAGTGATATGTTTTTATCTATTTGTGGACATTTCACAAAGAGGAAAATGAGGTTGAATTCATGGAATAAGTTATTCACTGCTAATTATACACTGCTCTAGCATCAATGGAAAAATCAACCACAAATGTACTGCAATAACTTAGCAACGTGAATGGGAAGTGTAGCTATTCGTTGATGCACATGAATACAAGATGCTAAATTGTATGAAAATGGCCTCAGGATATTGTTTCAGATTCTGTATTGGTTTCTGTATGAATAACACTGCTGCAGTAGAAAACAAAAGAAAACAAACAACTCAGAATTTTTCTACTGGTAAAAAATATATTAGATAAAATCCAATATTCTTACGGATCAGGCACTCAGGTTAAATTATAAAAATTCACTTGGGCAGTTGCTTTCTTTTTTGCTCTATTATCCTGGATATTTGTTTTCGTGAGAAAAAAAAAAAAATTATTCTTCACATCACACTTCTCTTTTTGCTTTGATCCTTCGAGTGGGCCTAATCCCATGTTTGTAATATCCTAATCCTCTGCTATGGAAATTAATGTGGTGTCACACATATTCAGTATTATGTAGTTCCAGTGCCAGAAGGGACAGTGAGCCTTTAAAAGAGCAAGAAATTCTAAAAATAAAATAAATAATAATAATAATAAAAATACCCAAGCAGACAAATAAGCAGTCTTTTCAATAAATATGTAACGTGTGGCCAAAATTGCATAATGTTACTGAAAGCATAAATTGCTCCTCTGGGTTTGAAAGACCACACTTATTTCTCCTTTCTTGGGCTAATCATAAAGGCATATATTTTGATTTCAGAGCACTAAAAAGGCATAATCTTCTCAGTGAAAAACTATCAAGGGGTATNTCTCTTCATTCTGCAGTGAAATGGAATAAGTGATATGTTTTTATCTATTTGTGGACATTTCACAAAGAGGAAAATGAGGTTGAATTCATGGAATAAGTTATTCACTGCTAATTATACACTGCTCTAGCATCAATGGAAAAATCAACCACAAATGTACTGCAATAACTTAGCAACGTGAATGGGAAGTGTAGCTATTCGTTGATGCACATGAATACAAGATGCTAAATTGTATGAAAATGGCCTCAGGATATTGTTTCAGATTCTGTATTGGTTTCTGTATGAATAACACTGCTGCAGTAGAAAACAAAAGAAAACAAACAACTCAGAATTTTTCTACTGGTAAAAAATATATTAGATAAAATCCAATATTCTTACGGATCAGGCACTCAGGTTAAATTATAAAAATTCACTTGGGCAGTTGCTTTCTTTTTTGCTCTATTATCCTGGATATTTGTTTGCTTGGAAAAAAAAAAAAAAATTATTCTTCACATCACACTTCTCTTTTTGCTTTGATCCTTCGAGTGGGCCTAATCCCATGTTTGTAATATCCTAATCCTCTGCTATGGAAATTAATGTGGTGTCACACATATTCAGTATTATGTAGTTCCAGTGCCAGAAGGGACAGTGAGCCTTTAAAAGAGCAAGAAATTCTAAAAATAAAATAAATAATAATAATAATAAAAATACCCAAGCAGACAAATAAGCAATCTTTTCAATAAATATGTAACGTGTGGCCAAAATTGCATAATGTTACTGAAAGCATAAATTGCTCCTCTGGGTTTGAAAGACCACACTTATTTCTCCTTTCTTGGGCTAATCATAAAGGCATATATTTTGATTTCAGAGCACTAAAAAGGCATAATCTTCTCAGTGAAAAACTATCAAGGGGTATTTTTTTTTTTTTCCTAAAATAGTCACATGAATCTTTGGAAAGGTTTTAGAAACAAATCCTTCTAACATTTCCAACAGTTTCTTCCACTGGGACAACACATAAGAGGAGAGAGCAAAGGAAATGTCTCTTATCTTTTGGGAGGATGGGGTGAAGTTCTCAGGCAAACCCCTTAGTAGATTGAACATTTCCATAACTTGTGCAAATGTGAAGGGGTAGCCAGCTCTACCTTGTCAAAGTTCTCTTGCACTCTTCACAGGCTCATGGACTCCAGGTCAATATGTATTTCTGGGTAACTTCTGACAGGCTTGCTGTTAGGTCAGTAGTCCCAGTACTCCTCTTGAAAAGGACTTTCCACTGTGCATGTTTACATCTAGATGTTCAACACATTCTCATGAAACCCTCTTGTTTTCCTCAATGCTTTTCTTTGCCTTGTGAATAAAATATTCTTTTTTTCCTCTCAACCCTCTCTTAAATGCTGACACTAAGGGAAGAAAAGCAAAAAAGAGAAATAAAAAAAGAAAAAAATCCCCAAACTCTCAATCTTTTAATGCGCATTTCATTTGAGAAAAGTGTCCATAATTGTTTTGCTGATATTGTAAATCTGCAAAGAGATTGAAAGTAACTTTAAGATTCATTTTAATGGGGATGCTCAGGGGAACCGAACTGTAAAATCATTGTCTGTAAGTCCATTTAAGAACTTGTCCCTTCATTCCACATCTTTCTTTCCCAACAGCACTTAGAAATGTGTTTTTAATTATCTTGAACATCTGATTAATTTCTGCATTGCAAACTGTAGTCCTGATGGGAAGATACTTGTCAAGGCATAGCAAGAATAAAATACATCTTGTCTGAGAAGTATGGAATATGGGTAGTCCGGTTTTCAATTCTTTCATTACTGTTCTTAAGCTTAATTTTTTTTAAGCATTAATCTCAAAATATTGCTGGCAAACAGTTTATTTGGTAGTTCATTATACTGCCCAGCAGGCAGTGAAATCAGCAAGAGCATAGGCTTGTTGGGCTGCTCCATATGTTTATTTGCTAACGTGTACAGAAAACAGCCTCACACAAAGATCCTGAAAATGCTGAATCGAGCAAATATAGAGAAGCTGGAAAAGAGGGAGTGGAGGATGGGGACTGAAATGTGGATGGGAAATTTCTCACCTGACAGAGGAGAAAGACATCAGGGCCCTGAGTGTACCTAAAAGTGACACTGGACCAGTCTTACCTGAGTCCTCTTCAGGTATTCTTTCCTTGTGGCATAGTGATGTCATTCAAGCCTTGGCTGAAGTTTGGCTCCCAGTCTGTCCCACAACTCTAGGCTGACCTGCAAAACCCACAGATACCTGAAGTGACAATGTTCAAAGGCAAGTCAACCCTGCAGCCTCATCAAACTCGCCAGCAACCAGAGCAGCCCCTGCTTCCTGCACTGCTCAGTGGGACCAGGTGAAGGTACGGGGCTTTTTGGATGACAGGATGACCAGTGTGCTTCCTAAAACTCCTCATTCCCGTTTTGTTCTGTCTTGGGGATCAGTTTTATCCATACAACAGAGGCAAAAAGATGGTTGCTGACATCACTGCCAAAGTGGAGAAGCCATATGGGAAGATTTAAAATACCGTGTATACTGTGACTTTTTTGGTTTTATTCATTTTCAGCGGGCAGCTTCAGGGGTTTTCCCCTTGTTAAATCAAAGAAATAATACTTCATCTTACACAAACATGGAAGAGAATAGCTGAGCTAGAGTTTGTAGTCTCAGAAACCACATGAAAAGCCTCCAGGCAGCTCTTCTGCCAGACAAGATGATCAGTTAGAGTATGTTTCAGCCCCAACAGGTAGCCCTGGATTTCATTGCCTTACTGAATATCATAGACCATTGCAGCAGTACATTGGGCAACATGATGGACCTCTGCAGCTTTAGGTGTTCTCCCAAGCTACTTCAAATAAAGGAAACCTTGTTCAATGAAGTTTATTGTGGTAGAGCTTTTTAGTATGTTTGTTAGAAAAGAAGCCAGGTATACCTTGTGCTTAGAAGGGACTGATGGAGACTACAGTAGATCCACAATGATCCTGAGTTCCCATGAGGTTTCATTACTAATCTTGCACTGAGCCTAGAAAATTTTTGACTTCTAAGTACATGGGTTTTCTATGCTAGTGGCAAATAAAGGAAGAAAACATGGGTTTAGAGGCATATAAAAATCTATGGGAATTTATCTGTCCAGAGTACCAATCCCCAGAAAAACACACTAGCAATAGTGCAAAACAATCTAAAAAATCATTTAGCTAATAACAGAAACACTGAGATTGTATCTCCCCTGGATTTATCTCCGAAAGTCCTCCAGTGAAAAGGATATATTTGTGAGAAAATTTCAGTTGAAACCTTTCTTTTATTGAAGAACATAACTTAGACAGTTAGTCCTTCATACTGAGAAATTTCTAGTGCTTTGGTATGCTAGCAGTGCAGTGCTAAAATATTTTCCTAACTGATAATCATCCTGTAAAATGGAACTCATTGCCTGTGATCCTACTGTAATGGCTCTGATTGTTCGAGTAAAATATATCTGCACTTACAGAAATTCAGGAATCTCAAAAAATGTAGGACATTAGAAAAGATTAAAGACAACTTCTAACACCTTTAAACTGGCATATTTCTTGGCATAACTCAAGGAATGCTTTGGTATACCAGGTGCATGAAGACATAGGTTGATATGTCTGGTAGGTTTTATTCTCTCTAAAATACTTTAAAAAAAAAATTAATAATTTCCAAGACAGCTGCTCAGTACCAGACAGAGGTTTTGAAGAGTTTTCTGCATCTGTAAGAGATTAAGATATTATAGCCAGCTAAGAGATATTACAGCAAATTACACTATTTTATTCCTTAGGTGAGTCCATTGTCTTCAGATGATTTTTTTAAGTAGAGTAATATTAAGGCTGAAAATGAGAAGTTTCTTTTTCACTCCCCCATCTGCTAGATGTCAGCCCAACCTTTGGATATGCCACAAATTTAAATAAGCCACATTACTTGAATTCCCCAATCAAACTTTTTTAAGTGGCTTTCTTTGTGAATTGGCCGCTACCAATAAGTTCCAAATGGCAAAACCCTGAAAATAAATGCTACATATTAAGACAAGTCCCCATTCATCTAAATTGCAGAGGACAGGCTGCTTTTCATACAGGGCAGAACAAATGAAATCAAATACATTATTTCACAAAGTAATTTAAGCAAAATAAATAATTCAGTGTTACTAGATTATTGCAGAATAGATCCTACAGACTTCTGTGAAGTCAGTTCTGGCACTTAGTTTAATTCGTGGAGGTCAGGAAGACAAGTCTATCTACTTGGATAGTACATCATTCTTGCATACTACAGAAGAGTCTTTGAAGAAATGGGTGCTGAGCACAAAGGTTTAATACTCCTATGTTCTTTCAAATACAGCCCAGTGTCAGTTTGACTATTTGAATGTGCCTATGTGTGTGATTGTTCTGTCTAACAATGTATGAAAGTATGTAAGACAAAATTAGATTAGAAGAAACAGTCTGTAACTTTCATGCTACTCTATACCCTGAGCAACCTGTTCCAGCTGTGTGGCATCCCTGCCCATGACAAAAGGGTTGGAACTAGATGATCTCCAATGCCAGGGTGTTCAACAAGGCCAAGTGTCAAGTCCTGCACTTTGATCACAACAACCCCATGGAGCGCTACAGGCTGCGGACAGAGTGGCTGGAGAGCAGCCAGGAAGGGAGGGACCTGGGGGTTCTGATTGACAGGAAGCTGAACATGAGCCAGCAGTGTGCCCAGGTAGCCAAGAAGGCCAGTGGTATCCTGGCCTGTATCAGGAATAGTGTGGCCAGCAGGACCAGGGAAGTCATTCTTCCCCTCTACTTGGCACTGGTGAGGCCACACCTTGAGTGCTGTGTCCAGTTCTGTGCTCCTCAATTTAGGAAGGATATTGAGGTGTTAAAGATTGTCCAAAGAAGGGCAATGAGGCTGGTGAAGGGACTGGAGCACAAGTCCTTTGAGGAGCGGCTGAGGGAGCTGGATTTGTTCAGCCTGGAGAAAAGGAGACTCAGGGGAGACCTTATCACTCTCTACAATTATCTGAAAGGAGATTGTAGCCAGGTGGGGGTCAGTCTCTTCTCCCAGGAAACCAGCAGTAGGACAAGAGTGCATGGTCTTAAGCTGCGCCAAGGGAGGTTTAGGTTGGACATTACGAAGAAGTTCTATACAGAAAGAGTGATTGGACATTGGAATGGACTGCCCAGGGAGGTGGCAGAATCACTGTTCCTGGAGGTGTTTAAGAAGAGACTGGATGTGACACTCCATGCCATGGTCTAGTAGGTGGTGTTGAGCAAAAGGTTGGACTCAATGATCTTAGAGGTCTTTTCCAACCTTATTGATTCTGTGATTCTGTGATCTTTAAGTTCCCCTCCAACCCAAACCATTTGGTGGTAGTGTATATTTGCCCATCCAAGCAAGATAGCAGTAAAGTTTTCTACCAAATTTGCTGTAAACAAAAAAGTGTAAACTTTATATCCATAATTTACTTTACATCGAAGTTGCAAAAGATGTTTACCCCTTGGGAAGAAATGACATTCCATGTCAGCTCTGTCCTGCCTCAGTGTGGGATATCTTCTAAAAAAATTACAATGCAATGTAATACCAAAATTATGCATTTTAGTATATAACTTCTCTCTTACAGGATAAGCAAAAACAGGACTGATAGAAGATACTGCTTCAGCAATGTACCAATCTCAGCAGCAGGAAAGATGCTCAGAGGAAAGAATAATTTTCAACGTCATAAGTAGTGTTATAAAACTAAGCTGAATTCTTCAAAGATATTGCAGTAAAGAGATGGAGTTGTTTCATTCAGTCAGAATAACCCTAAGCAGTTGTTATTTAGATTCATAGCTAGTTTTATTGGACAGATAGACAATTCTTTATGCTCTTTTTCCATATAGTTATTTGTTTCAGTTGTGCGATTGGTGATTATTAATCAATCAGAATGCAAGTACACCCAAGACAGAATAAGGACAGAAATGTCAAAATGACAGACCTCTGAGCCTTTTTTGAACATTTGACTCTGTTTATATCTCATTACAAATAAATAAAAAATAAAAAAAAATTAAAATGCATCTATGCCATGGGTTAGGAATACTTTTTGTCTTTTGTAATATTTAAAGTTATCAGTGCATAAAAAAATTCACTAATAATGCAGAGTGCTTTATTGATACTCAGTATTCTTAATAACCTAATAAACAATACTGTCCCATGTTTTTAAAGAAAGTTTGCCTGCTTTATCATGGACATTGGATTTAAGAGCCTTAAAAAGAGGCTGTTTCAAATTACTCTTTCTGAGAATTGATCCTCTTTTGCATGCCCTAGATTTACTAGTCATATTAAGAAAAACTTGACCCTGGGTCTTTAAATGTTTTCAGAATAAGTGTTGCTGATTCCATTTTCTTTGTTTATTAATCCTAGCTATGATTATTAGCCCCATATAAGATAAGCATTTTCAGATTATGATTTTAATAATAGTAATTCTGGGTGAGGCTTTAGCTAAATTGTCCGACTGAAATCAAGGTTATGATCCTTTCATAGCTGAGGTTAATACTGTAAATATCAGTTATGACCCTTGCTGAAGGACTGCTTCAGTAATTCAATGGAGTGAAATGACCTCAGTCTCTGGAAATGAAGATCCTCTAAAGGTTCTGCAAGAAACCATATACAGCAATAATCGAAAGTCAGTGCCACAGAAGGGAATAATGTTATCTTCAGTCTTATTTAATTTTGGTAATATAAAGATTCCTTCCTCTCTGAAAATTCAGATTAAAGGGAGAAATAAATTTTGTAATTTACACCTCTGACATTAACCTGAAAAGCAGCACTGCAGACACCTGCTTCAGAATTGTCATTGTTTCCATGGTGCTACTTTCCATCACCTATTTTTAATAGTTTACACAACAAGATCAAGGGTGTCCCAGCTGTTACTGCCACTGTTGCTAAGCAACCTTTAAATCAGAGTTCAAGAAGACAAAGAATCATGCTTGAAAAATTTCTCAAGTGTCTGCTTTCCCCCTTCTTCTTCTGTCTACACTATTTTTCAGATGCCATGTTATCTGTTCCTTTTTTTCCCCCCTTTCAAATTCTGTGTGAATCAATTGTAGTCTCCAAAAAGAATAAGCCACCTTCTAGCTATAACAGCCACTGCTTTATTTCAGAGAAGAAGCTAGGGCATTAAATAAAGGGCTCAAAACATTATTTTTTTTTTCCAATTAAATCCAAATATTTTTAGAGCTCTGCAACCTGCTGCTGTTGTTGTGCAACATCTGTACATGACTGCATCATGGACTGACACAACGATCCATGGAGAGAGATTCAAGGCTTGCAGGGAATTTCAATGCCCCCCCTGTGCCTTCTGGAATCTTAATGCTGTCACCTGTAAAAGGCTCAGAGGTTGAAAAACACAGCTAAGAGGGAAGAGTTAGCATGGGTGAATCTGGAAAACTCTGGGGCTGGATCTCTGTCCTGGAATGTCATTATTTTTCGAATTTTGTTGCTCAGCCATTAGCATCCCTCCACCAGCACTACTAATTTTATGATAAACAGAAGCATGTCTTTTTAGTTAGATACATTAGCTGTGCTAATGCTGGAAGTAAAGCCATGCTGTAGCATGTAAAGATCAAGGAAAATGTTGAAGTTAAGCGATTCTGCATTTCATTTAAAGTCTTTGTTTGGCTCAATAGCCTTCTTTTATTTAGCCCATCCAAACTTTCATGTATCCAGGTGAGTTTTTTCTGTTGTTTCCTAGATCCTCCCTTTTCTGCTCTTGCAATTCTAAATGCTTCATCCCATATTAAACCTGCTTGAACCCGTACCCTTCTTTGTACCTCTCATTGCAATCCATCAGGATAATGTTTCTTCTTTCTTACCTTCTTCTCTTGCAAATTTATTCTACAGGACTCTTTTCTTAATTGACAAAACACCCTTTTAATAAATTCTCTTTCAAATTCTGCAGATAAGTAACAATTCCTGCCACTGCTCATCATCTGTTCACACTTCCAAAGACACCATTCTCACAAATTATGCTGTTTCTGGGTTTTTAATCTTCACACTAGTCCATAGTTTTCCAAACAGGTAAACAATTCACTAATCTTCTACTAAGTATTTCAAATATCTCTTTTCAACCATTTATTGAAATGCTTTCTGCTGTTTTCAGTTTGAAAAAAAAAATCCATGCAAATTCGTTGTTCCTAAAAGTTTGTTGGTCACAGAAACAGAATTGTGGCTACTTCACCACCTTCCCTGCCACACTGCTGTCTCAAAAACAATGTTCATCTTCAGAAATTCCCTAGAAGGTCCAATAGCTTGTTCTCTGTGTCCCTTCAGCGCTCAGCTTTACTGTTTGACTCCTTTATACAGATTTCTCAGCAAGACTGCCAGTTGTGATGGCACTTCCTTATTTATTTACTTGTTTATTTGCTTGCTTATTGTCAGGAAACAGGAACAGGACTTGCTGTCAGTCCCGGAACAGGACTGACATCATCAGATTCATTTAAGAGAGGTTGCTGATTTGCTGGGTGATGCAACCTTTGGTCCCTGTCCTCCTGGTCTGATGCTGAATCTACCACTGGGAAATAAATTACTCAATCTGTGAAACCATTTGACCTTCATTTTAATTTCATTTATGTTGGTGTAAATTAGGAGGAACCTTATCACAGTCACAGAATGACCAGCAATGTAAAATTGATGTAAGTAGAAGAGTTGATGTTTAGAGCTTTTATCCAAAAAGTGACTCCACTGACAGTTTTAATGTGGCCTCTAAAGTCAGCATCACTACTCTGAGTAAATGAATAGATCATGTTTCAGATTTATTTCATTGATTTCTGTGCATCCTGACAAGGAAAGATAGTCTCTTAAAACTCCTAGATAGAAACTTACAGATGATAGTAAATGTGTCCTCGTTAATGATTTTTATGGTTTTGTCTGGATCCTAAACTCTAGATTTTGCTACCCCAAAATTCTGAAGGAATATACTCCATATAAATGAATGTTGTTACAATAATATTTCCTGTATGAAGCCCGAAGCTGTGAATAGGAAATTTTCTGGCAGACTCATTTCGAAGTTGAGAAATCTGCTTTTTTGAAAAAGAGATATGGGAGCTGCAGCTCATTATTATTCTGCAAGGTGTTTTTAGCACCTTTGCAGTTAAAGAGCTTTTTCAGAGTATCTGTATTTACAGAATCTTGTCTACAACCATTAAATGAACCACCTTACTTACGAACAGTGGCAGAATACAGGTCCAGGTCTGTGGCCCTGGCATTTTACTTAAGGGCTGAAGGCAGAAGTCCAGCCCTCAGATTGTACACCAGACCTTGTGACTGAGGAGAAAAGGTTAAAAGTGTGATTAAGATACATTTGCTGGAAGAGTCTGTGCCTCATCTTACCTGCCAGAGGTGAGCACAGTTTTACAGCATGCACTGGATGTTATCATCCAAAGCCAGTGCTGAGGTTCCAGCAGCTACCACCCCTACGAGAGCAGAAGCCTCTCCGACAGCAGCACAGTGCAACGGGCACAGAATTTCTCCTGAATGGCTTCCAAAGACCTGTTAACATGATAGTCTCAATAGCCAGTTGCATAGTAGTAGTTCCTCAGGATTCGTATTATTGATCAGATCCTCTCTGGACTATGCAAGCACACAATGAGAGGAGGGTTGTTTTGTTTTTTTTTTTTCCCTGAATAGCTGTGTAGGTTCTTGCAACACACATTTGTATGAGCATCTCTCATTCTGAGTTAACAGTCCCTCATACTAACAAGAGGTCACTGGGAATATTGCTGCAAATACATGTGCTTTGCTTTCCTGCCTCCTCCTCCGCATCCTGTGTAAATTAGGATCCAAATAATGTAATGAGAGATTAAATTTACAGCGCAGCACAAGATAAACAAATGAATTGAGGGTGATTTAATCAAACACCACACCATTTTACATGCTCAAAACAGTTCAGCACAGCTATCACTCCTGGCATTTCAATTTCTGTCACTGTGTAAGATTAAATCAATATTAACAGCACTGGTATAATACAAATGATAACAACTTAAAACTCATATTTTCCTGCCACAATTAAAATTTGCTCTCATGATTTTGGTTGCAGAGGTTCTTCCTACCATATGTTACTTGCACTATGTGATGGACATAATACTCTTCAATTCCCTTTTTGTGGATATGTCAACAAAAAGAAAATAAGCATATTAGAATACAGGTGTATCTCAAAGGTGCTTCAGAGGTCAGGACAAAGAATCTGAAGACTTCAGTCCCCTGATGAGTCAAATATTAATATTAATAACTCTGCAATTTCATTGATGGATTTCAATGTTTTTTATTTAGACAGACTTCTGTTATGAAACCATCACAGGGTAATTTATAAGCATTTGTTTAACTTCCTTCATGAATTAAAAACTATCACTTTAAAGAACTCTGTGAAAGAGATTTTTACAGCTAGACAGGTCTTCAATACAAATAGGAGAATCAAAGAATTTTAAGAGTAGCCCCAAAGCAAATAAAGGATAGCTAGCACAAATAAACAGAGAAATGTTAAAACAATAAACACAGGAGAAACAATTACTTGCTCTTTTCAAAGATGTCATATTGCATTCTTTATTCTAATTCTGGAAAATAAGACACTGATGACCAGAAACAATTGATTTTCCTCCACAGCTGTTTTCTAATTGCATCTGAATACTGAAAATTCTATTGTCGTCACTCAGCTATACAAGGAATCTCTTCAGTGGGTTTTCTTATTATAGTAAGTGCCCTGTTGTCCTGCTTCCCACACATGTATCCAAAGTCTGTGGTGCTTTCATTGCAAACCCTGTCTTTTAGGTATGCTGAAAGAGTCAGACATTTTACATTGCAATGAGACTGGAATGAAAGGCACGAGTTGTTAGAACAGATGCACTTGTAGAACTTTTTCTTTCCTTCACTGTTTTGTTTAGTACTCCTAAACTGTAGGTGTCATATATTCACTAACTTCTCAGAAACTCAATTTCCCATATGCCTATGCAGACACATTCATGTGCCTATTTAGAGAGAGATAAATGCACATGTGCGTCAATACCTATATACGCTGTAAGGTCAAGGATTCACAAATCACATTAAGAAGGTCTGAGGGAATCTGATCACTTGGTGTTCTGAATACTTTTTAAGGAAAACATGCAAAAAATTGACAGGAAGAGCCACGCCTGAAGTTCAGAAAAGGAACTTCAGAGCCACTATAGACTTCTTCAGGTATTTTATAGAGTTACAAAACAAGGGTAGCATGGAGGGCTGTTTGGTTCTGCATTTTTCTTCCAAGACTCTCTTTAATTCCGTTGATTCAGCAACTATTTTGTGCTCAGAGATCTTTTGCCCTTTTACTCAAGTAGAGAGTAATCCCATATCTCTGCAGTCTCATACATACTGTATCTTATATATGCCAATCCTGGTATCCAAACACTAAAATTATAGTTATATTCCTCTATTTCCACATCCATTAAATTATATAGAAACATCTGATGAATTAGATATAAAGACTCAGGTTTCATTTTATAATCAATTATACCCAAAATCTTAAAGAAGCTTCCAGCAGATTCTCAAAAGCTCTGTCTGCACTGAGTGGATTTCCTACAGTTCAGGAATGCATTGGGTGAGGGTTGAGTCACACAGTTATAAAGCTCAGGGTGCAGTGCTGAAGTGAGACGAGAAAGAACCTGCCAAAGAAAAGCGTTAGAATTATTAGAGCCTTATTCTATTAATTCTCCTTAAAAAAAGGGAAAGAGTATATTTTATGCCAGATAATGAGCAATTTTATTGCTCATGACCACAACAGTAAGTGCTAAGTGTTTTGTGACATTTTAGATATAAATACAATTATTTTACTGTTAGTTGTCACATAACAGAGAAAAGGCTAAGCAGATCTGTACCTGTTTTCCTCTACTTACATAAAGAAGTAAAACTGTTTTCACAAATGTTATGTTGTGCTAGCTGCTAGAGTTTTTTTAATACTAGGTGATGAATATGGTTAACAAAGTTGAAGAAACTTCCTGTTTCTCTTGGTTCTACGTAGGTCTAAAACTGAATTTTTAGTATTGTGTTCAACCTTCTACAAAATACTGAGTTTAATAGACTCTTAATTAAAAATAGCAGCAACTATATGTTTTGTTTCACTTTCTTTTTTTCTTCTAGAAAGAATCATATCTCCCAATGCAGTTCCTAACACATCATGTAAAGTAATCCTTTGTTCCAGTCCTTATTCTGTATGCTATGTGGTATTTTGACAGCATTTGTAATTTCTTGGAGTCTTTTGCGGTCTATTCAGTATATCGAGCCATGCCATTGTAAGGATCAAATAAATGCGGCTCTTGTTGTACTCAACTCTATGTTTCAAAAAAAAGTATGCATTTCAGTGAAGGACAATATTTCTTGCTGTTAGCCCTTGTTGGATTTGACTAGAGGAAATGGTCTTTAGATCCGCAAAACAGCCTTTCCTTCAGAAGACACGCAGCACTTGGACTTCTATCCCAATTGTCTACTTCCAATGGAATTTCCTTTCTTTTTACCTCTCTCTCTTTGGAGTCACAATCAGACCAAAAAGTTTCAAGGATTCAAACAGTCATTTTGTTACTTAAATCTGCTGTGTTTAATAACCAGGGCTCTGGAAGCTGTGATGTCCTTATTTGGCTGTACCCACCAGCTACCTTGAGTCTGACAGTATCAAGCCTTCTAAAGTTGCAGAAAGATTTTCGTTGTGACTGGAGCATATTGGAGTATGGAAGCAAACTTCGTTGAATGCTACTGCATACCCCCAAAGGAGTACAAGAAGAATTTGAACCAAGCATTCCAAATTAATGTTGCAGTAGGTGCTTAGAATAAGACCACTGAAATCAATTTCTAGATTGGCACATGGATTAAAGCAAAGCGTTAAACCAAATGAGTCCAGAAAATACATTGAATGTAATGAATTTCAGTGTCTAATGAGTAGAAAAATGACAAACCTAGTCAAATCAAAGTGACTGGTATTGTCCACAATACTCTAGAGGAAACTGAAGCTCTAACTTTGTTCTGTGTCACAAATATCTCTACTTCAATCCTTTTCCCTACATGCTCATTCTGTGCTCTGTAATGAGTCACTTATATTTATGTAGTATAAATATTTCAATCATCTTACTATGATTATTTTTTTAAGCCATTGCTGAAATAGAAACTAGTATCTCCCAGGACTGTGTATTCCTATCAGGCTCTTATAATCAGGATGATCGCTTAATTAGCATGTTTGTTTCCACTAGAGTATACCAATTAAGAGATATAACCAGACTGCTGTACATTCCTATTAATGCTTTTCTATGTTTAAAGTAAGATCACACATTTCAGCAGGTGTAGCTTTTAACAGTAACGGAAGATTTTCCAAAGGATATTGAGCTATTTTGCCATCTGTTTCTTATGCTGGTATTCTTAAATTACTAGAAACTAGACATTAGATGGGGAGTTTTTTTAGAACTGCCAGAGTATTAACTTTATTTTATAGTTTTCACAGGTGCATTCAAGCTAATATTTTAATAAAAATACAGCTGACGTGACTAATGATTCCTCAGAAATGTTGCTTCCACAGTTCTGATATCCCAAGTCATTTTGCTTTTGTGTGCCTACAGTGGTAGGTAGTTAAACTACAAACATTTGCTGAAAAACCAATATGTTGCATCCTTTGTTTCTCTCTACTCCAAACATAAAGCTTGGAGCTTCTTCTGCCTTTTCTACTTTTAATGCTGTAAAATATATGTGGTTCTGTTCATTATAACCTTGCTAAAAAAACCCCACAAGTGTACATTTGAATTACATGCAAAGTTTACATTTATTTCCAAAGAACTCTGAATCAAGAACAGAGTTATCTAAAATTATTATGCTGTCTTCACTACTATTTGAACTTTTTTCATCAAATTCTTATATTTCATCTTAAAATCTGTTTTGTACTGTGAGACTTAGTTCTCTTCTAGAAGGACAAAATTTCAAAACAGGAGGCTCTACAAACACTACAGTGTTCTAGTACATGAAGTATTCACAGAAGTGTTCATTACTGTTGTTAAATTATTCTGAAATTTGCATGTACAAAAGGAGCTGTATTTTATTTGAAAATTGCACATTTTCCTAGTGTAGACCTATAAAGAATTTCCTCGATTTTCAGCTATATTTTTACTAATTGATCTGTTATACACCTGAATAATCAATTTAGAATTTTTAAGCCGAGAAAAGGCACTATTAAAAGCACAATATTGCAAGTCTCAAGCACAATTTCTGTAATACTTAGACATCTCATGTGTCTCCCAATTCAGGTCTAAGTCTTAAAGAATCACGGTATGTTTTATAGTCTTATCTTTCAGCAATTGCAGTGTTACAACTGCTAGAAGGTTTTCCAAATCATTCTCTCCAACAATGTTAGTTAGCAGACAGTTCTGACCACTCTGCTATTTTTATAGTGGGTATGATGCTGATTCTAAGGTACTGGCCATTTTCTCAAATTCAGAACTCCATGAGTTGGTATTTTAAGAAACATGAAATAGAGAATTGTGTTACAGAGCTGAATTGGTTTCTCTTATCATAGTAACTTTAGAATGAGATTTATAAAAATGAAATTCCCTTTCCCATTCCATTTCCCAACAGCTTTTAATGTATTTCACTCTTTTTATGAAGTACACATATGTACTGATGGCTATATTTCTTTAAAGTCTGTGACTCTAAAACTGTTTTTGCTTAGTTTTGCCAAAGTAAAAACATTCATTTTAGTCCAGGAGAAGTTTTGTCTGAAAGTTGGTTAATGCTGTTTTCTTCCACGAAAAAAAAAAAAAAAGTCTGTAATTTTGTTGAGTTGGTTTTTTTGTTTGTTTGCTTCTGGGTTTTTGGTTTGGTTGGGGTTTTGGTTTGGTTTGGTTTTTGTTGGGGTTTTTTTGTTTTTTTTTTTTTTGTGCAAGAATTTCCCTAAAACATTGTAGTACAGTTATAGAAGCAAAGACTTACTCTGCTGGTGGGACTACTAACACCAAGGTGTATCTTCTGCATCACAAGGATTTTCCCTCTGAAATACCTACTTCTGAATGCTCACTAGGGCCTTGACACAGTTAGGCAGGCTTATTCCACGAGGTGTCCTTTTTTTATTAGGAGCTCAGTCTCAGGACTGTAAAACCTGGATGAGATTTTACCTACAGATAAAGCTCAGACAGTCAATATTCTATCAACTTCCCAATCCCTGACTCCATACATAAAACATTTTTGGGCTCATTGAAGAAATTTGTATGTATCAAAAATGTTTCACCTTTTACACATTTAATATAAACAAATTGGTGATTTCATGGTAATAGTGATTTGAATTGATATTAATTTCTAAATTAAGACCCCTAAATGTAGGCATCTTTTAATAAGTATCCACCTGCAGTGTTTGAACTTCATCCAGTTATTGAAATTAATGGAGATCTAGGGCTCAGCTCAGTTGCTTGTTTTGTCATGTAGTGCCAACAGAGGCTCTCCATGGTATCCCAACAAGCATTCAAATCCTACAAACAGAGAGCTATGAAACTCTCTTAAATCCTGTGTCATCTCTGTCCTCCTCGTATCCAATATTGTTTTCAAGTGAATGGTGCCTCTGATCTTTATGTGCGTCAGAGCATGAACAGTGATTCAGTTCATCCTAAAGTAGACACCAAGCAGCAGCCTGTTTAAGCTCAGGCTTGCCCTAGTTCTTGGTTTCTACTTCTCTAGGATACATTGTCATGCAAATAATCCTATTTTAAACAACAGGCATAGAATCCTTTATAATTATGCCTCATTCAATTGCTGCTCATCATGTCAAATAAAGGCCAAAAAAAGTAGGATAACAGAAACTAAATGGGAGAGAGCCAGCATACATTTTCAAGGAAGAATGGATTCAACACCATGCAAAGGTTAAAAAAAAAAAACAAAAACAAAACCAAAACAAAAAACCAACAAACCATAAAACACCATCCTTGCAGATGAAAAAAATCATTATGGGCTTATAGTGATAACTTTTTGCTCTGCAAAATTTAAAGAGTGGTTTTGAAATGCAATTCATAATAAAAATAAGACAGTAAGATGCTCTTTTTTGTGTCTCTAAAATTCTGATGGTTTCAAGGTGCATCCTATTCTGAAGCTCTCAGAAATCATACATGTCACAGGCTTCAAAAAATCTCAAACCAAAACCTCACAGAAAAGACACACTGGTACAGAGAATAGCTGCTAGGGTTCATCAATATGTAGGAAAGAAACAGTGCTTTCAGGCATATTGTGTGATTCTTGAGGTGTCCTGCACAGAGTCAGGAGTTGGACTTGATGATCCTGATGGGTCACTTCTAACTCAGCATTATTCTATGATTCTATGATCATTTCTCCAAAACAGAGAAAGGTTTCTGTATGTTTACTAGTAAACACTTGAATAAGAATTATCTGTCTGATTGACAACAAATACTATGCTAGTACATGTGATGATACTGTTTTCAAGAGTCACTTCTAGTGACTATTGTTCTGCTTGAAGTCCCAGTTAATGTTTCAGTATGGATTTGTAATCCCAGATTAAATATTTGCAGGACACGAGGCTGGCCATTTGTGTAATTGCCGCTTCTAAGAATGGAAAAAGACTGTCACAGTGTGTTTCAAGCCCTGATCATGTTTTTTAAGCAATGCAATAATAAATATAGATTTTTTTCCTGAGGATGTGCAGAGCTGTTGATCTAAACCAGCAACAATAATAATCCCGTAAATCTATTAGCAATGTTTTGAAATATGAAAATGTCTGTTTAATTATGAGGAACATTCAGGAGTTATTTTTTGCCATCTTGACTTTGCTTTTGGATACCCTAAGGTTAGTTAGGTTAGGAGTTAGAGAAAAGAAAACCCAGAAGTTCAGCTGGAGTGAGGCTGAAAAAGAAGTTATGAAAAGAAAGTGTAAAGTGTAGAGAACTTTGCTGTGGAACACTTTGCTTGGGCACTTGCACAGGGCTCAGTCTATGTTCAGGCTTAAGGTTTACATTAAGGAATGGACTAGGTTTAGGACTGGGTTTGACAGAGAAAGTCAGAAAGTGCAAATAGAGTGGGGCTTCAAAATGAGGATTTCCTGAAGCAGTTTAAAAACAATTCATAATGCCATAGAAATGCAGTTTTGTCTTATAGTTCAAATAAATTACTAAAAACTTGATATTTTTACCATCTTATTATCCTAAAATCATCTATCAAGTATTTATCTTCTTGATAAATTCTGTTCAGAATTTACTTGTTGATGTCTTTCAATATGTTTAAAACTGCTTGTTGATTTTGTCACCATCAACTCCAACATCTGAATTGCAGCAGTTTACCTTAAAGATTAGTATTTGGCTTTTTTGGTAACTTTGTTTTCTGTTGTTTCAATAAGGATGGAAAAACAGATGGAATATTTCAAGCAAATTATGAGAGAGAACAGGAAAAAAAAGGAACTGGACCAAGTTACTGGACCAGCTTATTCATAGTAAAAAGATTCTTATTTAGAATCTATAACTATGATTCCTATGCCAGCTATTTTGCCTTGTTTCTCATCTGAATTTGGCTTGTTTCAGCTTCTAGGTACTGGCTCTGCGTATTAAAAAAAACAACCAAATGTCTTCACCAGTTAAAGAACCTGTAGATCGCTGCTCTTTTCTTCCCATGGAAATACAGCTACACTGTAATCAGTTCACATCTCTATCTTGTCTAACAAACACTTAAACCTCCTTTGCAAAAGCTTTAAGGATTCTACAATTCACAGCAGGGTTTTTTGTGGCACTTTGCTGAATTTTGTACAAAAGGTTAATTTTACAGCATTATTTCAAAAAGTGGGAATGTAAGAATTGTGAATGGCATTCCAATATTGAACCTCCCTAAATCTTATAAGAGAGAGAAATTCAATATATCGCTTATGTTTTCCTATTAGTCTTTTTGCCACAGCATCTCACTCACAGGAGATATTAAGTTGTTTGTCCACTATGGCTCGTTTCCTCCCTGGAATCTTGATTTTTATTCTACACCTCTGTCTTCTGTATAAATTTCCAGCACTGCTTGCTGCAAGACATTTGACTTCTTGCTTGACTCTGTTGAGTCTGGCTGTGTGTAAGTGGTTGCACTTTACTTAGAAATAACGCATCAACCTCATTTCTGTATCTTCATCGTTATTACTAGTTGCTCCAATTTGCTCAACAACCATCAGTTTTATCCATGATTCCTGTTTATTTCTGAACCACTGCTGAGTAAGTATACTGCATAAAAGTTGGATGTTGAATAATCAAATTCCTATGAAGTTCCACTGAAACACATACTCACTGCCTGTTACCCATCACATAATCTATTGAGATCCATCTACTGGATCAATTTCTTGTGTGATCTTTTCATATTGTGTAGTGTTAGTCAGAGTTCTAGGTCAAACTGTGTCTTATGCCTATCGTGGTCTGGGTATACAATACCTGCACTTTTACCTTTTCTAGCCAAAATTTTTATCTCATCAAACATTAGAATCAGGCTTATTTCACTAGGTCTGAGTTATGTAAAATTATTTTGGCTGGCATTAATTGTATTCCTATCACTCAATTTCTTATCTCTGAATTTTATACCAGAATTTTCATTATTGCTTAGGACTGATATAAGGCTTACCACCTACTGACTGTGGCATATTAACAATTCTTCAAGCTGCTAGAATTTTCTTATTTGGAGATTTATTAAAAGAAACATCAGAGGAGTTGACATTTTCTCAGCCAAATTTTGAGGACTCTCAAATATGATCTTAATTGAATATATTTATTCATGGTAGATGATGCTTGAAGTTTAGCAGCATGCAGTGCTGTGATTTTCCACTACTTTTATATCTTAAAATGTAAAATATACTCTTTTTTTTTTTTTTTTTCCCCTGAGAAATGAAGTCACTGCCTCACAGGGAGACAAGATACAGGCATCAGGTCCTCTCAGCAGGAACCAAGCTCTGTTGCTGCCACAAAGATGAGAATTTAACTTGGACTTGTGTAAGACAGCAGTTTTAAGTTACTCTGGAAGAATCTCTGGAAACAACAGGGAGTCTCAGTTTTTCAACAGTATCTCGTTTCAGTATTGCCATTTTCCTAAGTTTGGAACCATAGTCCTACTGCTTTTCCCCACTTAGCTCTTTGTGAATTGATAATAGTCAGTGCCTGCCATTTTTCTCAGTCACTACAGAACTAGTTTACATTTCATTTTTCACATTTCATTTTCTTGGTTAGTATACTAAGAAGGGTTACTTAATTAATATGGTCTCTTTTTTATTTATTGAATAACTATTAATAATAATTTTATCATATCTAGTTTGCAATGAATACTGCTCTTAGGTGGTTCTCTCAGCCCAAAAATTATTCTTGTATCCTTATATTTCCTTATAAGTTTTCAAAATTTCATCCACTCTGAATATTATCTGTTCTCATCTATGTTTCTCATATATATGAGAAATCTATGTATAGATACCAATCATATTCACATAAATATAATACCTTAGATATTTAAAATAAAAAGAGATATAATAATATGTCTTTTTTGTTTCTATTTCTGTCTCCTGTCTTGCCCTATTTCACTAATGATCTTTTACAAAACATTGTTCTTCATGATTATGAAACCATAATTTTTCCATGATAATTATTTTCAAAAGCTCCCTATTTTCATTTGTATTTCTCTCAAAATCTATCTTCTTCTAGTTCCTTACAGACAATTCCTATTATAATTTTCATATTCTTTAAAAAATAATCTATTTACAGTGCCTGTCAGAAGGTCTTGAATGCTGGAAGGTGATCATATCAAAACACTAGTGCTACTGATAGTATAAACTACTATCTTCTTTCCTCTGGGGTACAGTTCCCAAAATCGCCTAAAGGTGTTATTTTTGATGAAAACCCCTAAAAGATGTATTTGCTAGTTACAGGGAGGAAAAGATGTTTTCCTGCTTTTGTAAGTTTATGTGCAAAATAATAAATAAATAAATAGTCATTTTAGACTGAGAACCCCAAGCAACAAGAGTTTATTTCAGCTTTATGACATGACATAGGCCCTGAAGAGCTATTTGCACTCTGGTTTTTCTGTTACACAGTGCATCAAACGTTAAATACCTAAGTGCAGGGGCTCAACAGCTCCCAGTTTTGTGAAAAATCTAAGCACTTGAATATTTTTCCAAGTGCGAGTAAATTTGAGGAGAAGAAAATATGGAAAATAATAAAAAAACACGTAAGATGGATTTATTAATAAAATGTATGGGTTGGGAAAACTAAGCTATTATACCCTTTTTGTCAATGTATTATTAGCTGAGAAAAAAGAGGGGAAAATCTGACATGGACTGATCTCTAAAGGTGTGTTTCAGAGGCTGATTTAAGGTACAGATTCCAAAGATGGAAAATGGGGTTAGTTTTTGAGAGATATTGAACATGTGAATAATTGTTGAATAATTAGTTTATAATTAGTTGAATAATTAGTTTATAAAGAAATCCCTTTTACCTAGGTTTGTGCAGATATATTTAGAATAGACTATATAACCTTGATGGGTATTTAGAAAAATGTAAACAAGCTGTTACATTCAGATCATTTTCTGTACTGAATTGATGGATCAGTAGATAAAGCTTCAATTACAGTCTCAGAATTGTAATTTTAATTGGAAAATTGCTTAGGCAGTGTTCACTATGACCAGAAAAAAAATTAGACTAATGAAAGCAAGTCATTTTTGAGATTATGCACGTGTATTAATTAAAGAAAGCATCTTTTTAATATAGCTGTTAAAGTGCCTTTTGGGGACTGCATTAGAAAGAGTACCTTTAGGTGGTCTGGGGAAATATAACCTAGAGGCAGGAAGCTAACATGCCCATATTCTGGGTTGTATCTATTATTTAACATGGGAATTTTAGTACTATCAACTAGTGAGCGTAATTGCTCAAGTTAGATGCTTTACAAATTTAGGAGCCCAGAGCCTTACTACCTTACCAAAATAGTGCATATTTGAAGACTGTAGAGTAAAGAATATTCAGCATAGTAGGTAGTATTATGTCTTTAGATGTCACTGAATGTTGGAGGAGAGAGATACCAGCTGTGGAAGATCAGCTTAAACAACACAGATCTGTGACTGCTTGAGCTCTGAGAACTACATTCTGCGTTATGTGGACTGCTGCTATGTTTAAGAAGTGTTTGTAGTTTAAGGACTGTACCCAGTTTGAGGATTTTATCATGTTATATGTTTTGCCTTTCTTTTACTGTGTGTCCTGCTGGAGTTTTCCATCCCTCATGGTTTGTAACCCACCCCTGATTGGTCCCTTCTTGCAGCAGCGCAGCTTTTCCTTATATGGTTTGCAACTGCCTCTGTTTTCCCAGTTTGGAGGCTTTTGCCTTGTATTGCAGAATCTCTAACTGCTCCCTAAACCCCTCCCAGGTTCCACTCCATTCTGGAACCTTCCATAACTACCCTTTAAATGCTGTGCACCATTTTAAATCGTTCACTCTACCTCACCCTTTGGAGTGGACCATTCCTTTCCCGTTTCCCAGCAGGACCACAACTGAACTTTTAGTGACTAGCCCTCAAACAAGCAAGATCCTGTCCTGTGGCCTATGGATTGATTACCTATGCTTACAGGTAATCAGGTAACCTACAGGTTTTGCATAGCCCACCTGTAATTTATAATACTGACTACAGCAGGACTGTTTGAAGTCTAAGAAATCACTTTTGTAGTTTTAGCACCTACAGTAAAAAAATTGAATCTTGGGAAACTGTAAAAATTGGTAACTTGATTTCAAATTATAAAAGATGTAAGTGATTCTGGTGACCTCATTAGACATAATCCTTCAGTAGAAATTACAGTGTCTTTGGTGAAATAGTTATACAAATGCATTCCAAATTGTATAATACTGATATAACTCAAATCATACTCCAAAGGAGTCTGGAGGGATAGATGAAAATAAGATGACATTTAGAGACGTATGGTATTTCCATTTGGAAGCCTTTATGTTTTGGGAATATTTTGATTTAAGAAAAAATCTGAAATACAAACGGAAAATTAATTATACATGGCAAACACATCTTAAAATTGGGAGTCCAGATGAGAATTTCTACCTGCCAAGCAGAGAGGTCCTAAGGAACCCTGAACCGTACCTCCCTTTTGATATCATGGTAGCTTCATAATGTTATAATTTGAGCCATCTGATCAACTCCTTTCTTGCTCCTCTTGCTCAGAATGGGGCTGTATCTGGCTCACTGAACAGAAAGTAAACTGTGATCCACAGAGCACCTAGTTACTCTTTGTATGTTTTTGTGCCACTGCAATCAATAGGTGTTACAGACCTGCATGCAGAGAATGCCAGGAACATAGTGTAGGCAGTAAGCTAGTGATAATTGTAACAGTAATACTGGAAAGTTCCAGGGAAGGAGGTTCCATTCTAGTATACAAACATCGCTAGATGAATGTTCAGGAGATATAGAGTGGTAAAAGGCATGTTTTCAATAATAAATATGTGAGGAATGCATCCCTTGTGTTTTATAGTAAGAGAAAGAAGGCTCCTGCTTTTGTGAGTGTCTGTGAAAGTAGCTTCCTTCTGCATGCTTGTCATTCCAGTTCTGTTTACTTATCATTTATGACAACAAACATAATGGACCCTGGAAGATTATAATTTCCTTTTTTATCATTCTTTTTGCTTGCAAGTACAGTATTTGTACTTTTTCATTTTCTCATCTTCTCCTCTGCCTAATAATTGTACCTCTGTTCCCTTCAATATGCTAGAATTGCTGTGAGAAGGACTTTGTCATAGGAATTCTTCCCCTACTTATTGTGTAAACATGAAACAGAACATTCTAGGAAAAGAAAGTATGATTTATGGTTTAGACAGCTAGAACTGCCTAGGAGAAATTAATTTATCCTCATCTCCATGACAATGTCCTAACATCATGTTAGATAAGTCACCTAGAATTTGATTTTCAAATGCTTGTTTTATTTTTAGTGTCCACAAAGATTTCATATCTGTTTCTCAGAAATATTGTTTCTACCTCTGTTATTTAATTGCACACAAGTTGTGTTTTGGCTAAATAACCCTGCAATGCAGTAAGTTGTGAAACAAACCAGGGCATCTTCAGCTGGGCATTCAAAATGATAGCAATCTTTTGGACAAAAAAAGTATACATGGATCTTACCTCCTTGTCTATTAAATAGGAATAATTACATTTCATGTCACAAAAATACCAATAAGATTGGTAATTATTCCTTTGATACATTCAAATACTATAGTAGTGTCATGGAAAAACTCATGAGAATATAAAAAATTTTGTATTCAGAGTCTCAATAAAATGGTACCCAATAAACAAAGCATAGTGCCGGACCCTGAACAAAGGGAGTGAAATGAAAGCCTGGGATGTTTCTCATGTGCTGAGTATAAGATTTCCCAAACAATGACAAATCTGGGAGATGGTCAGAAACAGTTTAGCATTTAATGACCACATTATGTATACCCTAAATAAAGTATTATCAGCATTAATTCTGGCATATCCTCAGTTCAGAGCTCTTGGCTTTTAACCCCAGTACTCTAATATATTTTTGGATGCATTCTATCAAAGGTAGTCTTGAACACTTCAGACAGTATAGTCCTATTGTATGAGGCACACTGAGACAGCGATTGCCTGTAAGTAGTTTTCAGTATAAATAGGTGCAGTTTTTTGGGAGTGCTTCATGTGTTTTGGTTTGTCTTTTGGGCTTTTTTTTATTTTTAAATAAAAACAATGGGGCTTTTTGTCTTGCTAAGGCTTTCAAAGTGGCATGGAGATGAGGGCAGCCAAGTGTCTCCACCAAAACAGCTATCTAAAGAATTGGCTTATGGTGGGGTTCTCAGCCAGAGGTCAGGGTGTTACAGCCACCCTGCCCTGATTGTGTTGCTGAAAGGGAAATGAGCCTCTTCTAAATCCTAGATAGACAGGGCAGGCTCTGGCAGTGAAAGAGAAGGTTCTGGAGTAGAAAAGACTGTGATTTTCTGAGCTATAAATGATTGAATCACACATGTTTTACTGCAGACATTTGAACACTGCTGGATAAAATATTTTCTGTAGGATTTGGAAAGCTCCACCTTGCCTTTATAGACAGCCCTTAGCCCAGTATTTTGTGCACACAAACTGAGCAGTCTTATTCTTGCTGATTGATTTTCAAATTGATATTGACTTTCCAATTCACATTCCCCTCACTGAGTACCTTCCATTCATCCATCTATCGTATTTCTAGCATGCTCATCACTGTAGCCTGTCAAGGCCTTACATAAATCATCTGAGGCATAATCATATGTCAGATACCTATGCAAATGATTATTCTGTTTGCCAGTCCCTGTAATCTAGTAACTTTCAAAAACACAAACATTCTAATGCTTTCCTTTCTCTTGGCACTTTGCTATACAATCTATTCATCTTGATCTGTTTGTTTATTTTAACCTTCCTGTTTTCTTTACTGAGAGCAAAAATAATACTTCAGCTGAAAAAGAGCTGATGGGCAGTACAACAGTCCACATAAAACTGAAAACAAGGAATTTCACTCCTGTGAAAACATCATGTGTTACAATACTGTACTGCAGAGAAATATACAGAACAGTGCATCTTTACTGAATTTATATAATTCAGCCTACCATATGCTTTCANAAAAAAAAAAAAACAACAAAACCCCACAAAACAACCCAACACTTCTATTCCAGATTTTCATTTTCTAATATTTTTTCTGTAAGATTCAATTAAATTTTCAATAAAAAGAGTGCCATGTTATTGCAGTATCTGTGGTAAATTGTTATAAAATCAAGTAGAAAACATTAAAGATATATGAAAAACCTCTACGATTGACTTGAATAATGGTGTATCTTTTACATTAAAATGACAAAAAAACCCTGGAATTCAGTATTTTCTGATGTGGAAGAATTTTCATGAGCATTTTTCTGTTTGTGTACTAAAAAGAATAAATAAATAAAAACAGAGTAATTTGAGGTGAAAAAAAAAAGAGCTATTTAAGAAAAACATCTCCTTTGTTCTTAGCATGACAGGTAACATGAATATTTGGTATTTTTCTGTTCCTTTTAACAAATAAGTGTTACCTTTTAATACAGATATTTCTCTTACATTGTCATTCCTTTCTTTTAGAGACAAAAGAAGTGTGTCACAATGATTCATTTTGCCTATTTTTGGCAGAATTGCAACAACAAATTGTTTCAGTTTTAAATTTCAGTTAGTCTGTATTTTAAATTATTTTCCTGAGCCAGTAAGCACTCATGAGTATTTTCTACTACAACAAAATTTAAGAAACATTTCAGAAAACCCAGTCCACATTTTATAAACAGGCACCCACATGTGTGAAAGAAAGTAAGTATGCTTTAACATTAGTATTCAAAATTCTAGTTGTGTTCTCTCATCCTTACAAAAGGAGCACACTTGAAAACTACAGTAAGCTGTAGCAGTGATAGTTGTATTAGCCAACAAAAAATATGATTGTATTTACCCATTAATAGTCACATAAGTTTGAGGGGAAAAAAAAAAAGAAGTAGCAGGACAGAAAGGAAAAGGACAGAAAACACAACATATCTACTTAAATATTTTAATTGATAGATTTACTAGCAAGAAATAATTAAAATATCTTCAGATGTCCTTAAACTGATTTTTTGGTCAGAACATAAAACCCCAAAAATCCCCTCATTTTTCAGCTGTTTCTCAAGTTGTTAACAAAAAGTGATGATTTTTTTTGCCATCAAATAAGCATTCTTCAACCCAATAGCAGAGCACTTGGAACATTGCTCAAGATTTTATTTTCCATCACAGATAGAAATATCTAATTTGATATTTATTTTTTTTCAATTAAAGTGAGAGTCATTTTTATGTTTTATACATAACAGGCCCTCTCTTAAGAGAATGCCTGGAGGATGCTGGTTGCATGGGTCCCAGAGATACAGTAAAAAGACATTGTCTAATTACCAACTGTTACAGCAACAAAATGGTCACAGCTCTTCTTTGTGCTTTGCCTTTCACCAACCCCTAAAATTAGGCTGGGTCATGCTTCTGCCACTCTTGGGTGGACTGGGCTGTGTAGGAAAGTGACAGCCACTGAAGAAGGAGAGGACTGGGGTGAGACAGAGGGGGGTTGTCCTCGAAGAAACAGTCTCTGGTCTCTGCCCTGGGATTTATCTCTTATTACTTTATTCTACCCATTGTCAGTACCAACAGCAATCAATGAGAAGGAAAACCTGCCCTGTGTGACACATCTATTTTTTGCCTTTCCATTTAAGTAGGAGAATCAACCCTGACTTGGCTTTTCATCCTGAAGTGAAAAAATTCCTCCTTTTCCTACATTTCTGATAAGTTTTAACCCAGAGAACTGGGTTAAACTCATAAAGGAACTGTTGGTCCAGAAAGTGAAGGGATGAAAGTCTCAGACATTTGTTCTTAGGGCTAGGAGAGCCCAAGTTTGCCTCCCACTCAGCAGTATGATCTTTCCATTCCTGATTCTAAGTTTTAACTTCTCCTGTACATTTTAAAGAGGGTAGATAAGTCTTCACAAGGGTCTGGGTCTTAACTCAAGTTGGATACTTTCATCCTTAAGTAGACTTCATTTATACTGACTAGCTATATGAAGACAAAACCAGTGATGGATATAGTTCATATGTTCTTATGACAGCCATGTTTATTTTTAACTTAGAGAAAGCGTTCATTCAACTACAACCAGTTCCACCTGGCAACCAAGTGGGAGTTCTCTGAGGGTGCACTTAAGGCTCTGCAAGATCAGAACTCACACCTTCAGGAAATTAGTGAAATTCTTATCCTGATGACACAGGACACTTTTGGGATCATTTTTTGTTAGTTCTAAGTTCAACTATTTTTATTTGTCTTGGTACGCTTTTAACATTTGTCACTGTCCTTCCAGTTGAAGGACAGAGCTTTCATGATTTTGTTAAATGTGCTAGGTAGGTACATTTTTGATATATGGTATTCTTGAGTATAGTGAATTTATCTATATTCAGTATGCATTTCTGACATGCAACATCATAGATACTGACAAATGATTGATTAGATTTGACAGAGGAAAATGAAGTATGCTTGACATAAAGCATCTATACTGCACTGTCAATATTTTTCTGTGTAGCTGGGAAGATAATTTATTTATCTATTTTCAACCTTATACATTTATTTCCTGTTTACAACTACAAGTAAACTTCAAATATTTCTCTTTACTTTGTTTCACCTTGCTCTGCTCCTACCTTGCTGTCCTGCCATGTTTTACACTGCCTTTTTTGAAATGTACACTCAGGAACACTCCGAATTTACTAACCCCATTGAAAATTTGTTCTCTAATAGAGTGAGAAAAGGAAAATGCTTTTTAAACTCCTAAATACTTAACATTTCATTAAAAAAAAATAAGAAGAAAGGAAAAAAGTCTAGCTAAAAACATATTCACAATATTTGTATGAATGTGACTGAAACGAGCAAAACTGTTTGTATTGCACACATGAATGAACAGATTGGTTCACCAGGATGTTAGATACCTATACAGGTCCAACACACAAATGTGGTAGGCACATCTTAAGCAGAACTCACTTAATAGATAAACATTAATGTTGTATCAGATACTGCCTGATACTACACCCATTGAAACAAACTTCAAGACAAGACATTTATCAAGAGGTTACATGCAATATTAATAGGCTAGGAGGCTGTGAGGACTAGAAACTTAAAGTACATTGTATTTCTCTCTAAATTTTCCAAGCTTATTGCACTAGCAGTACCTCACACCTTGTTTTATTGGCAAGTTCTATCGCAGAACATAATTAAATCAATGGGTAAATGGGCATGACACAATGTTCTGGTAAATTTCAAGCAGTTGACTACAAGCTATTTGCAGAAAAAAAGAAAAATCAGCCTTTCCTAAGGACACAACTCACAGCCTCAAAAGTTATCACCAAGTTTATCTTGGGAATGGGTGGCTGCATTGCTAATGGTTTAGTGACTTCAAAAGACACTAAAGTTTAGATTTCTGTCTGCAAATGTTTAAAACAGAGCCATTCCCATTTTTGCATCAAATTAAATAAGTTTTTCTTCTTCTTTATTTTTTTTCCTAGAGAAAGAGAGTTCAATTATAAAGTCTTT